>OY720453.1:59762990-60105490 GCA_963082715.1 Harpalus rubripes
GTAAACAGCGCTCACGACTCACGTTTTATCTGCACTCCGTTCACATTTCATGTCGGTCTCGATGTCTTTATTTTACAACCAATAACCAATGCTGTTGCAATACGGTTGCAACGTGGAAGAATCGCACTACTCTAATGTCTAGTGAAATGCATTGTGTGCTTTAATCACATTCTACGTGCATGTGGTTTCCAACCTACCACAGTTCCATTAAAATGCAAGTAACAATTATCGAGAATAGATTGAGTTCCAGATTCATGCATTATGTAGGAGAAAAACCAATGAATTGTTGTTTAAATTAAATATAAGATGAGCAACAAGTCACTTACTAATACTACGTATTTCTAATAAAATAATAGATGTACAGAATTACAAAATTGTAAGTTAGGTTATGTTATATTTTTCATTTTTACCTTCCGTCATACCTGTAGTTAAGGAAGGGATTGTTTTTGGTCAAAAACTTCGATGGTGAGTTTTTAATGAATAAGCACGTTTTAGAGTCCCTAGAATACGATTTTACTATTTTTGCGATGATGTGTGTCTGTCTCTCTGTCTGTCTGTCTGACTGTCTCTCTCTCTCTCTCTCTCTCTCTCTCTCTCTCATAATTGGTCGACCGGAAGTACCCTCATTTGAAGATTTTAAGTTTTTCTTGAAAAAACGGTGTTGAATATAATTTTTTCACATTTAATTTTACTATAAATATTAAATATTTTATTCTTCATATGATTTGATTACATTTTATACTTCATATTCAATGGATACAGAGTTAAAAGAATATAAAAAAAAATTCATAAAGCAATAACATCAGATTTTTTATAATTATTGAATGGAATAATTTTTATTAATTATAATAATATAAGGTGTTATGTAAATAATGTGCCATAGTTCATGTTATGATAAAAAGAACTTAAAAAAGTTATAATCTGTAATACATTCTTCACAATCTGTCGAGTTGTAAAAGTTATGGAACTCTAAAGCCGATGAATTACATACCACCAGCTTCTTAAGAAATTAAAATCTAAAAATCAAGTTGGTATAAAAAACAATAATTGTCGGTTGTCATAAGTTGTGTTCCTTCGGACTGTAATTTGCAATCTAAATGATAAAAGTGATCATGACGGCTGTAAATGACGTTCAATTTGCAATCAGTTTGCACAGTACTTAGAAATATGTTTATCCAACACCGATTCATAGTATACCTGTTACTATGGTTATTTGAAATCACTAATGTACAACCTTACTCACTCCGTGAGAGAATATATTACAAGTCACGGAGGAACTATTACTGATTTATATTTTTTTTAATATAAATAAAAACAATTTTATAAAATAATTTTTTATATTTTGCGTTCATAACGAAGTCATTACGATACGCAATTGCGTATCGTAATGACCTTCATTTCGATACGCAATTTTTTGTTTTACATGGTTGGTACTAGATGACGTTTCTTTAACCCATTTTTACCCAATTTATTTTTAGTTAATTGACAGTTCATTTTAATAATATAATGTCGAAATTATTATTATTTTTTTTATTTAGGGAAGATTATTTACATGAAAATATACAAGTGGTTACAAATATAATCACAAATTGAGTAAGTATATGTTATTGTAGAAGGCGCAAAATATAAAAAATAGTATGAAGAACTCATTTTATAAGACTTTCTTTCGCACTTGTCAATTTGACGCGTGCGAAAAAACATGTCTTATAAAACAGGTTCTTTAATATACTATTATTATGAATGACAGCTGTCATGTACGGCTGATGAAATGAAAAAAAGAAACGAGTTAGTGGTTACTAGCTTCGGAATTAAATTCAAAGATGCTGCTTGTGCTTCTAAGTGAATACGTTTTAAAGGAAGGTCCTCATTTTCACCCAATTTAATGTATTTTTCTTTCAAATAATTCCCAATGACAGACAATAATTATTACACAATTTTTTTTCCAATAACAATATAACAAAACCATAACTAGTCAGTGTCATACGATGAATGAAAACTTAAAAATGATGCAAGAAATTTTGGATAAAACGTTGTATTACACCCGTGTGGAATATATATTTGTCACTAAAGAAAATTAGCCACTCGCCCTGCGGGCTACGTAACTAAACTTTTTCTTTCGTGACTAATATGATACATTTCATACTCATATAATAAATAACTTTCAAAAATGCCTGTTACTTTCACTATACACTGTTCCATTTACACTATTCAGCAGATGGCGCTCGCATCAGCGCAAGTTTCAGTAGCCGAAATTACATTGGATAAACTTGTCTCTTGTCTTGTTTCCAATTTCAGCCAATCAGAGAGATCAAAACTATTCCCTATTCTCTGCAATACCGAATGGCTTAAATGGAACAAGGAATAATCAAGAATACACCTATATGCATTTGAGTTGCCTCTGACTTGTGAAACCTTGAGAAATGGCAAGTGTTGTTGTTTTCACTCTAACTACTGTTATTTTTAGATCTTTCTTGTCGTTCTATTGATGCATAGCAAGAAAAGTTGTCCATAATATTATTTTGTTTTAATTGAATTTGAAATAATATATGTATTATTTTACCGAGAATAATATTACTTACAAAGACATTAACATATCGATTTGTGTTATATGTTATTATTTACTGTTAAATTATTAATCTTTAGATAAAAATTTAATTTAAAGGTACGTTACAATGTTGAATTTCATAGCATGGCAAGTAAAGTTGTCCATAATATTATTTTGTTTTAATGTAATTTGAAATAATATATGTATTATTTTACCGAGAATAATATTACTCAACGGTTTTAAATAATAAGAAATTAGCATATCGATTTGTGTTATATGTTATTATTATACTGTTAAATTTTTAATCTTTAGATAAAAATTTAATTTAAAGGTACGTTATAACGTTGAATGAAATTACTTCATTTTAAATAAAATATCTTAATTACATATTTACTGTGTTTACATGCAGCTTTTAAACCGTTTTCAAAACGTTTTTAGTTTTGAAAACGCCATGTATACAGTATCAAAACGGTTTTGAGTTATCTCAAACCAAAACTAAAATTCACGGGTTTGACTAGTTTCAAAACTACTCATGTAAACACTTAAAATTCAGTTTCGCTATTACGCATAACGTTTCTGTCGCTTTGTGTTGTTACTAACCTACAAATAAATTGACAGCTGTGTAGTTTTACTGCGTAGTGGTACAAAGTAGAAAAATCTGATGTGGCCAACACAACACCTCCAACTATTTAATTTTCATTAATTTAAATATACATACTTACATATTTAGTACTGTATTAAAATCCATTCCAAATAACTATGGTTCTACTTACTATTTTCTTTTTAAAACGTTACTATTATTAATTTGAAATTAGTTCTTTGACACTGGCATTTATCTGTCAGTTACATACATTTGAATAACTGCGTAACCAAGGAGTTTTGTTTGTTTAAAGCGTAGGTTCCAGGATTTAAATTATAGATAATTTCACAAATTTATCCATAAAACGTATAGAAAAAGTATTAATGCAAAGCAATAGAAAATTTGATAATCTTTAATTTTTATAACATAAATCTCGAAAAAATTACATTTAAAGGTATTTTTCGGAGAAAAACTATTTTGAGCTTCAAATAAAGTGCCATACCCGGTTATCTGATTTACACCAAAATCTAATGGCTTCTTTTCATATTAGAATAAGGTATAAATACCAGGTTTCACACACACATATATACAGGCTGTAAATGAAATAAGTGCATTAAATTTAACCAATAATGTAACTCGACGAGAGCAACAATATTTCTTAATAACTTTTTTTCTAAGTCTTTTAGATTTTGAGTTAAAATTCTTTAATGATTTGCTGCATATATCGTTACCCGCCCATGGAGAACAAATGGCTGCTGCCGTCTTCAAGTGGGATACAAACAGCTCAAAAATTGTCGGTTATCGGTTACACTTGTAGTCACAGTAATTATTAAACGAATCAACGGAAATAACATTTATTATGAATTAATTCGTAATAGTACAATTTTAAAATAAAGAAATTTAAATTTTGGATAACAAAATTATGAAGTTGTGTATTAAACCAGGCTTTTAATCACCTGTGAATAGAGGATGACAAGGAGGAACGACGGGTAGGACGTATCGAGGAAGAGCATAAGCATAGTTATTAGGTTATGAGTTGATTATTTATCTTCGACAAATCATAATAGTTTAAATACGTTATTCAAAAAATGTAAGTACAAACTTTTGTCCATTTAAACGAGGTACATTAGTATCAATAATTAGTCGTCCATTTATTGTTCCCGCTCAAACATTTTTTAATGAAAATTTTTACAGCATTTTCGTCTGTTGAGATGTGTATTTATATATTTATTATAAATACACCTTCCCAAGTAAATTCAGTCTCATTAATGAACATTATGAGCCATTCCCAAAATCGAAGTCTGCTGAAAACATTGATCTTTTTGCACATGATATGGATACAACTGTTGCTTTATTTAAAATTGTCATATGTGACACTTCGTATTGTGATAAAGATGTACAAGATTAACAAATGTGCGAATATTAGGAACAGTACGATTTGGAAACGCTCCGTCTAAATGCGTTGGCAACTCTATAACACTGTCTTTATATCAACCACAAATTAAAATGTAGTAAAGATACGAACAAATAAATAAACCATAGGTAAGTAATTTCATTTGACATAATTTTACCTGATAAACACGTTTATTACTAATGTCAAAATTTAATTGCAACAACTGACAGGACTGTTAATTGCTAAAACAAAATTTTTCATAGCTATTGCTACTGCATTCAATTATTAGAAAAATACGTGGAACGACTCGTCAATTTACGGGGTGGTAAAAATGCTAAAAAATATGCGATTTCGAGAAAAAGTTATTAAGAAATATTGTTGCTCTCGTCGAGTTACATTACTGGTTAAATTTAATGCACTTATTTCATTTACACCCTGTATATATATATATATATATATATATATATATATATATATATATATATATATATATATATATATATAAATAAATAAATAAATATATCATCACGGCATATTACCCATTGCTGAGTGTGCCAATCCGCTTTGTATGCAGATATCGGTAATGATGATGACATATTTGTACCGTGCGGGCGTTTACCAGGCGTCACCTCACAGGCACTCATTGCTGGCGTGGAGAGTGCACCACAGGGGTCAATATATATATATATATATATATATATATATATATATATATATATATATATATATATATATATATATATATATATATATATATATATATTTACTCGCAGACATCATCGTGAAAATGTT
The DNA here is from genome assembly GCA_963082715.1 of Harpalus rubripes. Lineage (NCBI taxonomy): Eukaryota > Metazoa > Arthropoda > Insecta > Coleoptera > Carabidae > Harpalus > Harpalus rubripes. The sequence goes on from OY720453.1 coordinate 59,768,301, forward strand.
AAAATTGGATTCTAGGGACCTTAAAACGTGGTCAATTACCAAAATCTCGATTTCCGATTTTTAGCACGATCCCTATACCTCCCTTACCAAGGGTAGCTGGAGGTAAAAAATAATTGGGATGATAGTTTGCTATTATTCCAATTGTTTGAAGTGAAGAGAATCTATCACTTTTATCGGTCAAATTCGCATGCGCCGAAACTGTTTTCAAATCAATCTGTAAACCTGTTTTGAAAATTGCATGTAAACAGTTTCGCGTAATTTTGACTGAAAACTACAACCATTTTCAAATCTGCATGTAAACGTAGTAATTATTACGAATTTTACTCGTATTATTTGTCACGATAAATGATAGTGGGCCAACTGATCTGAGAACTGAAGAAGGAACTTACCAGGCAACATTTCGCGGGCATTAGAATTTAAAATATGTATTCCTCGACGGGATCAAAGTAATACTGGGAACTGGGAGAAAAACACTCGGGTGAAAACGTTTGAAAAATGTTTTTTCATAATACCATACTGTTAAATGTGTTATAACAGTACTCTATGCTCAACCAATATATGCGTCAAAACAGCCACGGCCGTTATTTTTTATAACAGTACAACTATTAAAAATCAAGTGTTTCTAAAAAAATGCAGCATCATGAAGTGTGTCATGAAGAGCTGTTACCTGTCAATATGCCATATAAAGTAGAATTTTCAGAAGATATTTTATGTTTTTATGAAAAATACTGAACGTCACACGGCCGATATACAAATAACAGACACGGTTGATTGTAAAATATCGGCCATCGCCTCGATTTTACAATATTCAACCTCATCTGTTATTTGTTTCATAACAGCCTTATGACGTTAATAACTATATTACATAGCCGACGTTTCGGCACCAAATATGCCTTCTTCAGGGAAATGTGAACTTAATGAGTTGAATTTTTTTTTTAAAATGTTGAAATAGAAACGTGTATTCTCAAAATTACTGTTAGAAAAATTGTTTCTGAAGATGAACTGTGTGGATTACATTTTTCTAAAATAATTTTGACAATATACTTTTCTATTTCAACATTTAAAAAAAAATTCAACTCAGTAAATTTACATTTCCCTGAAGAAGGCATATTTGGTGCCGAAACGTCGGCTATGTAATAAAACATTTTTCAAACGTTTTCATGAGACTGTTTTACTCCAAGTTTTCCCAGTATTAGAATTAAAAATTACTTTTGAAAATAATTGTAAGATAATGATCCTTGACGATCAGTTATGTAAAAATTTCTGCTTTGTGAATGAGTTAAGATCTCATTTGATAGAAGTATGTTTCAACAAAATACGATTTTTGTTCCTTGTTTTTCTGTGCAGTGACTTTTCCTTCATCCAGAAAATCAATAGTCGTTTATATTATTTATTTCCAAACTTGCATTTACCGTTTGAAAATCAATACCCTTTGGTCAATTAAAGCTACATTCCATTCGTGTAAACTACTATCTTCCATACCATAATGCTTAGTGTCTTTCCGATAGTTTAAGCTTTTAATTATGCCCATTAGCACTCCGTTGCTACATCAATTAAAACATTACTATTACACGAAAAAGCATTTCTCGCAGGTCTTGTCGGATACAAAATTATTACTAAGATCTCGACGTTATAGAAATAAATTTAATTGCCATAACTGTTAAGAAAACATTAATAGGTTAGAAAGAATGTTGGATGCTTCGAGTTTTAGACTAGAGTTAGTTCTACGTTCCATGTTTTTGCAGCTAGAAGATTCACAGCATTTTATAATTAGACTTTTCATAATTGGAAGGAATTGAGTTTTTTTTTAAAATTACGAATATATAAAAATGTAATTAATTACAAGTATAACGATGAGCAAAATTGGCAGTAAAAGATATAAAATAATTAATTTAAAAGTCTTTGATATTAACAGCCATGATTGTCACAGGTTTTCTTTTCACAACTTGGCGGAATGGTTCATAAATAATATACTGTAATATGATAGCCATCGTATAATATACACAAATTAAACTGTCTGATATACAAGTGTACCTGAAACACAGGTCGTAAATATAATATTTATTTGATATATAATAAATAACGTCAAATGGCATTAATATAGCAAGTCACGTATACCACAAGTATATTTAGAAATGCATTAATATATATCACACGTGTTATTTTCTTTTGTAATCTTTAATACTTATGTCATAAAACTTTAGTGAGAACGTTTCATAAACGTATTGTTGATTGGCTTTTTATAAGAAACGCTGAGAATTATTTAAAAATGTATGTAGTTTAAAATATCTTTAATATTGAGATCTTCCACTATTTTTCTTTATACATAAAACTTTATTTAAATTGAAAGCATCTTGTACAATGTCTTCGAGACTTCCACTTTTGTAAAAAATTAAAATGTGGGCCATTTTTATTTAAACTAGACCGTAAAACTGTTTGATAGGGACAATCTAAGTTTTAAAACAGTTATCTACGTCACATATCTACTCTATTCTAAATTCTGAATCCATTTACAAGTAAATGACTGCATTAAATTAGCAAAGTAAACTAAATAAAACTTGTTTGATTTTATGACAGAAACCGCTTGCGCTTATATGAATGTAAAAGAAATGTTGAATGATATAGGCTGCCAGTGGCAAACAAAACTAGGACTCCAATATACGTACGCTTATATTATAAAATTAATTATTTTCTCTGCACATTTCCAATTGCCTATTTACCACAAATATTATATTATACTTATTTAGTTATTTAAATATTTTTAAATAGATGCAGTCGTGATAAATAGTGTTTATTAAATAGTAAATTAATCATGGATAGTTAAAGTACAGTTAGAAAATAAGATCAGTACATTACAAAATCAAAATGTAAGGATGAAAATGTCAAAAAAAATGTGTGTGTGTGTGTCTATGTATGTGTGTGTGTGTGTGTTTGTGTGTGTGTGTGTGTGTGTGTGTGTGTATGTGTGTGTGTGTGTGTGTGTGTCTGTGTGTGACAAAGTTTTCGCCTGCGATAACTCTAATATTACAATTCCAAAAATTATAATTCTTTCGTATACCATATAAAAAGCTGATTAGATTTAATTATAATTGGTAAATTGGTCAACCGGAAGTACCCTCATTTGAAGATTTTAAAAGTTTTTCTTGAAAAAACGATGTTGAATATCAAAGAATATTTTATTCAATATACCTACGATTTGACTGCATTTTATACTTCATATTAAATTGATATAGAGTTAAAAATTTATAACGAAATTAAATTTCATAAATTAGCCAGCTATACTATAAATTTGTAAACAGCTGCTATATTAAGAAAATTCTGATTGAAAGGTGTCAGTGTCAAGTGCATTTGACATAGTATGTTTGTGTTATAATTTCACTGGAAATATAGGATCTTTTGCTAGAAACGTTCTGTATGGAATTTGTATAAAATACATACAACTACCAGAAGGTAATGTACGAAAAGAAATAGAATCTTTTGCAAGGAACTTTCTGTATGAAATTTGTACAAGATACATAGAACTGACAGAAGGTAATATGCTGGCCACATCAGATTTTTTATATATTTTAAGGAAGGCAACTTTATTTGTTTTTCTTCTGAATTGTTTGTAAATAAAATTATATCGCCTGTTTCTTGACGCGTTATATTAAAACTATCGTTAAAATTAAATTTGGTACAATTAATACATAATCTAATAATTCGCTGATATTATAAAACCAAGTTTTGTAAATTTAATTTGTCAATCCCTAATTTAGTTGATTTATTACGAATTCTTTTTGTGAAATATATCATAATAATATATATTTTAATAACCAATTAGAAAATTAGACTAAACCTATAACCAATAAATAATGGATGAACATTGCAAAATCTTTTGATATTATTTGGAATCATTAATTTGGATACCTTGACTATCACGTCAAACATTAAAACATCAAGTGTACTGCGAAATATCAGCAGCCGATCCAAATCGAACAAGCCGTACGTTATCTCGATCGAGCTAATAATTCAACTGTTCAACAAATTGGCTAAACCTACGCTCCACATACATGGTGATGGCTGATGTCTAGCCCGCAAAAAACACCTAGAACTACAAACAAACTTTTTCTCTTACATGATCATAATTGTCAGAGATTAAACGTAGCGTGAGCAAATATATCATTATAGGATCTTTTTTATCGATTTCCTGATTTATATTGACAGGTTGATTTTAATTTTCTACTACACAATATATTGAATAAGTTTTAGCATAATTTCCTGGATAATTTTAAATGTGTAATATAAGCCACGATAATGATTCCAAATTCAACAATTTGTATTATGTACCTCCGATAAAAAATATTCTTTTTTAATGCAACGCATTATTATTTTATGTACCAAGGGCATTACGATGATGATAATGCCAGGAGGGCGACGAGGACCTAGCCCGAGGGCCTTTGGCCCGAGGGATAGGTGTTGTTTAATTGTTTTGTTTATTATCAACATTTATTTATTTTTAAAACATCAACGTTCTATATCGTTGGAGATGATGGATAGGTGAATTTAATGTTTCGGAAGATATTTTATTGAAACTATGTAAAGAAATTATTCTGCATAGGTATTTTGAGGAAGAGAAAATCATAAATGTTCCCCCAATTATGCCATTATCGTTTGTAGAAGATGTAAGTATTATGAGGTTCGTTTTCACATAACAAATCTCAGTTCTTTATTTCTTATATACTTATTTCTGAATATTATTACATTTTAGAGAGTTTGTACTACTTTAGATGTGTCACATGTGACTGTAAATAATATTAAAAATGAATTCAAACGTAGATAAATATCGTCCCTAAAGAAATTAGTGATCCGTCATCCGTCCAAAATCAATGCGAAACATTGCAGTTTGCAATTCGACGTACTAACTATTTACATGTGTGGTGGAAGTAAATTGTTGTTGTGCTTTCGAAGCTGTTTTCTTATTATATTAATTGTTGTAATCAATCCTTATTGTTATTGTAATAAATTATAATTAAAAAGAAAATAATATTCATTATATACCGTTCATATTATTTTTAATTTAAAGTCCGTAAACGATGATCGGATTATAATGGGGGCATAATGAACTATAATGCCCTCATATAATGCCCCGGTTGTTATAGATATGTTTATATACACCGTATCCTAGCAATAAACAGTTCATAATACTTTAGTGAGACATAAATATATTTTAAATTTTATAGTTGATTTGCAGACAAGACGAGAAATTCTTCGTTTCGTCTCCAAAAGGTAATATGATGTCTCGTCGCTCTTTCTTCGTATTGACTTTAGATAGTCTCATTTCTACTGAGATTCATGTCGAGATTTCTATTTAATAAATAAACATGTTATTTTATATAATAACAAAATATTAAAATATTCTGATTTATTTTAAAAATAAATTAATATATGTGGGGTAAGTTATAAGTACCTATTAAGGGAACTACGTGGATTCTACCGGTTGAGGATGATTTTGAAGATCGAAACGAAGTCGAGTTCTCCCATATATCCGATTCCTATAGTACAGCACTTAATGCCCCAAATAATTATTACGTTTTTTGCACGATCGGTGCACAAAATTTTAAAAAATAAGATTTGAAATTTATTTTGACAATAAATTTTGATTTATTTTTAAAGGGCTATCATTTAAACGGTGAGCATTATATTGAGGTTTTGGTCAATTCTAAAATGTTTTCTGCTGGCAAATATAACCTAATCAAATCAAACCTAACTACTACATAGTTCTTGCTGATCAAATATTTACATTACTTCCCTTTTTAAAGTAAACTTTGATCATAAAATAATTAAATAAATAAATAAATATATCATCACGGCTTATTACCCATTGCTTAGTATGCCAGTCTGCGTTGTACACAGATATCGGTAATGATCATTACTTTTATTTATCGATAAGTAATTTGTAAATAAAACCTACTACCTTAGGATTCATATCGGTAAATATTTTTAAAATAATCTGATGTGGCCAAAACAAAACCTCCCGCCATTTAATTTTTGTTAATTTAAATATAGATACTTACATATTTAGTTATGCTAGAAATTGTATTAAGTTCCACTCCGTATAACTGTGGTTCTATTTCCTATTTTCTTTTTTAAAACGTTACTATTATTCATTTGAAATTAGTTCTTTGACAGTGACATTTATCTGTCAGTTTTTTCGTAGAAAAACTTTTTGAGCTTCAAGTAAAGTGTAATATCCGGTTATCCGATTTATACCAAAATCTAATGGCTTCTTCCCATATTAGAATAAAGTAGAAATGCAAGGTTTCAAAATTTTCTGATTGATAGTATTTGAGTTAGAGTGGAGAATCCACACACACACATACACACGCACACATACATACATACATACGAGTACATACATACATACATACATACATACATACATACATACATACATACATGCGCGCACACACACACACACACACACACACACACACACACACACACACACACACACATACACACACATACACATACACATACACACAGACATCATCGTGAAAATGTTAAAATTGGATACTACGGACCTTAAAACGTGGTCACTTACCAAAATCTCGATATGCGATTATTAGCACGATCATCAAAGCATCGAAAGTGAGAAATATCGTGTGAGTGTGAAGTTTGACGAACGAGGTTCAATTGAGTGAGTCAACGTCAACACAAAACCAATACGAAATTACTTTCGAACGAGTTATGATTTTTGAACACTATTTTTTAGGCGACCTTATAAAATAACAAATATTTTCAAGAATTTTATTTCAAATGACAATACATACTGTTTTTTTTTTTCAATTAATCAACCATAACTATAACAAGAAATAAAGCAACGCTGTCAGACTAATTTGGTCTCATCATTTAAAATGACTTTAAGAAAATAAGACAATACACATAATTTATAAATAAAAACTAATATTCCTTGATTAATTGAGCAAAATACAATCATATTAACATTAGCACTAGTACATATCTTGTAAAATTTATTATATTAAACTATTGAATAAGATTTTGCACTACAAATTTTGTGCATATCTATTTTAAAATATATCGTATTTGTACATGAAGGTCCGAAATATTTAAGTTTGCCCTTATAGAGCATTTTTACATTCCGTCACCTTTAGGTAAGGAACGTATTGTCTTTGGTCGAAAAATTCGGTGGTGAGTTTTTGATGAATAAGCACGTTTTAGGGTCCCTGTGTGTGTGTGTGTATGTAACAAAATTTTCGTCTACGGTAACTTCCATACTACAATTCTAAAAATTATAATTCTTTCGTATTTCTCTTCATTACATCTATGTGAAGAGCTGATTAGATTATGGTTAGAATTGGACAACCGGAAGTACCTACATTTGAAGATTTTAACAGTTTTTCTTGAAAAAACTATGTTAAATATCATGTTATAATAAATACAGTGTGTTAAAAAAAATTCCTAACTCGGAGTAGGCTATGAACAAAGAAACGTATATCAATTTAAAAATATTTAATTAAATGTCAATTTGACATGAGATATTGTCAAAAATGTTATCTAAAGAAATCAAAGTTTTTCTTCTTGAATATGATTTTAGAAATGGGAACACCTTAGAAAACGGTGAATATCAATATACTGTATCCTTCTTTATTGTTTTTTCTCCCTAAAATTGCATTTCAAGATCAATTTTGACATCTTGACTTTAGAATTGAATAATGATCAGACTTACGTTTCTCTGTTCATAGCCTACTCTGAGTTAGGAATTTTATTGAACACACTGTATTAAAGAATATTTTATTCTCTATACGATTTGACTACATTTTATACTTAATATTAAATGGATATAGAGTTGAAAAATTATAAAGAAATTAAATTTCATAAAGTAGCCATAGCTATGGAAACAGCTACTATATTAAGAAAATTTTGATTGAAAGATGTCAGTGTCAAGTGAAATTGACATAGTGTGTTTGTCGTATAATTTTACTGGAAATATAGGATCTTTTGCTATAAATTTTCTGTATGGAATTTGCATAAAATACTTGCAACTGCCGGAAGGTAAAGTACAAGAAATATAATCTTTAGCAAGGAACTTTCTGTATGAAATTTGTACAAAATACATGAAACTGACGGAAGGTAATGTGCTGGCCACATCAGATTTTTTTATGGAAAAATATTTGTTTGAATACAAACTATGTTCTACTTTAAAGTCATATTTTGATAAATTTGATATTATTTATAATTATTATTAAATAATAATTTAGACATTTCTTAAAACAGCGTTTCAGTTAATACCGTGATCGTAGTACGAGCCAAAAATTTTATAACAAAAACGCTGTCGTTGACCATTTGCAGTGGTCACTCTGGTGTATTAATAAAAAACGAATTTGTAAAAAGAAAAACAAAGTTTAAAACTAACATCCTGAAGCCAAATTGCTGGTTAGAATATACCATAGGAATGTAATTATTTTGTAGTGGTCCGAGCATTGGTATGTGTAGACTGCCCAATCCCAGTGGCTCTCAACATGCCAGAAGCACGAGCGGAGATAAACTCTGACAGCTGGAATTCGTTTATGAAATCAATGCTGAGTAAACACACTCATTTTTTGCCGCAACCTTGATCATGTCAATGTTGAAATGCATAAAGAAATGATATATAAACAATGTTACATATGTAAGTGCTCTAATAAAAAATGTGCTTCGATTAGATGCATAAACTTATGTAGATTCTTGATTTATTTTTATTATATAATACGTGACATAAACATATCCGGTCAAGCAATTTCACGAAACTTGAACATTGTTTTTTTTTTTATTTTTAATATCCTTTATTTCATACGGGTATTTTAACTTAACTTTCTATTGCATATGACATTTCTTATGTGGGTAAAATAAATCATAACTAAATTGCAACGATGTAAAATTAAAAACCCTCTTAATATTATTGACTACGTTTATCTCGTGGTTTGAAGCTGCTTGAATTTAATAATTTTCTTATCAATGTTCGAAATAAACGATTGAGTTTAATATTTCAAGCCGCTTGAAAATGTCAAGTGAAGCCTATGGAATAACAGGCTTGGACTTATGAAGCGACTTAACTTCTCAAGTCGCGACATAAAAGTTAGTAAAATTGCCCAAAAGCAAAATATTTGGAGTGGTGAAGAAACAAATATATTTTTAATGTTTTTGAAAGAGAAGAGAAATAACAACAGTTTTTAGATTTTGGGGTTACATATCCAGGATGAAATTAGATCATATACCTCTCCTTGTCTGTTTTCAATATCTAGTATTTAACTATCTTTTTTTTTTAATCGACACGAATTTAAAGAAGATTAAAAATAACTCAATCCTATTTTCAATCCGCTGAGTTAAACCAATAGGATTTTTCAAGTCATAATATACTTGAAGCCGTTTGAATTATCGAGATAAACGTAATCATTGGCAATGAATTTCTGTTTTACTATCATCATTGACTACATTTATCTCGACGTTTGAAGCCCCTTGAATTTAGTAAATCCCTTCTCAATCTTCGAAATAAACGATCGAGATTAATATTTCAAGCCGCTTGAAAATGTCAAGACAAGCCTATATAATAACAGACTTGGACTTATGAAGCGGCTTGACTTCTGTCGAAATAAACATTGAAGCTTCAAATAATGTAACTGTGCATGCGCACATCCGCAGTATATTGCAGTGTTACTAAATTTATATCATTTGTTAGTTGTTCGCATTTTACCTCATTTTATAAAAGTCGCGACATAAGACTTAGTAAAATTGTCGAAAAGCGAAATATTTATGTAAAGTCGGTGAATGTGGAATACCATTTTTATTTCATTGAAAAAAAAACATGCGAAATGATGGCGGTTAATCATCAAATATTGTATATAGGTAATTTAAAATGTAGTTTACAAAATAGTAACACTTTCAGGTTGATTATCTAGAATAATTCACTTATAAGAGCAATTTTCTTCAAAATTGAAATTTTTACACCTCTTGAAAAAGGGACGGTAATGTGGAATACCATAGTGCATTAAAGTGGAATATATACCACATAACCATACTTACTTTCACAGTATAAGAAAATTCGGAAAATAATGCAAATATGTTCTTTTAATTATTAATTCTTTCTTACCAAAAATATAAACAAAAATAAAATGAGTATGCTATTGGAACGTAACAAAATAAACTATATTACATAATCAACTAAACGCATTTAACCCATTTGATGTTTCCGCACTGTCTTCTGCATGTTTGCTTCTTGCTAAATATGCCTTTCTGGCACATTTTCCTAATCCAAGGACAGTTATCTACTCATATTATAACATTTTCGCCAATTTGGAATATTCCACATTGGCATACTCCTCGGTATTCCACATTAGCGGATTTGTTGACATTAAATTCTCGCCATCGAATTTCATTTAGGAATTAGTTAGAAAAATATTTTTTAAATCTAGCCTACATCCCCAAACCCCTATCCATACTGCAGATGCAAAAAGTCGTATTTTCTACTACACAATCATAATAAAACTACATATCTTTACACTTGCTTAAAAAGCTCAGCAGGCACTCATACTATTTTTTAAGGTTTTTGATGTTATGCACAATGCAGTTAAGTTGGTGTCTCTAGGTGGGTAATAACTCCCCTACACACGTGCATTTGTGCCATTAGATCACAGATGTCGTGTACCATTTTTTCAAAAAGCGCCTATTCCACATTAGATGACTATTCCACATTCACCGACTTTACTTGATAAAGAAACAAATATTTATTTAATGTTTTTGAAAGAGAAGACAAATAACAACATGATAATTCTTAGTTCAAGGAAAGAAAGAAAAGAATGCTATCCGGCGGGATTTGAACCCACGATCTCAACATTTGTACTGTTGCCAACTACACCACGGCTGGGCTGCAAATCCACCAGTCTATACAATCTTTTCTTAAATTTTATACTCATAGCCTTGTGTATGAGACACGCACCACATGTTAGGTGTGAAGTATATCTAAACTACCACTACGTTTAAACACCTGTGAATTGTCAAACATTCGCACAACCTTATCAGGAATGTATTGCAAATAGTAGATTAAGATGAATGTAAGTGCTATTTTTTATTTGATTTTAAATCAAGGAAAGAAAGAAAAGAATGCTAGCCGGCGGGATTTGAACCCACGATCTCAACATTTGTACTGTTGGGTGTTACCAACTACACCACGGCTGGGCTGTAATTGGTAACATTTTAAGCTCTACAACTTTTATTTTAAGAATTTTTCCTAAAATAATTAGGGAAGCAGAAAATTACGAATGTATGATTTTACATGTTAAAGTCCTATGTTCCAGGGACGCGGTCACCACCCTGTATATATATATATATATATATATATATATATATATATATATATATATATATATATATATATATATATATATATATATAGTTGTTATAACAAGTAATATTTTTTGTTTCATACGATAATTGAAGGCATTAAGGCATTTGTGGCTCATACGCCTTTTTATAAACATGAATTGTATCAGGTCTTATAAAAGCTATATATAAACATAAGGGCGTATATAATGTATGTACCACTATGTACTTACGCCTTTCTGTTATGTCAAATATTGGAAAATTGGTTGATACGCCAATTAAAATGAGGCAAAAACCAAACAATGGACGTCTGGAATTATACGCCTTTCTGATACGATTTACAAATCACTGAAACAGTCACAGACGTCCAATAATACTATTTTTGTAAAAATGGTTATTACGCCCTCTTGTTATGATGCTTTCGAAATTATATTTATGGAACAATTTAAATTCTAAAGTAATATATTATTTGTAATATATATTGCGTAATATATTATAGTAGCTTTGTAATAAATTTTATAATACACAAGATTTTAATTCAAATATAATTTATGTTTTTAATAGCAGTAATATAAACGTTAGGTACTTATATTACAATATAATAAGCGCATATAAAGTAGCAGCGTATAAACACAATTAATCATAATCATACCTGCACTTATGCTGTCGAATAAAAATGTATAAAAATCTTATGATTATATTTAATTTAATAACCACCATTTTGTAATCTGATACGTCGTTATTGGATATAGTTTTTGTCGAGAAATAAAGCGTGCTCTCATTCACAATCAATTTGGAAAATGAACAATGCTTAAACTTGAACTTGAAGCAAAGGACCCGTACAACAAAGTAGAGCTTATAAAAAATGAATACAATTTCTCTCTGTGCTGTCAGCAAGTATACATAATATTAATTTGCGTGATAAACTAGCTTTATACCCGGTATTTATTTTTATTGATCAGCTTAGCTGCGAGCATAAAATAAATTATTTACACCATTTTATACAATGATTTTCCTTTATGCACATTTATATACGTAAACATACTGCAATTTTGTTTGCGAATAAGAATTTAGTACGAAATTTATCAATAAGTAGTAAATTTGTGGAACATACATCAATTTTAATCATTTAATCATTTATTTGTCTTTTAATTCTCCATTTACAAAACATACAAAATTAATTTTGATTTACGTGTATAAGCAGGATTTAAAAAAAACATCATTTCCTTCTTAATTTTCATAATTTTTTATCTTTTTTCGCCAACTTCAGATACTTTTTGCGAGAAACAGTTATTCAAACTTTTTACCAAAGAATATCGTATCGAGTGGACAAGAATGAAAACACGAAGTCAAGAGAAACGAGGAACGTTTGTGTTGTTTTCATAATATAACCAGTTTCTTAATATAAATTATTATTAAAATGAATCAGTAAAAAGTGATGATGAAGAATTGGATTTCATGTTTGAAAATATTAATTTTCGAAAACAGTATACAATACGAAAAATATGTAATAATTTTGTAAATGGGATGATTCAGAATGTTTTATGAGATTTCGAATGTCAAAGAATACAGTTTTTTTATTTGTTACATAAAATTGAAGACCAATTATTATTGTTTTTATCTGTTAGATTATTCTAAAGAAATTATAATTTAAGAATTAACACATATTTATCTACATTTGTTTTTATAAATCACGTTATATCTCCGATATACATATTGTTGATAGCTTTACGATTTTTACAAAAGGGTGTATGATTTAGGTGATTTTCTAAGTATTCATAAATCAACCGCATGTAGAATAACACAATGTGTTTGTTTTTTATTTCGTGGATATTGACGTTAACTAAAATTGAATTAATATTTGAATTGATTCCAGATGTTGTCTTTTTCTTTCGAAGAGACGGAATTTGTCTTATTGGACTCAATTATATTCTTATTATATATATTTTTTTATATTTGTCGACTAATTTAATTAGATTAGTTATTTCCGCGGTGACAAAATTAACTGTTCTTTCTCTCTTTCTATTATTTTGACTCATTTTTGCAAAATGTATTGATACCTCTTCTATAAAGGTTCAAACTACTACTGCATACTGCACCCAAACACAGAAAAGCGAAAAGAATAACCTAATTTCTACGAAAATTGTTGCCAACTTTTCAAAACTAACTCTACCCTAACACAATTTTAATCTTTTTGTTAGCTCTCTCCTGTTAGCTATCCGGAAAATAAAAAATCATGAAGCAACCCAAAATTCCTATACTCTTGTTAAGACGGTAGAATAAATTTACCTTATAGATAGTAAACTATTGCTTTATCTTAACTTGGATCAACCGGGCCTTAACGTAGTTCTATGTAACTCATATTTGCAATATATGGACTATGGTTGCTTTTGGCAAAAGCTGCTCAATTCCAACAGTCATGCAATAAAAGATTTCGAAATGAGAATATATTTTTAGTGTTAAATATCTGAATTTTGGTAATAAAGCCCTACGCTAAAATTTCTTGTCATAAATCTCGCAACATCGCAGCCCATAGTACTACAAGGAAACAAGTTGAGAAGTATGTAATTTTTAATTGGAAGTCAAATGATAAGGTAGAAGTATAGGTAGATTACTTGACACTAAAATCTGTTCATGTGGACCAGTTTAACTTTGGTTTCCTAGGAAGCGATATTTATTGGGCGGCGTCACGAAAAACGGTGTCGTGTATAATAAGCGAAGTGTTTTTCTAAAAGAGCGGTAGCGCACACCAAACGTAATAGAGCAGTCCCGTCTCATTTGAAGCGGTGGGCCAGTACGGTACGAATCAGTTGAGGAATGTTTTTTGGCGGTATATTGTGTATAACGGTTTTATAATATTTAAATTATTTCGTTTCATTACCGATATCTGCGTACAAAGCAGATTGGCACACCTTGCAATAGATAATAAGCCGTGATGACACTGACATTTATCTGTTTATTACATACATTTGAATACCTGCGTAACCAAGGAGATTTGTTTGTTTAAAGCGTAGCTCCGAGATTTAAATTATAGATAATTTTATAAATGTATCTATAAAATATGTAGAAAAAATATTAATGCAAAGGAAAGGTTATCCGATTTATACTAAAATCTAATGGGCTGTTTGCATATTAGAAAAAGATCGAAATACAAGGTTTCAAAATTTTCTGAATGATAGTATTAGTTAAAGTGGAGGATCCACACATACGTACACACACATACACACACACACACACACACACACACACACACACACACATATATATATATATATATATATATATATATATATATATATATATATATATATATATACCTATACAAACATACACATGTACACACAGACATCATCGTGAAAATGTTAAAATTGGATTCTAGGGACCTTAAAACGTGCTCTTTTACCAAAATCTCGATATGCGATTTTTAGCACGATCCCTATACCTCCCTTACCAAGGGTAGCGGTAGGTAGAAATTCAACAATATACAAACATACTTCCGATATTAACCTGCATTCTAAAAAATAATTATTGTATCCATTAGTATTTGAGTTTGATTTCAATAATTATTTTTTTAAAATGTAGGTTAGTATTTAAAGTATGTTCGTATAGTGTTGAATTTATTAAAATGTTAATAGTTCTAGTACAGAAATAATTTATTTGAATTTTCGCTTCATATTTTAGTACAGGAGTAGTGATTCCTCGGTACCTCTTCCTAGGAAATTATTGCTTCAGACAGCAGCATGATAATACAAAAAAAAAGTCAATAAACCAGAACAATTATCAAAAATTAACAACAATTTCTTCAAGAAACAGTTTTAAAAAAATAGAAAACAAGAATTCAACTATTGAGTTTTAAGTATGTATTATAATTAGTTGCACTCTAATTTTTTTATGTAGAGTGTACATATCTCAGCATATTTTTAATCATCTTATCCGATATATACCAACCCACTAATTAATCACTTAGAAAAACAATCCCTACTCATTAACCAATCCTGTTTTAAGTTGTAAACAAAAGTTTGACAGCCGCTCATCGTTCTAAACCTCTAATCACAGTGGGCAGCCCAGCCATCGAACAAGTCTCTACTCTACCCGTAGCAGCGAGCTTGGCTAAGCATACTAGATCCTCCGATCGCTGTAGTTTTTAAGCTGTCGCATAAATTAGCCATCAATCGTGATCGTGCAGTGGGCTGTTGGCCACAAATTATCGCGACAGATCGATTAAAGCCCAATCACCTGTGAGATACAGGCGGAAGTGTGGTAGTGTGGACTCGGTCACGATCTGAGAGAAAAGAGACTCGGATCCGAGATGGCTTCTTGTTCGTTTGGCTTGTCGTTGCTGAGTGTGAGTGATTGAGGAATGAGAATTAACAACCATTGATTTACTATTATTGCTGCAAGTGTTATTTAAATATACAACCAATGGCAATAAATTTATACATGTGAAATTTTCCGTTAAAATGTAGTAAAATATATTAAATCGCGTATAAATTTATTTTATCTATCACCGTGGGATAAGTTATACCATATCGCACTCATTTTAAATATTGTAACGTTTTTATTTATTTGGGTGAAGTGTAAATATTAGACAATGGGCCCGTCCAAGTCTTCGACTTTTTAGAAATTACATGTCGCATATGAATTTTAAATATAAATAAATATTAATTGTATTTTTATACCGTTAATAATGTAATTAAAGTTTTTAACGTAATTTGGTCGCCATGTTGTGTCAGTGTCACTACAGTCGTCCAGTTAACCTGTAGAAATGTCACTATAGAGTGGACCATGCATATTTTGCTCAAAAATTCGCGATTGGCTTTACACATTACACATACTCTAACATGCACATATTTAATATATCGGAGTAATTTTTATTAATATCAAAATAAAATTTACTTATTAAATAAATTTATATTATAATTTGTTTTATTTATTGTAATCTCAATACTTGTCATTGTTGTAATCATTTAGTAAATAGTAATGTAAATGCTGGATTACCTTTTATTACGAACTATATTTTGATTTTTGTAATCAATACTGTTATTGTTGTATTTAATTATAAATAGAAAATAGTTTAAATACTATTTTAATTATACTAATTAATGACACATGCTGAGTATGATAACCTTCAATAGTATCTTAAAGAAAGTCTTAAAGACACATTCATTAAAGGATAATTAACCTGATTATGAAAAGGAGCAAAAATTATTAATTTTATTTACCTGATTTTTAAAATATTAACATTCAACACTATTCTTCTAAGTAAACCAAATAAATATATATTTTGAAATATTAACATTTTAATGGTAACGTATGTCGGTTATCTCTACTTATGACGGAGTGACGCTAACGTCACAACTTTCCCGCCGAAACTTTAACAATTATTTTAGGCGTTATTAAGCATAATTTCAAGAAAACAAAAAATATGGAATTTCTATTTTTAAATTTTTCGTAACATATAAAAAATTCAAAAAAAGGTGGACGGGCCCATTATTTTTAATTAAAATAAAGGTTTATTACTATAACTAAATATTAAATGATATATAAATTTAACTATTACTAGTATTGAACAATTATTAAAAACTAATTAAGACTAAAACTATAATTAACTAGACAACACTTACACTATTTATTTATTTAACCAATTAACAGTACTATTTATTTCCACGATATTACTAATTATTTATTTCACTACGCGTTCCAATCTTAGACTGCCGGTCTGTTGCAGACTTTTGTAGACACTTTACGAACATTTATATCACTATATTTATGTCACTGTTCATTTATATCACGTTCAACTGTCCGCCTACCGACCTCCACAGCGTCTATATACTCAACTGACTCAACAACGTCTGTATATTCAACTGCTAGGACAGAAGTCACACTTTTCACCTCACTATCTGTATATTTATGTAACTAACTTTCTCTTTCCACAGCCTCAGTCTATATGTTCAACTGCTAGGACAGAAGTAACACTTTTCACTTCACTATCTGTCTATTTATGTAACTAACTTCCTTTTTCCACAGCCTCAGTATCACCAACTATCCGTATGCCAGAATTCTTCAACACCAATGCCGAGTATCCACTCCAACTCGCTGTTACTGTCCTTGTATACCTATCTTCACAATACTCGTCAACCCTACCGAGTATTCACATTCACAGCTATCCCAGTATACCAGTAACTTTCCGAGTACCTACTCGACACAAACTGCATACGCTCACTACGATACTGCTGTACTTCTCACTAACACTTTACTCTCTAACACTCCATGTGAATGTCTCTATATGACTCTCCCTATGTAACTGACTCACTCCCGAGCATAGCTGTATCCCTTTTATACAGCTGCCATTAATTTCCAGAGAAGCTCTAGAATGTTCGACCGCATAATAACAATGAACACAAAAGGTTCAGGCGACCGCAAGTAATTAAACACGTTGCGACTGTTTACGTAGCCCGGCTGCTAGCGCGATTGCGTCATCGCTATAAATAGATACTCGCTCATAGCTGCGGCGACGGCGGGCGTTCCACGTTACAATATGTAATAGTCTTATTATCCCAAATGACTGCAATAATGAAATTCGAATGTGGTAATAATTTCATTAAAGCATTCAATGGGATAAGAATGTTATTAAATATCTAAAATAAGTGCGATGATAAATAAAATTTTGTACGATATTCGTGGGTTACTATATTATTAACGCACTATGAGATTACCCTAACTCGCCCTCTGGGCTCGTAGAATTCACAATAATACGTGCGTTAATAATGTCTATATCCCACTTATATCGTAAATAACTATTATTTATTGAATATGGTTACATATAAGGTGACCATTTTTTTTTTGTTTGAAACTTACAGATAACTACATTGCATTTCGTATGCACAGGCGTGCAACATGAAATATTTATGGGCACATTTTAACTGAAAAAATCTGTTGTGGCCAGCACATTACCTTCTGTCAGTTATATGAGGTATTTACGAAAGTTCTACCGGTGAACTGATACCAGTAAACAGCTTTTTATCAGGTTATAGCTACCGGAATCGATATTTTAAGAACGCAAGTAGTAAGCAGGGTAGATCTATAACCAATGAAAAAATTGGAACATTTAAAACACGCACGCACGCACACATCGTGTTCTAGGGACCTTAAAACGTGCTTATTCATTAAAAACTCATCACCGTAAACCACGCCTATTCGGGACCTTAATTTTTTTTAACACAGTCCCGCGGCCAGGATTGTAGATACTTCCAATAAAAAATTGAATAAACTTAATAATTAGTATATGTGACCAAAATATCGCATAATTTACATGTATTTGGTGTCATTTGATGCAGAATTTGTTTTATTCTTCTACTGATATAGCAGCACGCAGCCATCGTTCTAAGTTAAAGCGGCGAGCAACAGTCTGCAAAAAACTGATTTCCCTTATTAATTTCCTACCCAGTATAATATAGTGCACTGAAAGTGCAAAAAAATAATTTTTTTTATAAAAGTCTGTTTTAAAAAAGTAATTCATAAATTTCATGACACATAAACATTCTCTAACACATGGTTATTGTTATTACATTAAGAAAAATTATGTTCTATATTTACACAGTTTATTATTTCAGAGGTCGTTATTGTAAATTAACATTCGTACGCATCACAATATTTACCATTTTAAATATCCAGCTATATATTTTTTCATGGAAGACATATATTACGCTCATTATGTTAAAGAATATTTCCTGTGAAAAGCTATTTTTACCTCACACCTTCTAGGCTATTTTTAACTGTCGTAACGTATTAGGTTCTTTACTGTATTATATTTTTTGTCAAAGTTACTTCAAAATATATACGTTTAAGTTCCAGAACTGTTTAAAAAATAGTTAATTATTCATAATATTTAGTTAACAGTTAAAAAACAATCAAATTATCATAAAAAAAATAGAACACAATATAAAAAATAAATAAAATCTGTTCATGTTCATTTTTAATTACCTTAATTTTAATATGGATAATTTTTTGTTATTAACAAAATATGTAAAATGTTAGTAAATATAAATAAAATATATCATCACGGCATATTACCCATTGCTAGATGTGCCAATCAGCTTTTTACATTGATTTCGGTAATGATGATGATATATTTGTACCGTGCGGGCGTTTACAAGGCGTCACCTGACGGACACTCATTGCTGGCAAGGAGAGTGCACAACAGGGATCAATTTTGTGCCACTTCAAATTCGACATATTTATTGTCCAATTTTTTTGGATACTGTATTTTTTCTAAAAATTAAAATATCTCAAAAACTAGAGCGTTTATCAAGTTTTAGCAAGAGTACCTTTTTATGTAATTTTGCATGCCCATATCCAAATCCAGTCAAGAAATTACTTTTCCACATATGTCCGATCTGTAACTGTTTCCAAGAAAGAGACCATTTTGTATTGAGGCCCATTCAGAATAATAAAAAAAAAAATAGCGGTAGTGCAAGAATTAGTGGCTTCGGTAGCGTAAGAAATTTATAGTAAAAATTATTTCCGTTCACAATGAAAAATTATTGAAATTTTAGTTTCAAGAATTTTTTTATTATAAATTACTAGGGTGGAAGGTTGACAGTTATAGCTGTCATTTTATTTTTGCGCAAAAAGCAACTGACATAGATGATGACATATTAATTACACTTATTCACAAGCACTCCATTGTGTGAGATAAGCGAAGAGATTAAGGGAATTTAAAATTATTTCAAAAAAAGAAAATGCGTGGGCACAAATTGTTTATATAGCGCAACATCTGAGGCACACCACAAAATGATCCTTTTTCTATTGCTCATTTTATCTGATGAAATCAGAATCAGATGTCAATAAACGTCAAAACTGTCAAAAAAATTAAGCGGTAGCGGTAGTGGCAACGTAGAAGTTTGGAGTTTGCAAACTCCTACCGCTGCCGTTGCCACTGCGCTACTACTAATTTTCGTAATTTTTGGATGTGAACGAATACATTTGCTATAACACATTCAATCTTTTACCCAGGCCATTACTACTGCCACTAATTCTACCGCTACGTTAATTTTTTTTGTTGTTAATGATACTTTAGAATCATTTTTCGAACTTATTTTGCTGAAAGCTGAAACCTTGTTGCTCATAATATGACACGAACAGAATCGAACAATTCTTGTGTAAAACCCTTCAATGTAACTAGTAATTAAAAGTAAAAGTAATTTCAAGTTATAAATCTTCTTCATTTCTCTGTTTATTTAGCCTCATAATTTTTTAAGTCATATTTTAAAATCCACACCGTAAAAATATTTCGTTAATGCATTGTAAAGTGCTTTAGGTCGTAAATATTTTTGCAATCACATTGTTTACTTTTGCAAAGCCATAATTCAAATCATCGTAGTTTACGTCTATGGAAATGATTATTGCCTTCAATAAACTGCGAGCCGTTCTCAGTATATTGTATATTGTCGGTAAGATCCTTCAAAGCAACTACAAGGGTCGGATATTAGAGTCAATTATTATATTGACTGTAATATACTTACCAACCGTAAAGTTCGCATACTTCACAAGGCCAAGTTGGCAAAAAATATACCTGATTGCAAACTAGGAAACTCGACAAGCAAATACTTGCCAGTGAAAAAAGAATAATACGTTTTATTGATCAAATAAAGATAATTTTCAAATACTTTTTTCTGTTTTATGGTTATTTTATAATATATAAATTGTAATTTATGTACGAGGGCAGCGCCAAAAATTTCCGGCCTAATGTATTACAGCAAGTCAATATGTTGATAACACGTCAGTTTCAAGTCTTAATAGCCTGGGAAAAACAAAAATGAATTTTAAGTCAATTATTTTTTTAATAACTGTCACTCGTTTATCACAACGTCTGTGCCCTGTTTCATAAAACTTCTACACTTGTAAATTACCACCGTAGAACTTGTCAAACGAATAATTTGACAAGTTTCTGTTTCAAAAACCTACAAGTGTAAATTACAAGTGACAAGTAAACTAGTCCGTTTCTACAAGTGTATTTTTGCAATTTACAAGTGTAGCGTTTCAAAAAATATTTACTGGTTTTTACTACTAGTATTTTACAAGTGAACAGTAAACCATGAATGAAAGATTGGCCATTTGAAAATTACAAGTGGACAATTGAATTCTTTATGACAATTAATTATAGGAATTTTCTTATGTAATGTAAAAAATGGTCCAGTGATTCAAAAGAGGAAGATGTTCATGTTCATTTTCGACAGGCTAGAATTTTTATAAGAAAATTGTGCTATGAATATATTGAACAAAAGTATGAACGATTTAGATTGTTTTCATAAAAATTGAGGCATTTAATAATTTAATACTTCTCGATATAGTCCTTTCGCCGAAACGAGATAAATTGGAACTAATCCGGGATCCGAACCTAGTCATTCTTATTAGTCGATGATGACAAATCTGAAGATTCAACTTCAAATTTGTCATCATCGACCAATAAGAATGACTTGATCCCTGGTTAGTCCCAATTTCTTTCGTTTCGGGGAAACGGGCTATAGCAATATTTAAAAGGGAGCAATTATTCCAATGTTAAAAAAATTGATTAATCTAATTAAAATTTTAAAAGAAAATATGAAAATGAGTGAATGTTTAAATAAATAGAGAAAATGTTTTATTATACTGCAAAGTGAGACTGTAACAAAAGCATTTACCACTGTTCATAATATATCCTGGCCAAGGATTTGTTAACAAATCCCTGATCCCGGCAATATTGCCAGTCCTTCTCATTAATGCGTGCGAAACAGCAAATTCATAAATTAATTTCTATTTTTCGCATTTCATATTTTTTGTTAAATTTGTGGAAAAATCGTCAAATAGAATGTCTTTATGTTCTTTAATTTCCCGAAGAAACGCCAATTTAACAGCATTTTTGCCATATTAAATATAATTACAAATCATTATAATTTCATCTGCTTTACTTTCATTGATTGCAAGGGTTGAATAACAAAATGTGTATAAAATTAATAAAACGCATACTTATTTAAGGCAAAGGTAGCTGCATACATTTACTATAAAACCTATGAAACCATGGTTTCAAACTTGTCAACTTGTAAAAATACACTAGTAATATTGGAAAACTGACAAGTAGTCAAAAATTATTCTTGAAACAGAAATTACTAGAACTTGTCACTTGTCGACTAGTAATTTTTATGAAACAGGCCCCTGAAGTCACGAAAATTGAGTATTGAGCAACAAATTCTTTACCCGAGAAGGCCTTTCTCCTCAATGTATCAAAGATTGGTTGGATGGAGTTTATGGGAAAAATTCACCGTCTTATTCTGTGGTACAAGATTGGTCGAAACGGTTTCGATTTGGGCAGGAATCCTTGGAAGGTGACGTCAGAACAGGAAGGACGGCGGGTGTGGTGACAGACGACAATATTGCCCTTATTGAAAATCTGGTATTAGGCGACCGACGCTTGAAGGTGAAAGAAATATTTCAAATGACGGGGCTTTCTGATACAAGCATTCGTCGAATCATCCACGTTCATTTAGGCAAGAATAAAGTTAGTGCAAGGTGGGTCCCCAAACATCTCTCAGCAGTTCAGCGCCAACGTCGTGTTGAATGTGCTCAAAACTTTTTGAAGACACGTGATGTAAACCCAACGGAGGTGTTGAAGACAATTGTCATAGGAGATGAAACTATGGTTCTCTACTATGATCCTTTGTCCAAAAGGGAGTCGGTGGAATGGAGGCGAAAAGGAGAAACACCACCAAGAAAGTCCAGGGTCTGCCAGTCGACAAAAAAGTGATAGCTACGATCTTTTGGATTGTGAGGGCATTATTCTTATAGACTTTAAAGAACGTAACACGACAGTTATAGGGGCATATTATCCAGCACTTCTGCATGACAATGCAGCCGCGCACACTGCTTCAATTGCGCAAGCTGCGATTCGTGACTGCGGTTTTGAACAAATTGATCACCCTCCTTATAGTCCAGATATGGCCCCCAGCGACTACTGTCTGTATGGAAATTTGAAAAAGGATCTTGTAAGGCGCCATTTCAGTGACGACGAAGCAGTGAAGGCTGCAGTTTGGGCTCATTTTAAAGACAAACCAAATGAATATTTTTTAAGGGCTATTAAATTGTTACTGAAACGTTTTAATAAGTGCATTAATGTCAGGGGGGATTATATTAAAACATAAAATTTAATTATAAGTCTACAGCGTTTTTTTCATAGTCAGGCCGGAAATTTTTGACGCTGCCCTCATAGTCAAGAATATAAAAATGAATGAAACAAGATTTAAATATTAATAGCACGCCATAAAAAAATATTTTTTGCTTGTCAAGTTTTATGTGAATAAATGAAAGAAAATGTGAATATGTAGATGTTTATTTAGAGACACAACTGTTCTAAGAATCACTGTTTAAAGATAGCAGCAACTTAGTGACTCGTGCAGAAATAACATTTTTAAGTACTTACATGTTTCTAGTTCTTCTTCAACAATTATTTGTAATTTATTCGTAACAACGCCCAACGCCCATACCAAAACGATAAAATTATTATAGTAAGTAGTTAAAAAGTAACATCCTCTATTTTAATACCTGCAAATCTGCGTAGTTTTCTCTTTGCAGTGATAGATTTTTTCATATATTTCTTAAATGTTTAGATATATCAATTTTTACAACTTCTTATTGAACTATATGATTCTGGAACTTCACACGTTCAAAGAAATTCGAAGGTTCGATGTTCAAACCATTTGATTAAAAAAAATTAACTTAGGGCATGTTCTAAATATCAAGGTCATTTACTTCAAATTTTAATTACTTCGAGAGATTATTTCATCATAGGTTACATACACTGTATTTGTAATGTTGACATAAAGATTTTCTGATAAATATTTGTTTTTGTTTTGACTATAATTCATAGTATTTTCAGTAAAGAAAAATGAACGCGCAATGTTAAAACTCACATTAGAGACAAGCTAAACGACAAACACGCAGATGAAATGTCAAACCATAATAAAATGTAATTATGTAGTCCACTTATAAGCAAATAATGTTCATATAATTTGAACGTGTAAAGCGTAACCATTTGATCAAAAATTGTGTTGTAAATATTTGTCCAATAAAAGTTCAATTTATTTGATTGTCTAAAGCCACCTTTAATAATTTTAAATTTTTTCACCCTAATATATTAATAATTCATCCTTTGTTCATATTTAAAACAAATAAATGTAGACTTGTTATACATCATTGCAAATCTTATAAAATAAGCACAAAATGAAACTATTTTTAATATAGGTTCCCATTAAAAAAAAAAAATAAGTTTGTGTTATCTCTCGAGAATAATTAAGTTTTCGAAAAATCTAATTACGCCATTTTATTTTAACTAAGAAACAGTTCAAAATTTGTAAAAACAATTTTCCTCTATAATAATAAATAAGATATGAGATATAGAAAAACGAGTTTTTGCCTGTAGCTTAGAAACAAAAAATCTGATGTGTTCACCACGCGACTTCCTTGTACGCAAGACCACCATAAAATATAGACCCAATTATAAAATTGCAACTATGTAATTTATTATAGGTTTAAAATTTGTAATGTAGAAAATGACTATTTATCCTTTGTTAAATACCCTGTGTGCTTTTTAAATACTTCCCCCTTTTTTATCATAATATTTAATAATCTTTTTAAGAAACATCTTTTGAAAAACAATCGAATATCATACTTTTTATAATAAATTAATGTATATCTATTGGATAAATAATTTAAATTACTATAAGATTTGAATATTAGAAATTAGAAATTTCAATATGTCAAGCATGCCAGAGAGGTGTTGACAGCTTTCTCAGAATGGTTAACATATTGAGTAATCTTAACTACTCTCTGAGAAAAGGGCTGTTACGAGTTAGGACTTCTGGCATGGTTGCCATTTTAACTAATCTTAATTTCTTCATAAAATTTTATTAATAATGATGAGGACATTGTTCTCGAAATACATATAAAGTTTTTATTTTACTTAATTTTAATGTTATGTAATTCTTATATTTATTATTAATAATAAAATAGTCTGATACAATTTTAACGTTTCAAACTGTTATTATTAACATCATAGCAACAGTTATAAGTAAAAAATATTTTATATTTTGTAAGAATTAAAATATAATTTTACTTTTAAACAAAACAAGTTCAAGTATAGGCATTTGGGCAGGCTTTGATTTTGCGGAAATAAACAAGTCAGTAGTTAGTCTAGTGCGGGCTTCTGTAGTGTGCTTATGTTTTGTACTGTAAATTTGTTATTTAAATTGTTTTAAATATAGTGAATATGCGGACTTAAAATTTGAATAAACTTTTAAAGACTCTCAAGCTCAAGAAGACAGATTGAATTATATCCGGAAAACGTAAGTATAAAAATTTTATTTTACTTGGACTTTGCATGAGTAGACACTGTACTACATATAAATAATTATGTAAGATGATAAGTATTAATGTTTATTTACTTATCGGCTTCATTTTTATGTGTAATGTGGATTATATTGGAGTATATACTTCAAACACTGCACTCCAAATACTGTAAAAAAATAATACTCATAAATAAAAACAATGAGAAACGTTTGAATTTTAAATGGCATTTAAGTATTCAGACATTGCCCATTGTCCAACTTTGTTCACCACAATTAGTCAAATGTAGTTTAGATATTTGTTATTATTGAGGGAGTTAGTGTATTAATATAATAGTTATGCATGTATTAATGGCATAATTAAAAGATTGTAGCACGGGGGAATTTTCCCGAGTGCTATAATCTTGATTATCCCGTGGTACATACAACGTTTTATTTTATTTTGTTGGCGTTATGAATTGCTTTGGTTTCTGTGTAATTTGTTGGTGTTACTATGTTGTTATAAACAAATTTAATTTTGTGTCAAATTAAAATGACAGATATCAGTTATTCCAAAGAAATATCGGATGAATTTGAAGCTGCACAAGACAAGTTGGTTCCACGGAAGTTAAAAGTCGTATACGAGAAAGAATACGAAAGTTTTGCGAGTGGCAGTGTCAAAATAGTATATTAAAGAACGTGTTTTATAAGACATGTTTTTTTCGCACGCGTCAAAATTTGGAAAACGAGCGTCAGCGAGTTTTCTAATTGACAAGTGCGAAAAAAAAGTCTTATAAAATGAGTTCTTTATACTATTTTTTATATTTTGCACCTTCTAAAACTAAAATATTTTAAAAAAACTGTTAATATTAAATCGAGTTTGTAATTTGTAAGTGAAATGTTGTAGTTGGTAACATTGAATTGACCACATTCAATTATTATTTGAAAGTTCATGTCATTTCAATATTTACGAACAAATTTAAGTGAATTTAGTGTAATCATGGAAGATGAAATCAGTTGCACTCCGCCTGATCTACGTAATATAGCTCAGACTACAGTAAATAATCAACTTCCTAAAAAAATCGCGCGAGATTTATGAGAAAGAATTTGCAAATTTTGACACATGGTGTAAAGAAAATAATGTCAAAGGCGTAACAGAGAATGTTTTGATTGCTAATTTTGAAATGCAAAGTAAGACGAAAATATGTATTATTATTATTATTATTATTATTATTATTATTATTATTATTATTATTATTATTATTATTATTATTATTATTATTATTATTATTATTATTATTATTATTATTATTATTATTATTATTATTATTATTATTATTATTATTATTATTATTATTATTATTATTATTATTATTATTATTATTATTATTATTATTATTATTATTATTATTATTATTATTATTATTATTATTATTATTATTATTATTATTATTATTATTATTATTATTATTATTATTATTATTATTATTATTATTATTATTATTATTATTATTATTATTATTATTATTATTATTATTATTATTATTATTATTATTATTATTATTATTATTATTATTATTATTATTATTATTATTATTATTATTATTATTATTATTATTATTATTATTATTATTATTATTATTATTATTATTATTATTATTATTATTATTATTATTATTATTATTATTATTATTATTATTATTATTATTATTATTATTATTATTATTATTATTATTATTATTATTATTATTATTATTATTATTATTATTATTATTATTATTATTATTATTATTATTATTATTATTATTATTATTATTATTATTATTATTATTATTATTATTATTATTATTATTATTATTATTATTATTATTATTATTATTATTATTATTATTATTATTATTATTATTATTATTATTATTATTATTATTATTATTATTATTATTATTATTATTATTATTATTATTATTATTATTATTATTATTATTATTATTATTATTATTATTATTATTATTATTATTATTATTATTATTATTATTATTATTATTATTATTATTATTATTATTATTATTATTATTATTATTATTATTATTATTATTATTATTATTATTATTATTATTATTATTATTATTATTATTATTATTATTATTATTATTATTATTATTATTATTATTATTATTATTATTATTATTATTATTATTATTATTATTATTATTATTATTATTATTATTATTATTATTATTATTATTATTATTATTATTATTATTATTATTATTATTATTATTATTATTATTATTATTATTATTATTATTATTATTATTATTATTATTATTATTATTATTATTATTATTATTATTATTATTATTATTATTATTATTATTATTATTATTATTATTATTATTATTATTATTAATATATTCATTAAATAAAGTGATCAATTAAGTAAAAGAAATTTTGAGGTTATATTGAAATTTCTTATCTTCCAGCTTTGACGTTTGACAATTTAACCCTTTCAGCCTCAGTGTACAGGAAATTTTTATTTTTCTAATATTTTAATTAAAACTTGCTATAGAATTAATTAAAAATAATTTTCTATCGTTCAATTCAAAGGTTCAATCTACAAATTTTTAGTACTACTAGGTCCATCTATGTTGACTAATTCGAACATTATATTAACATTTACTTACTCAATTTGTGATTATATTTGTACATTTTCATGTAAATAATCTTCCCTAAATAAAAAATAATAATAATAACGACATTATATTATTAAAATGAATTGTCAATTAACTAAAAATAAATTAGGTAAAAATGGGTTAAAGAAACGTCATCTAGTACCAACCGTCTAGAACAAAAAATTGCGTATCGAAATGAAGGTCATTACGATACGCAATTGCGTATCGTAATGACTTCATTATGAACGCAAAATATAAAAATGTGATTTATCAAATTTGTTGTGTTGTTTAACATTTATCCATAAACTACAATTTTGATAAGTTTGAAAAGTTGTTGCCGGGCAACTTTATAGGCCCGCAGGCAATAAAAGCCGAATTGCGCCCGCCTTTGAGGGCAAATAAACACGTTTATGATTCCAAAATAAAAACTTCTGTATTACTACATACGTTGACTTAATGGAAGTTTATAAAAATGAATCATTGTACTCTATATTTAAATCGTTTAATCACAAGAAAAACTTCACAATGTCTTACGGGTATTAACATTATCATGATGGCCATATATAACCCTCAAGGGTAAGAATTAAAGTCCCTCCTTAACAGAAATTCGATTAGATGGTCGTAAGTAACAAACAACTCCCATCTATCACCACTGACCACATTCTTCAATTCAAATATCAAGCATTACCATCTTACTCTTATTTAAATACCCATTATGCAAAGCAGGGGTCAGTACTTCACTCGTCGCCGCTGCCGCTGCTTAGCATTGTAAATCCCCCGCAAGTTACGACCGGTCGGAACGTCACTTGAAGAATCGCCGTCGTCGTGGTGGCGAGGGTATTGTTCAATCCCGCGATGTCGTGTGTTTGTAGCTGTAATTGTCTTCAGTCAGACTCGAACTATATGGGTATGGGTGGATGTGGATGAGAGCGAGATGTTATGTTGGTATACCAACATGGTGCGGTGTAAGGATTGTTCAAGTTGTTTGTTACATCCGAACCATTCTTCTTTATTGACAATAAGGGGAAGGATTGTCAAAATGTTCAATGAGTGGGCGAATTAAAATGTTTTTTCGTTATTCAACATAGAACGAGACAACTAAGTTTTCTTTGCACATATTTATCTTCATCATGACAGCTTGATGGGTTACATACAAAGTAAATTGATATAACTGACTTGTTCGTATTTTGTTTAGCGTATTAATAAAGGTTGCGAATAATAGATATTTATACACCAAAAGAGTTATTCATGAAAAGAAAGTTTAAGCCACGAGTTCGCAGGACGAGTGGATCAAATTCTTTTAGTGAATAGACATTTTTAACTTACGTGGTTTGTTCAACATTTTATTCATTTTTGACGAAATAATAAAAACCATTATAATATTTAATTTTGACAGAATAAAAAAAACTAAGCAATTGGTAGGCTGTGCATGACAATCGTTGTTGATAGACGTCAAGTCATTTATTTATAAATTAAAGACAAGCTTTATTTTCTGTCATTTAGGCC
Organism: Harpalus rubripes; assembly: GCA_963082715.1. Lineage (NCBI taxonomy): Eukaryota > Metazoa > Arthropoda > Insecta > Coleoptera > Carabidae > Harpalus > Harpalus rubripes. The sequence goes on from OY720453.1 coordinate 59,798,191, forward strand.
GTGAAAAATAATGAAAATAGATAGCTGATCTGTCTGATAAAAACTGTGTTGAGTATTATTTTGTGCCTGATATTCTGATATTATTTTAAATGCATTATTTTCAGCAGAGTGAGTTAAACTTCTGTGAGATTGCCTAACAAATTTTTTTAATTCACTAGCAAATAACCGTAACTTATAGTTGTTGCTAGTTGCTATGGAGTTAACAATGACAGTTTAAATCGTCAAAATTGAATAAAATGATCAGGGGTGGGATCCCAAGATCACGCTATGATAGCGTAGTGAAAAATAACCCTTACGTTTCACCCTCCTTTCCCTATTAGCTTCCACGGTTGTTAGGGAAACGAAGTGTTATTTGTCGCTACGCTATCATAGCGTAGTCTTGGGATCCCACTCCAGGCCCGATCCGAGCGGGTGTTCATTTTGTTTCCAGAACAAAGGCAGCCAAGCATAGAGGCGGCAAAGCCATCCTAACTTTTTTAGAAAAAAAAATTTTTAATAATTTTAAAAATATCAAGAATTTATGAAATAAACATAGTAGGTATAATTTATTTTATTAAAAGACTGAGTATACTTATGATCAGTGGCGTAACTAGAAACCTTGCGCCCCTATAAAGCCGGTATCCCACTGTAAAAATTTTGATAAAAATTTCTGTAAATTTTTTTATAAAAACGTTCCATGAAAAGTACTGCATCCCACTGTAAAAATTTTTACGCGTTTTTATGGAGTGTTGCATAACTCATGAAAGAGAATTGGCGCCAAAGATACTACTAAACCTCATTTTGTAGCCGTTGTTCTGCAGAGGTAGTTGCGTTTTGTAATTTCATTATGAATAACGTTCATTCAAATAAAAAAATTGTTAGCTGCAATAATTGTTGGATTAATGGGTTACACAGTTATACAAAAAATAAAAAAATCAGAACATCGCTGGTGGACTAGTGTATGACTGGAGAAAAGAAATACAAATCGCAGTGTTTAATTTTCAGACACACCAAATTACGAATAGAAGATGAAATAAATTACAAACATTTTCTTCGAATGAAAGACCATTTCTTAAAAATCATGGACATGGTTCGAAAGTAAAGTAAGAAACGTGACACTCAATTAAGGCAGTGTATTTCGGCACATGAAAGATAGGCATTGTTCTATCTAGTGTACACATAAATTTTGAAAAATTAATCCTTTTATCGTCACTACTTAAAGGGTACGACGCGAGTATATAGGTGAATAAAGTCCATCTTAAAATGCTTAAACTAGGCGGATTTGTATGGGCTACTCATTTACTTCATATTTTATTTTTGCAAATTTGCATAGGTAATTTAAAATACACTTTCTATAAATTATAGATAAAGATATTTATACTAATACTACGTAAAATTATTGGTTGAAAAACTTTGTTGATTACGATTAATGAGTATTCTAATAGGATTCGGACGGAAATGTAAAAGGAGAAAAAAGAAATGCAAAGAATAACGCATGTAAATATTAAATTGTTGTATTACCTGATTATTATAAGATAATAACATTTAACAGTTGAAAATCGCACTTTGCCTGGCGTATTTATTATAATATTCAGGCGATTTTGTGTGTTATCAAACTTCTTCATTTCTATACAAATCAATTAAAACGCTGTCTGTTCAGGCAACCACACTACACATTTTGGTTATTTTGCTTCATTATTTCCAATTTCAATATAAACAAACGCTCACCGCTATTCAAATAATGTCAGAGAATAACAGCTGTCTTTAGAAAATGACTTTACCCATGGTTCAAGCAACTGCATTGCGCACGCCCGCATCAACATCCAATCAAAACGCAGCTTTCAACAAAATGAATACAGACTGCTGTATTTATGTGACGTCACATCAAAATTTTTACGTGACGTCATGTAAATACAGTTTTCATAAAAATTCTGTCAAAACGGTTTTTATAAAAATATTTGCGTCCATTTTTATCAAAATTTTTACAGTGGGATACTGGCTTAAGAAAATTTTCTGGGTCGCCTAGATTTACAACGCTCCAAGAAAAATTTAAAAGCAAAAAAAAAATTTTAATTTTTACATTATACCGTGAAAGTAATATTATAATCAATTTTTTTACGTAATTATTAATTAAATTTTTTCATTATTGTAATCATATTTTCTTTGTTTTAATCAAGCTTTTCTTTGTTGTAATCAAAAAGCTATAGAAAAAACTAGGAATATAATCAGAGGAACATATTTTCATTAAATTACCCCACTCTTGATACAGATATACATAGGTACAGGGTGTTAATAAAAAGCGGGCTATAGGCGTTTAACATTGGAAATCAGTTTTCCTTTGCGTAAAAGTTCCTTATTAATTTTAGACAAAAATGTTTCATATAAAACTTGTAGATAATTTTACGCCTAATTCACTAAACTTGTTTTTTTTAACATAGTATTAGGTAAATGATTTTATTTCTAATTCATTGTGTGCTATTGTTTAGAACTATGCTCTGTCGCATTTAAGCCATTCAGCAGATGGTGCTCGCATCAGCGCCAGTTTTAAGTAAACTTGTCTCTTGTCTCCAATACCAGCAAATCAGAAAGGTCAAAACTATTTCCTACTCTCTGCAATATGAATGGCTTAAATACCTGAAAAAATAAAATTGTGGGGGGGGGGCATTTTTATATAAGAACAAAGGCAGCTGATAGGTTAGGATCGGCTCTGAAAATGATATACATACCCATTAGAGTGGACCTTAAAAGGGGTCAAGTCAAATTTGATCCGGACCGCCCCCTAAAGTGGTTCCAAATATATTTTTAAAAAATTGTACATGTAATGATTGAGCCTAATGTATTAATGTAATGTATTAATATTTGACCGTGCCTAAATGCACTTGATTTTTCCCCTTTTAAATAACATTGGGTTTTGCCAATTTTGGAACTGTATTTTTGTTAAAGACAATAGGAGGTTTAAAAAATCCACTCAATATTGGAATATATACTAGAACGACCCGAGAATATGTGGACAAAATTTAAAGTCTTAAGACAATTGTAGATAGCTTTTTGGGCTTTTGTGCGATAGTTTAACCATCTTTAATTATCTTTAGAATAATAATTAGACTTGAAATTTTGTACACATATTCTCGGGTCATTCTAGTACATATTCCAATATTGAGTACATTTTTGAAACCTCCTAGTGGCTAGGAAAAAATAAAGTTCCAAAATATGTCAAAACCCAATGTTATTTAAATGGAAAAAATCAACTGCGTTTAGGCACGGTCAAATATTCATATTATGCAGAACCATTACCAGCACAATTTTTATTAATTTATTTGGAACCACTTTAGGGGGCGGCCCGGTTAAAATTCAACTTGACCCCTTTTAACCACCCTAATACCCATATAAAATTATTAATAAATACTAAAATAAAATCGTAAGTTAAATTAAAACTGTTATGTAAGAAATTAACGAATAATAGAAGTAGAAAACGATTAATGCTACATGTATAAAATAATTAATTTGCTAAATATTTCCCTCCATATAAATAAAATATTTTTGCTATGAAATAATGGATTTCTGTTAGATAGTCCATAGGATAACTTGTGCAACATGGAGATCTCGAGAATATAAGAAATACGAACTCGGTTAAATTAGACAGAAATTGCCCCATTAGGAGACCATTTTAATGATGTTTTGTTATTTGAGAAAAATGCATAGATCACTAGATCGCAAAAATGTAAATTTTATAGTTTTTTTTTACCTTTGGCCGCCTCGGTGGCCGAGTGAGCTGAGGAAGCGTATTTGTGCAGCGCTCGAAGCGACCATCACCGCTCGGTTCTCGGGGTCGTGGGTTCGATTCCCACCAGGGGCTTGGATGTTTGTTACTGTCCTTTCTTCATCTCATCTCCATCAACGCACCGCAAATTAGTAAAATGACCCAAAATATATGGTAAAAACTGACTCACCCCCATCAACATCAATTGTAATACTTGCAATAAAGTTAAATACAATAAAGAATTATTACCTTTGCGAATATCTACCAAGTGTGAAATAATACTGGATTTTGGTTCACACATCTTTTGAATGGCGATGCTCAAATGTTCTTATCATTATTGGATTTCGAGTTATGACGTCCAAGTTTTAATTTTTATATGGACGTCATATTGGAAAGTTACATCGTTGAACAAAAAAAATTGTGAGCAATATTCATTATTATTCAACTGAAAATAGTGAGCAAAATAGCATATTGAATCACAAGTGAGCAAAGTAAATCATTTTCTTCACAAGTGAGCAAAGTAAATAACTTTCTTCATAAGTGAGCAAAATACACAAGAAGGTTGCTAAAAAAATTCTTGGCGAGAATAAACCTACAACTTCATCAACTATTGGTGACTTCCATAATGAAATAGAAACTTCTCATATAAAACCATCAAGACTTACTTTTCAAGAAACAAATGAAAATATGATTATTAATCCATGTACATCAGGGGTCATAAATTTTGGTGGAGTTACAAATTGTACCATAAATATCTACCATTCTACAAGATGGAATAATTTTTTTTGTATTAATTTTTAGTTAATTAAATTCAATTATAAACATAATGTACTTCTGAGTTTTTCATTAATAAACAAAGTACAATGTTTTATTTTTTTGGGAAAATTGTATTTCAAGATTGTGGAAAAAATCATGTTTAGCACACATGAGCATGTCTTTTTCTCATTTGTCTAGTTGGCGCACTCGCTTCGATCGTGCGGCCAATATCTGGACGAGTGAGAAAAAGACATACTTTGCTCACTTGTACTAAAAATAGCTATTTTTCGCGATTCAACAATTATTAAATTTATAAACAGTGGTTGTTGTAATGACACAATATAAAAACAATCAAAAATAATAATTTGGATATTATCATTAATAATTTCCTTATTTCGTAGGTACTTTTTCTGTAATTCATACTAGAATTAGTGGGGAAATAGCGGTAAAAGTTTGAGTGCGCAAACTTGCACCACTACCGCTGCGTTAAGAATACCGCTACCGCACCGTTAAATTTATAATTTTTGTTATGAATGGAAACTATCAAAAAATAGTGTCAAACTTGTACCTCTGCCATTACCCTTACCACTACTTCTACCATTGCCACGAATTTTTGATTGTGCACTTTAATTTAGATAATTTTCACTATCTTGATAGATGTAATAGACGTGAAGGTCCTGTGGCAAGGCGAGTAAGGTCCCCAGATTTAAATCCTTTAAATTATCATCCCTGGGGATATTTAAAAGATCTCGCGGACCGGGTTTAAATAAACAATCTACGAACTTGTCTTTTGTATAGTTTTCCAAACTTAGACTTGTATGTTAACAGATTGCCCCATGATACTTGTTTTTCAATATACTATATTTTACCATCTTCCTTTTGCAGTGGCGTAGCTACCATGGGGGCAGCGGGGCAATTGCCCCCACGCTAGCTTTCTAGAACGACATGGCGCCTTTTTTACTTACCAATATCACAAATTCAAATGATCATAATTGCATAATTTTAGTAATTAGCTGCAAGTTATACAATACATTATCACATTATCATTACCCCTGCAACATTGTAAATCGGAAAACTTTTTGACTCACGCAGTACGTAGTAGTTTAGGTTTCTGACACTTGGTAGCGCGAACAGTCATGAATAACCTATATCTGAGTCTGAGTGCTACACTGCTACTCTTGTTTGAGGTTAAAAAATAAAATAAAATAATTATAAGAAAGAATCATGTCTGGAAACAAAAAAATGTCTGGAAATGAAAGATTGAAAAAAAAGGCTTTAGATAAAGCACAAGAGCATTCTCAAAATATTAAAAATTTATTTTTACATATGAAAGATAAAGATCAAAATATAGATAATTGATAATAATGATAAAGTTACAATATCAAACATTTTAATTTTTATGATATCTAATAATCTTCATTTAGTTTATCGTAATTTATGTTTTCTTTACAAAATATATTTAACTTTGCCAGTTAGTACTACCACAGGAGAAAGAAGTTTCAGCCGTTTGAAACAAATTAAAAATAACACACGGTCAACAATGGGTGAAACCCGATTATCATTTTTATCATTATTAGCCATAGAAAGAGATATGGCTAATAATATAAATTTAGAAAATGTTATACAACGTTTTAGTAGATTAAAACAACGAAAATTAATGATTTAATTCATTTTTGAACATTATGCACTTATGTATAGGTATATAAAATCTTTATTTTCTGTAATGTATTTTTTTTGTAAAAATAAATTCATATCCTTTTATTTTTTAAAACATATCACTAGCGCCTTTTTATCATTACTTGCCCCCTCACAACTACTATACTAGCTACGCCACTGTCCTTTTGGAGAAATGAGAGTAAAAGTTTTAGAATCCCTCCCTCAGTATACACGTAAGCAGCACATTCGTCGCCATTACTTCCCCACGAGGCGATACAAACATGTATCCTATTTTACTGGTAACGGGATTTTGACGATACCGAGCACTACGAGTATAACTTACCTTACTTAGGAACTAAAGGCCTACGCTGAGCTTATCCGCTGCCCATCTCGAAGCCAAAAAATACAGGAACAATAGTCGATCTTGACAAAAATCTACTTAGCGGCTTTTTTATTTGCCCACGGTAATCTGCCTTATCTGCCGATACCGATCCCCAGATAGGTTCACGGGGATTTTTACGCTGATTTCTATTTTATAGCTACAGCTATTTATCCATTGCTGCTCATAAACAACGAAACCTATTATTACCTGTTGATGGTTAACAAATGATGGAATTGTGTAGGTAAGTGTAAGGAATGTTTCCGCGTACTCATTTTACCTCTTTTTTTCTTGTTGAAAGAATTAATATAAAGAAACGAAGTCGTTACATAGGAGTAGGTATATTAGAAAATGTCTAATGGAAATTATTGTATTTATAAGGAATGTAACTTCTAAAAACCAATTTATAATGTAACGTTCTTATTAATTTGGGTGAAATATAAAATCAAGTAATTATTCTTATATTTATTAAAACGATAGATAAATATTTGAAAGATTATAACAATGACGATTACTAATATTAAACAAATATTAAATACTAATTTAAGACTACAAATATAATTAACACCTACACTATTTATGTATTTAAACAATTAACACGACTATTTATTTACACGATATTACTGATGATTTATTTCGACTATTTATATCACTATTTATTTATATCACATTCAACTGTCAGACCTACCGACCTCTACAGCGTCTGTACATGTGAGGCTTTGAAATGACCGTCCTTAATATCTCTCTTGTCGTTAGAAATAGAGCATAAATTTATTAACAGAAGTTATTCATTTATTCAAAGAGTATAACCTAAAATTATTTTCATATATACAGGGTGTTGCATTACGGGTCGGCGAGAATTGTTTCTCTTTTTTTAAATGGACATCCTATATATTTTCATATGATTAGTGCGATTAGGTAATAATAATTTATTCATATGAATTTTTCGCAAGAAGAACTATCAATACCTAATCGCATAAATATTAATAATAAACTGTTTTATTTATTGGCTAATGCAAACTACTGTCCATTATTGCAATTGTTACTTAATAAAAACACAATTTCCGTAGTATACTGGATTTAATTTAAATAAATTTAGACAAAAATGGTGAATAACTCCGAAATTATTAGTTTTAGCCGTTTTAGGCATATGATGCCTTGAATAAACTATGCTCTGTTCCATTTAAGCCATTCAGTAGATGGCACTGGCAACAGCGCAAATCTGAAGTAGCCGAAATTACATTGGGTAAACTTGTATCTTGTCTCTAATTTCAGCCAATCAGAGATGTCAAAACTATTCCCTATGCTCCACAATACTGAATGGCTTAAATGGAACAAGGTGTAGAAAGATAACATAAAAAGAAACCCAACTAAATAATAAAATATAGGGTATTCTATTTGAAAATGACGAGTTATAGTTATTTGAAATTCAGTAACTTTGATTGGCTTTATTGAACATCCTGTATAATTATATTTTAAAAAAATAGATTATCGTTATAGTTGTACATAATTTTTTTAAATTTTTACTATTAAAATAACTAGTACGCCTTTATAAAGCAATGCATATATTAGGTCATTTTTAGAGAAAAAACGGAATTACTTGATAACGCCGAGGAAAATTTTAAAAAAAATTTTATGTACGTATAGGTGAATAAAATACGATTCAAAATATATTAAAATATATAGGGTGTTCCATTTAACTCCCAAGGAACAAGACGAATATACAGAATGTCCCATAACTTCAGGTACATATTAGATGGGCATATAGTTCTTAATGTCCTGATTACGGAACAAAAAGAATTTTTTCAAAATTCAAAAATTAGTTTTTGATGTTTTTGAAGGAAACAGTTTTGGGACACTGGTTGAATAGGTTGTGTGTTTTTTTCATTACATACACATCTCCCAAACTTAATTGGTGTGACAAAGCTTTATGTAATTGCATAAATTAATTTCATTGTTAAATTATTTTATGTAATAGTTATAACTAATTTCACTATTCCAAATATTATAGTATACAGGGGTACAAAAAATGTTCTTCTTAAGTAACTACCCTTAATTATAGGAACTTTGAAAAAATTATTTTTGTTCCGTAATCAGGACATTAAGAACTATATGCCCTTCTAATATGTACCTGAAGTTATGGGACATCCTGTATATTTATTGAAATATGTCATTGTCGTATATAAATTTATAGAACTGCTGCCGGGATTAATTAGAAAACTTTAGTATTTTACAAGTTTTATAATAATTACAGCTGCCTATTGAAACTTAATGAACCATGGCAAAGTCCGGCAGTGTTCACCCATTCACCCAAATGCAAACTGAAAGGTGTGTGCGTCAAATGCTAGTAAGAATTTTTAATTCTGCTCCGATTATAACAGACCGGCGCACATTACAAGCTTGGTGTAGCAACCGTTATGCCCGTATGCCGGATAGATATTATAGAAAGCTTCATTCAAACTAATTGTTATTTAATTTGATGTTATAAGCCACAAAGCAGCGTTATTTGCGTTTTAGAATTGCTATTAATATTAGATTTTGAGTTAGGAAACGGCTGCTCTGTGTTAGGGTTACGGTCACCGTGCAATGACTTGAATTAATGAGCCTTTCTTCCGCAAATTTAGTTGAAAATTTGACGATATTATTCTAATTCGAAGAAATAGAATGTTAATGATATGATTGCTATATTTAAAGTGATATTTTATAGCCATAAAATAAATTTAGAAGTCATTAACATTTTAATTTTCCGGGATGATATTTCCTCTTATCCGTTTTCGTTTAATTTGAAGTATATTATAGACATAATGGCTCGTAGTATGATCACGGTTTTAACTAAAACGCTGTTTTAAGAAATGTCAAATTTGATTATTTAATATCAATAATAAATTATATTAAATTTATCGAAATATGATTTTAAAGCAGAACATAATTTGTATTCAAACAAATATTTTTTAAAAAATCGTTCTGTAAACATAAGAGCGAAATTAAATATTGAAATTTGAATTTGACATTTCTTAAAACAGTGTTTTAGTTAAAACCGTGATCATACTACGAGCCTATGTGTGACCTTTTACTTTATTAAATATAAAGTAAAGTTTCATTATTTTTTATGTTTTCACCCGGCAGCGGTCGCGTCAAAATTACAAATTGGGACAATGGGCCCGTCCAAGTCTTCGAATTTTTTAAAAAGTACATGTCACATTTGAATTTTGCATATAAATAAATAAAAACTAGATAAAAAGTGCTATATATTTTGTATTTTTATACCTACGAGTATAATATTGTAATTAAGTATCATTCACAACAAAAAAAAATTAACGTAGCAGTAGAATTAGTGGCAGTGGTAGTGGCCTGGGTAAAAGATTGAATGCGTTATAGCAAATGTAGTCGTTCACATCCAAAAATTAAGAAAATTAGTAGTAGCGCTTAATTTTTTTGACAGTTTTGACGTTTATTGAAATCTGATTTCTTATTTCATCAGATAAAATGAGCAATAGAAAAAGGATCATATTGTGGTGTGTCTCAGACGTTGCGCTATATAAACAAACATACTTATTAATAAACTTTGCACAATTAAAAGTGAACACGTAACTTACCATTTTCGCCTATTTCAAAGGCAATTTGTGCCCACGCATTTTCTTTATTTGAAATAATTTTAAACTCCCTTAATCTCTTCGCTTATCTCACAAAATGGAGTGCTTGTGGATAAGTGTAATTAATAAGTCATCATCTATGTCAGTTGCTTTTTGTGCAAAAATAAAATGACAGCTATAACTGTCAACCTTACATTCTAGTAATTTATAATAAAATATTCCTAGAAACTATAATTTCAATAATTTTTCATTGTGAACGGAAATAATTTTTACTATAAATTTCTTACGCTACCGATGCCACTAATTCTTACACTACCGCTAATTTTTTTTATTCTGAAAGGGCCTTTAAAGTTTTTAGCGTAAAAAGGTCGCCATGTTGTGACGTCATCGACATTACAGTAATCCAGTTTCCCTGTGTATAAAGTGGACCATGCATATTTTGCTCATAAATTCGAGATTGGCTTTACACATACTCTAACAAACACATATTTAATATATCCTAGTAATTTTTTACCTCTCGCTAAGAGAGGTATTGTATTCATGCTAAAAATCGCATAACCAGATTTTAGTGAATAAGCACGTTTTAAGGTCCCTAGAATCCGATTATAACATTTTTACGATGATGTCCGTATGTGTGTGTGGATGTGTGTGTGGATGTGTGTGTGTGTGTGTGTGTGTGTGTGTGTGTTTGTGTGTATGTGTGTGTGTGTGGATGTTGGATTCACTATATCTCAAATACTATAAGACTTATACATTTTTAACTACGGATTCCTCAATCTACCAATAATGGGAAGAGTCGAGTCAGTTTTGGTAACAATTGGACAACCGGAAGTAGTAGATACAAGAAAAAAATCATCTAAATATTATTTATCGAAAATTTATGTAAATACTTATATTAAAGAATGTTAAATTTTTTATTCGATAAATATAAATTCATTATTATATCTTCTATAGATTGAGAGATAAAGAAATGCATATAAAATAATTTAATGTAAAAATTCTCAAATCAAACTACTTCAAGGCAAGAAATTCAAATGTTTGTAATTGACACATAAATGTCACTGTCAAAAATATTTGTATGCCGCTGTCAAAAATATTTGTACATTATTATGAAGATTATGAAAATAAAAAAAAGTCAACAACGTAAAAGAATACACGTAAAAAAGAATATAAGAGGAATTTGCGAAAAAATTACGAATATAAGAAAAAGAAAAGGAAAGCAGAAAAAGAAAATTTCAGGATATTGAACATACAGAAAATGTATGTATTGTACACAATTTATATTAAAATATCCCATAGATTTTGCAAATATATGTGAGAATTATTTTGTAGTGAGATATGAATATATGTATTTGTATTTAAAAATATTTTTCGTTTTATGCGTACAACCCGGTAAAATATCTGGCGAGAGGTTATGTGCTGGCCACATCAGATTTTTTATTAAGATCAAATGAAAATTTACTTATTAAATAAATTTATATTAAAATTTATGTTTTAATTATTGTAATTTCAATACTTGTCATTGTTGTAATCATTTAGTAAATAGTAATGTAAATGTTGGATTACTTTTTATATTCTATGTTTTGATTGTTTTAATCAATACCGTCTTTGTTGTATTTAATTATAAATAGAAAATAGTTTAAATAATTTTAATTATAATAATAGCACTAGGTGAGTATGAAAAATTCAATATTATATTAAAGAAAGTCTTAAAGTTACATTAATTAAAACTTGATTATGAAAACGAGCAAAAATTATTATATTTACTTACCTGATTTTTATTTATGTATAATATGTACTATCGAAGTTTTACATAAATTAACATTTAACACTACTTCTATACCTATTCATGTAAGTAAATCAAACAAATATATAATTTTAAATGATATAATAATTATCTGGATTACTAGCTCTAAAGATTTTTGATCACAATTTGTGATAGATACGTATTTTTATTCATGCAACATTTATTGTATATTGCCATATTAATGGTAACGTATGTCGGTTCTCTCTACTTATGACTGAGTGACGCTAACGTCATAACTTTCGCGCCAAAACTTTAATAATTATTTTAGGCGTTATTAAGCGTAATTTCAAGACAACAAAAAATATGGAATTTCTATATTGAAATTCTTCGTAACATATAAAAAATTCAAAAAAAGTTGGACGGGCCCATTGACACTCGTGTGAATGCTGTGCTGGACTTCGTTATGAAATGATCATTTTCTTAGCTCCTCGTGTAAATAACTATATGTTAATTTTTTTAAAAAAAGTTAGTTACTTTGTAATAAGAGAACAAAAAGAAAAATATATTTAATATTCTTTCAACACCTACCAATAAAGTAACAAATTGGAAGTAAATTTTAGCGAGAAAATAATGTTAGCAGTTTAACTTGCCATCCTTAAGAAACGAAACCAAACAATTTACATAAACAAATCAGAGAAAATGTGCAACAATATACAATACACCTAATAAAACAATTACTAAATTTAACTACATTTATTTTATTTAGTACTAGTTAACATATTAGTATTTGCCATTATTAATGTAGAATCTACAATTATATTTATTAATATACCAAAATGTCATTTTTCTATTTCGGTGTTCTTATTAGTCTATAAAAGCACTGTTTATCACTGAAACCACGACGTTCAGAAGATCTATAAACGTACTGTTTTTGGCGCCTTTCTTATTCTAGAGGTGGTAGTCATGACAGATGAATTACGTATAACCTCAAAATGGTAAGTTGTTTATGTTGAAATATTACTTCTAATTATTGATTTTTATCTTATCTCCAGGTGATAGGACTAGAAAGAAGAGAACTAAAAAAATATGAAACAAGAAACAATGCACTCAAATTTGCTTTGTCAAAACAATTTAAACGGTAAGTTTTATTAAGAAATATTCGTTTTCTCACTTGGTTTATTTGGCCTCTAGCGTGGTTTACACGTCGGGTAACCTTGTAAACTGAGTCTCCCTCTCTTGTTGCTTAAACTTGGCCTCTAGCATGGTTGACACGTCGGGTAACCTTGTTTAAGACAGCACTATCCCCCTTGCTCCTGAAGATCCCCCATACGACTGCGGGCGAAACGTTGAGCTCTGACTCAAATATGACACAGTCCATTCCCGGAAAACGAATATTTCTTATGACTCAGGCTGTGGAAGCCTACGCAAGGTAAGTTTTATTTATTACAATTTAATTTTATGGTAGTATTGTAATTTGCAGCTGATTGTATTGTTATATCAGGCAGGTTTTGAAATGTATGGTACACGTTACTTGAAATTTTGACACTGTCAACTCAATTTTTGGCTACTTGCAAGCAAATATGAAAATTTTACGATCCATGATTTCCAGTTCCACGTCGAGGCGAACTGTCGAATATTAAATTTTTAAATATGATTTAGACATAAGTGCCATATAAATACAACATTTGTTTTGTATTGAAGAATGTAAGAACAGCTGTTGCTGTTATGTCTGCAACTGAGCAGTGGATGTGTTGACAAAATGGTGGAATGTAAAGGTGTAGATCAATAAATTGTTCATTAATGTATTTCATTATTTAAAGAGTTTTATTTATGATAATAACTAACACGAACCAGCGATCCCGATTCGTTATTTGATAAATAAACCGGTGCAGTACTTTGTAAGTATTGATTTTCCTCTTCCATAATTATATAATACTTGGTACAATGTTTTAATGTAAACAATCAGTCAGAATTACCCAAACTGCCAAAGTGTGAAATTTTAAATGTTAGCGAGAAGCGCTACTAACATAACTGACAAAAAAACACCAAGACATATTTTTGACAAGTCGTTTAAAAAAAATTAATTGTAAAATTACCTCAATAGACAAAATAGTATAAAAACATGTATCATAAGGCCTGTTAACGCACTCGTCCTTTGTAAAACTTGGACTCGTACGTTAATATATTGCCTTATGATACTTGTGTTTTAGTGTACTATTAAGGTGCATTCACAAATGAAAATTAGGTTTATGATTTTTGTTTAGGTTTAAGAAAGTCATTCATAAATGTAAGTTTAAATTACCTGAAAATGAGTTTTGATATTTACAGACATCTGTGCAAATGCTTCAAAAGCAAGATTAAAATATCGGCCATTCGCTTGGCATTATTGGTTATATTTCAGCAATTAGGTTATGACAGTCTCCATGTTCTCGCATTTGTTTAAAAAGCCGAATCCACCAAGTGGATACTAAGTAAAGATGGGTGTATATATCTATATCATTTCAGACTCGTTCTCATTGGGGAAGTTTGTGACGTCAAACTAAATCATAAACCTAAAGTTTGGACCTTGCAATGTTTAGCTTTATTATTTGGATTTAGAAACCCTAATTTCTGAAGTGTGAATGGTGTCATTACATAATATGCGTCAAAGTCTTTAAATCTAAAGTATAAACCATAAATCTAAACCTAATTTTCATTTGTGAATGCACCTTTAATCTTCTCAAATTTTCAGCACATCGCAAAGTTTAATGACGTCAACAATGCTCGGATATTTTAAAAATGCTACTTCATGCAAGGTCGTGTAATTCATTCAATTGTAATACAAATTATTTTCTAAACGTTCCCAAAAAAAAAAAAAAAATTAAAAATGCTAAACTGCACGTATTATTATACAAACAGATGCAGATAACTTGTCAAACTTTTTTAAAAAAAGGGGAACAATAATTTTAATAACATACATGTATATTTTAAATGTGATAAACATTATTTATAGAGATAAAGAATATTCATTTTCCTCGAAAGCAATTCAAAAAATGACTTCGTTGTGAATAAAATATGTTATTATCTTTTTCTACTTCTGTAATTGTAGCTTGTCTTTCTGTATAACATATGGGAGCAGTCTTCTTTATTTCATGCACATGCATTATAACTTTTCAAATCGTGGTACGACTAATAAAAGAGCATGTGCTTCAAATTCGCTCGTATATGTAGAATTTGAATGCGTTGCGAAACATTGTATGTAAAAACGTTGAAGATGTAAATATTTGTAAAATTCAAATACGGAATATGTTCGTACATTTAAATCCAACACAATACATATTCATTATAGACACATCATTGCATTATCTCAATGTAATAACTTTTTGTAAACGCATTAAAATAACGAAAACAAATTCATTGTGTATTAATAGCTATTAACCTACCTAGGTTTGTCATGAATATCATAACTGCTGGAGATGTTGGTTTGAAATCCTCTACGAACACATAAGGTCTTTTATGATTCATAACATCCGTGGTTTGTTCAATAGTTTATCGGTTTCAGATATAGAGGTTATTAATAATAATTATTTTTTGAAATTCTTTTATTAATGAGAAATATTCGTTTTCCGGGAATGGACTGTGTCAAATTTTGAGTCAGAGCTCAACGTTTCGCCCGCAGTCGTATGGGGAATCTTCAGGAGCAAGGGGGATAGTACTGTCTTAAACAAGGTTACCCGACGTGTCAACCACGCTAGAGCCCGAGTTTAAGCAACAAGAAGGGGGAGACTCAGTTTACAAGGTTACCCGACGTGTAAACCACGCTAGAGGCCAAATAAACCAAGTAACGAAGGAAGGCCTTCCCCATACGACTGCGGGGGAAACGTTGAGCTTTGACTCAAAATATGACACAGTCCATTCCCGGAAAACGAATATTTCTCATGACAGACTGTGTCAAATGACAAATATTCAAGATATATGCTTATATGTATATACATAGGTGATTTTTTTTTCAAGGTGTACATAGGAGGCATTTAAAATGACCTTAGCAACAGGATTCAGGGATGTATTTAAAAATTTTAATACCACAAATTCTAGTTCATTCATCTTAGGTGTAACCAACCCTCGAGTCGGAATTACTGTTAGAGGAAATTAAAAATAATCCTATTTCATAGAATTGCCAAACTAAATAGTTTAAAGATCAAAATATTTTGTAATAATTAACATAAACGAAAAATGTTTAATATATTTTAAACGCACCCCTGTTTTAATATTCAGTTACCCTAGTCGGCCATCTATTTTCAGCCAGACATAGTAATGTATTTTTCTACCCCCACATAAAAAACTTACCATTTCTTCACAATCTGCAGTATGGATGTGTAGGCAATACTAGTTAACTGAACGGATATAATTTCATATCCATATAATAATTTAATAACAATTTACTGAATTATATTATGAATTAGTTGTAAATAATGAAAAATAACGTATAAAAGATAAGAATCAGAACGGTACGAAATGTCACATTGTCAAGTCAAGATTATCCTTTAGATTTGGCAATAAAAAATCTTAGTATGTAAAAGTATTGTATACTTATAAAATTAAATATTATTTTAATAACAAATGTCATTAAGAAAACCTAGGAAGACAAGTACATAAAATGACAAAAATTAATAATGTTCAATAAAATTTCAAATTTCTATATTACTGGTGTGCTCAGCTTGCTGCCTTGCATCTTACTTGTTTTTATATTCTGCAATAATTCTTGACAGAATTTTGGCGATCACTGTTTTGTAAATATGTAGTTCATTATTGTAAACTAACATATTATATTATATTTAAAATTTTTGGCTGAGGATGGAAAAATTAATGTCCGAAACATCCACAATAAATAAATGACCTGACTATTGTCTTAAATAACGACGGAACTTATGGCCTACTTTCTTAAGCCGAAACCTCAAGGTTGTTCCCAAATTTTCTAATAGTATGTTTTCAATAAAAGTTGTTTATTTATATCAAATTAAATTTTTATAGAAAAATCATTATTGTTTGGTAAAAAGCTTTATATTCCTATGCAAACATATCCAAATTTCTGACATACTTTTTTTTTTGTTTTTCATGGACTCCATATTATATTATCCCACTTCTGACAACAAAATGTTACGAATTGTGGGTAATAATATATTTTCAACTAACAAGAACTTTTGTTTTTAATAATATATAATTTGAATATAATACAAAACATATAAAGAATTATGACGTCAAACATATCCAAATTCCTGACACATACTCCCTTTTTGTTTATCATGGACTCCATGTTCTTTCTTGTTTCCATAACAATATTTTAACTTAGAAGTAATAAATATTGCAACAAAGTTGTCTATACTTATGATAGGATATTATGCTGATTTATGCAGAAATGTAATTTTTAAACAATAAAAACGACAATATACATTTAAAAATTATTATCGCAAGTGATAATGATTTAAAATGAAAAAGCTTTTGCAGAATATAAACTGACTTTATTATTTTCACAGTACATAAAAGGTTTAAGTTTATTTCTTTACTAGCAAAAAATGCTCGTTATACGACGTATACATAAGGACGATTTCACAGCCTATTTTAATGCCAACTGATCGATTTATACCTGAGCATTATGTATTTTTAAGGGGGGGGGGGGTTAAATAATAAGCAGATGCATAAATTCGTAATGTTTTTTCATTAAAGAAAATACAAGAACTATCAAGAATATATTCTCCTCCATTGTTCACAACAGCCTCCCAATGAATCGGAAGTACTCTCATTTGAAGATTTTACCAGTTTATCTTGAAAAAACGCTGTTAAATGTCATTTTTTTACATTTAATGTTATTATAAATATTAAAGAATATTTTATTCTCTATACGATTTGACATTTTACACTTCATATTCAAGGAATATTGAGTTAAAAAATTGTAAAAAAAATAAATTTCATAAAGCAGCCAGCTATGCAATAACACTGGAAACAGCTAATATAATTTTAAAAAATCTGTTGTGGCCAGCACATTACCTTCCGTCAGTTCTATGTATTTTGTACAAATTCCATACAGAAAGTTTCTTAGACACACACATACTATGTCAATCGCACTTGACATTGACATCTATCTATCAGAATTTTTTTATTTATATTAGCTGTTTCTAGTGTTATTGCATAGCTAGTTGCTTTATGAAAAAATGATATTTAACATCGTTTATTCAAGAAAAAGTGTCAAAATCTTCAAATGAGGATACTTGCGGTCGACCAATTATAGCCAAAATCTAATCAGCTCTTCATATGAATATAACGAAGAGGAATACGAAAGAATTATAATTTTTAGAATTGTTGTGTTGGAGTTATAGACGGAGAAAAAATCGTCACACACACACACACACACACATATTTATATATATATATATATATATATATATATATATATATATATATATATATATATATATACAGGATGTCTTGGAAATTGGGGGACATGACTGAGCCACAGATTCCTGGGCCCAAAATAAGACGATTTAACTAAACTTACCTATATCCGACGCAGTGCACCGTTTAGCCAGTATTCTGCTTTTTTCTAAAAAAAAAAACTATATTGCTTATAATAACGAAACGCTTTGTTCGATTTGAATGAAATTTGGTATGACAATCCATATGGATATAATTCATCTTTTAAGATGGTATTTGTTAGTGTTAGTGAACCAGTAGTGTATGAAACTTGGGTGTCGCGACCTTGAATAGACCAGAACTTTTTAATGGAAGCGCTAATAATGTAAATTTATTGTTTTTGAGAAAGATACTTTCAATAGTAAACTTTCGTGTCACTGCGTAAGTTATGATATCTGATATCTAAAACGTGCTTATTCATTAAAAACTCACCATCGAATTTTTTGACCGAAAGCAATATCTTCCTTACCTCAAGGTATGACTGAAGGTAAAAAATTCTGATAGACAGATGTCAATGTCAAGTGTCAATTGTAATTTTACTGCAAAGATTGAAAAAATTCTAAGAAACTTTCTGAATTTGTACAAAAAAAATAGAACTGAGGGAAGGTAATGTACTGGAAATATAGAATCTTTCGCAAGAAACTCTCTGTATGAAATTTGTTTCAAATACATAAATTTGACTGGAACTGACGGAAGGTAATGTGCTGGCTACATCAAATTTTTAATTTATTAAAAAACATAATTTTTTTAAATAAAATTTATATAACATAATAATAGATATCGGATTTTCATTATCATGGAAGCAGCGCATTATATTACTCATATAACCATTTATAAATTTGTAGTAAATTAAATTTTTACACATATAATCATTATTTTTCAATAAAACCTTAATATTTTGACTTAGAAGTCATAAATATTACAATAACATTCTGGTCAAATAAGTAAAATATGTAGATATATTCAGAAAAGTAATTTTTAAACAATAAAAACGTCAATAGACATCTAAAGTGTTTTGGAATGTAGTTAAATATGATTAGAATAAATAAACATACACACATATACACACAGACATACAGACATCATCGCAAAAATAGCAAAATCGTATTCTAGAGACTGCAAAACGTGCTTATTCATTAAAAATTCACCATCGAATTTTTTGACCAAAAACAAAACCTTCCTTACCTAAAGGTATGACGGAAGGTAAAAATTCTGATAGACAGATGTCAATGTCAAGTGTCAATTATAATTTTACTGCAAAGATTGAATCAATTCTAATAAACTTTCTGAATTTGTACAAAATATAAAGAACTGAGGGAAGGTAATGTACTGGCCACATCAAATTTCGCAAGAAACTGTCTGTATGGAATTTGTATCAAATACATAGAACTGACTAGAACTGACGGAAGGTAATGTGCTGGCCACATCAAATTTTTTAATTTACTAAAAACATATTTTTTAAAATAAAATTTATATTTTTACATACGTTTTCAACATAATGATAGATATCGGATTTTCATTATCACGCAAGCAGCGCATTATATTACTTATATAACCATTTATAAATTTGTAGTAAATTAAATTATTATACATATCATTATTTTTCAATAAAACCTTCATATTTTGACTTAGAAGTCATAAATATTACAACAAAACTCGGGTCAAATAAGTAAAATATTTAGATATATTCAGAAAAGTAATTTTTAAACAATAAAAACGTCAATAGACATCTAAAGTGTTTTGGAATGTAGTTAAATATGATTAGAATAAATAAACAGTTTTAGTATAATAGTCTGTTTTCGCACCTCTGGCCATTGGAATGCAAATACTTTAGACATACGGTTATTCCTCTACCCATAAACGTCCTCCCACGAATCGCGAAGCCAAGGAGTTTATTTTTAATGCCAATTAATTTGTTTAACGAATATGTCTGCAAGTACTTAACTATTATAATTCCATTCAAAATTTAATTTAAATAATAATGAAATGTGTAAATAATAGCTTAGTATAAAAAGGATATGACATCAACCTAAAGTAAGAGGTCATTTATTATCCTGTTAGTTTTTACGTTTTGTTTTGTGATGAACATATGAAATACATTTTTGGGTAGGATGAAATTGTGTGTGGGTAAGAAAGTGTCATGTATCTATTTTCAGATGTATTGGAAATGTCCTTTGAAACTCATTACATACTTCTTATATAATGTACATAATATTTATATGTGATTTGTCCAATATTTTGTAACGTTTAATTTCATTTCATTTGCATTTGTTTACTATATCTGTAAATCTTTTATGCGCGACTCACAAGTATAATAAAATTTTCACGATCAATTTAAGTTGTAGAATTTCTAGCTTTGAGTTGATGGTTATGATTAATAATAAAATACAAATTAATTAAAGTAGTTAAATAATTTTTTTTAGATGTGCTGATTCTCAATCAATAGTATATTGTGTTATTAGGAGTAAAAGTGATACTTTGTGTGGCGAGCATGGAAGTTTGCACGACGAGCGAAGTGAGTCGGACAATTGCTTGCGAGGCACACAAAGACTTTTATCCCGAATGACACATTAAATTTTTTTTCAAACGCACTACTTTTCTTTTTATTCGCTAATTCTAAGTAGTTGCTATGGATATTTGTTTATTTTATTTCTACTCCGCCGGCGTAGAAATTTCCAACGGCATAGAAATGAAACTTATACCTTGTGAATCGTCACAAAAAGTGCCATTTCTACGACGTTTGTAAAAAAAAATATTTTTTTCCAAATTCAGAAAATTATTTCTTATTTTTCATTTAATTCTTTTTTACTGCGCCATAGCCAACATGAAATTTTTATTATCTAATTACAGACGTTGAATAGAAAATTAATTAATTCGTAATTATAATAATATAAATTTCATATTTAAGACCTTTATATTAATGAAAACGACATATTATATTTTTACTAAAATTGATAAACCGGAAGTGGTACTTTATTTTCATACATTAAAATATGATCCAAAACTTCTAAAATTTGATAATTAAAACTCGTATATGAAGAAAAACAACATATTAGATTTTTACTATACAGTGTGTTTATTTTAAATGGGCCACCATTGCTATCTCGAGAACTATAAGAGCTACAAAGATTATTAAATGAGCAAGCAATTTCTATTTCACAAGACCAATGTGCCAATGTGACTTCACGCGGCCATAAATTCGGGGTTATGTTATACACATAGTAATTTTGGAAGTATGTTTGTTCATATTTTGTAAAACAATTATTTAATATATAAAATACAGTCAAATATTACTATTGGTGTTATGAATATTGGTCTCACACGGCCATATTGGACAATATGAACATGTTCAGACATGTGATGGTGAGGACAATTTTAAAATTTTTTAATTAATTTTGCTCTAATTAACGTAAAATTAATTAATTTCATACTCTATACCTTATAATGAATTCTTGTAGTATCAGCAACCATTTACAGTGAAAAATGGTGGTGGCCCTTGGGACTCATTTTTTTTAATGGACCCACTTAAAGTGTTAGGAGCCTGGGGCCCGATTCTTGAAATCATGCGAAATTTTCCGCACGCGACATAATTCGTGTGGTTAGTTTCGTGCACGAACAGTACTGTATGTATGAGTGATATTCTTGAATACCGAACGAAACGCGGCCGAAGCCTACGCACACGATTCTCGAAAGCAAGCGAACGTAGTTTGTAGCAGCCAATCTAAACGAAACATTTGTACCACGTGAATGCTTCATCATGTAATTGTTTTTTAACTGTCACTGTCAACCAAAGCTGTCAGCCGTAGCTGTCAACGACACTGTCATAAGCCATAAGTGTAGTAATTTTAATATTCAAAATTTATTGTATATACGTAATATATTTGATATAGTAGGTATTATTTTTCTTAGTTTACAGTATGTATGTACATAATATGGCAATATTAATATGCAAGTGTTATGTAATAACTCTAATTTTGCTAACCATTTTAGATTTGGATTGCAAGGCTCGTTAAGAGGCACCTAAATTTTTTTTCTAACAATCCATTGCATCATTCTATGAATGCACGAGCACACATTTGTAGAATATTATAACGATACTCAAGTGTATGGAGATTCTAGATTTGTAATTGGCGTCATTATAAGATCATAAAACGTACCCGGAATTATATAAAAACATAATTTGATTTATATCATCTAAGTACTGATACAGCAAACATAAGTAACAGTGACAGACACAGTTTCGTGTGCGAGTGATACTTTCAAGTTATTCATACCCATGCGATGTAATTGCGCACGGAATATTCGCCTACGACCACACGATTTCGTTTCAAGAATACCAATATGCAGTTCGCATGCGCAACTCTCCCACTTACGTGAAGTTTCAAGAATAGGGCCCCGGTAACTCGAAAACGGTACCCTTCTGGATATGGGTTTATTAACAAAAGTTAATTTATTTTGCATCCCCTACATATTATATAAATTTGTATCATGTATTTATTAACACCCTGTATAAAAATAACATATGCATGAAATCAAGTTACTTATACAGGGTGGTGGCGGTTAGGGGTGAACATAGGGATTTAACATGGGATTTTAGTTTTTTGCAATTTCCTGCACTCCTGTTCATTTTACGGCAAAAACTGTAGAGTACAAAATTGTTCAGAATTAAAAATTGCATATAAAAAAGTATTTACTTTTATTATTATGTTTTTGGTTTCTTCACAATTTTAAAAAGAAATTTCAAAATTTCTGTTAATTTGTAGCAATAGCCATGGAATTTATTTTTTCTGGTTGTCAAAAATTATTTATAAACGTCAACCATGCGTTAATCTAACTTAAAAATTAAATAAAAACAAACAACTTTTAATTTTAATAGGCATTTTTTATTAGGTATACCATTTAATAATAAACCAATTCCAAATGTATCAACTACGTAGAATTTTGATTTATCATAGCCAATTCTTCATTCACTTCGTTATGACGTCTTCTATTATTATTATCATTATTATTATTATTATTATTATTATTATTATTATTATTATTATTATTATTATTATTATTATTATTATTATTATTATTATTATTATTATTATTTCCTTCATTACCTTCGTTCACAGCTACATTAGCTGTGTTCTCAAATTTTTTAACAAGTTTAGAAATTATTGCTATAATAGGAATTGATGTATTTTCGTACTTTATGGAAAACAAATCACGTATTCTTCTAAAACTATTTCCACCACCACCATAATAATTTTTTATAACGAAAACTCGTTCCTTATTCGAATAAACATTCATTATTAAATTATTATTTTATTAGAGAAAATTTGACAGAAATTGAATGACGTTATTATGTTTAAACATTTGAGTTATAAGTCATGGCTATTGCTACAAATTAACAGAAATTTTGAAATTTCTTTTTAAAATTGTGAAGAAACCAAAAACATAATAATAAATGTAAATACATTTTTATATGCAATTTTTAATTCTGAACAATTTTGTACTCTACAGTTTTTGCCGTAAAATGAACACGAGAGCAGGAAATTGCAAAAAACTAAAATCCCATGTTAAATCCCTATGTTCACCCCTAACCGCCACCATCCTGTATATTGAATGCATACTAACTAGTTTAATAACATTTTAACATTCCTTGCCCAGTACTAATTTAAATTTTTCTTGAAAATGTTTGACCTTTTCGTTACACAGTAATATCCTAGACACCTTAATATTTCTAAACCTTGTCCTGATACAATCTCCTCTCTGCGTTTTGGTGTGAATACCGGCAACCGGCAGTCAGCTCAGCTCCCATCCGAGCGATTAATAAATCCGAGTTTCATCGAAATTTCAACCATCCGTAATGAGACGGGACAGGAGCCGGTTCTGTGGACGATTCTCTTCTCTGAGTTGGAGCTGGAGAATTCAAGCGGTCTCGGAACGACTTCCATTCAGATTGATGCGCCGCCACCTGAAATAACTAAAATATGTAAATTTCCCGCGTTAAATGTGTTTTCGTAAATGACCCTCATCGCTTCGCTTTCACTCGCTTCTTATTATTCCTCTTCCGACTGGAGGGATTGCGATGGGATGGGACTGGGTCAGTTAGGGAATTATTCCAGATGTCGCAATTATTTGCCCCAATTTCCAGGGGATGAATTTGGTGGTTAATATAATTTGCACTTATTAAAACTTCTTTTGCTATGCAGGCTGGCTGACGTAATGGCCTGGTTTACACTGTGAATTTACCAAACCAACAATTTAGTTATTGGGGGTATATTTTTTCGACTGGGATGTAGATTACTATCCATTTCAGAATTATAGTCAGTCGAGTTTGAAACTCAATAACTTGCTTAAAAAAATTAAAAAATTATGAATCTCTCTTTCAATTATGAACTATACATTTCTACGTAATTATACCAATTTACATATTTTTAAGTTAATATAAAAATAATGACAATATATAAAAAATGACACACATTTTTAGCACGTTTGAAGAAGTACTCAACTTCATTGATGTCTAATGTCAATATATATGGATAGAAAATTTTTAATATAGTAACCAAAGGCTTTGTGAATATTTTTAATGTTTACATTTTTTCGATTTATTTATATTTTTTATAACAATTCAAAAAGTAAAAGTGTTAAATCACAGTTTCTATTAATAATATTTAAGGATTGAAATTTGGCATGTTATATATATATATATATATATATATATATATATATATATATATATATATATATATATATATATATATATATATATATACATGTTACAAATTTATTTCAATCCTTAAATATTATTAATAGAAACTGTGATTTAACACTTTTACTTTTTGAATTGTTATAAAAAATATAAATAAATCGAAAAAATGTAAACATTAAAAATATTCACAAAGCCTTTGGTTACTATATTAAAATTTTTCTATCCATATATATTGACATTAGACATCAATATATATATATATATATATATATATATATATATATATATATATATATATATATATATATATATATATATATATTATTATTATTATTATTATGGAGTTTTTATATAAAATATGAATACATTTTTATTTCAAATAAAACTTTATTAATATTTTATATAAAAACTGCATTTTGAATCAACGTGCCAAATTTAAATTTTTAATTAGTAATAGAAGCTGAGATCTAACACTTTTACTTTTTACCTTCCGTCACCTTTAGGTAAGAAGGTATTGTAATGTGCAGTGCCCGCCGTCGCCGCCACTGTTACCGCCTCTGTCCCCGTCGCTGTCGCCGCCGCTGTCGCAGGGACGAGCGAGTGTCTATTGTTAGCGATGACGCAACCGACTGGTCGGAGTCTGCTTAATTACGCGGTTGATGTAACCTATTGTGTTTTTATCTAGAAGTGTTCCAGTGAGTTCACGAATTTTCGGCTAGGGTATATAAGCACCGTTAGCGAAGGCACCGGACAGTCTGATATAAATAAGCGTTGCGTGTTAAACTGTTGGTGATATAAACAGATAGTAGAAAAGTGGTGATTATAAATAAATTTTATAATATTTTATAATATTCTTAGTCTTAATTAGTCTTTAATATTTGTTTAATCGTAGTGTTCGTTATATTTATCATCTTTTAATTATGTTTAATATCTATTTATTGTTATAATAAACTTTTATTTTAATTAATAATAATTGTCTAATATTTACACTTCACCCAGATAAATAAAAACGTTACAGTATTGTCTTTGGTCAAAAAAAAATCGATGATGAGTTTTTAATGAATAAACACGTTTTAGGTTCCCTAGAATGCGATTTTACTATTTTACGATGATGTCTGTATGTATGTATGGATGTATGGATGTATGTATGTATGTGTTTGTGTGACGATTTTTTCGGATCGCATAACTTCAATACCACCTTTCCAAAAATTATAATTTTTGCGTATTCCTTTTCTTTACATCTACATGAAGAGATGATTAGATTTTGGTTACAATTGGTCGCCCGGACGTACCCTATTTTGAAGATTTTAACAGTTTTTCTTGAAAAAACGGTGTTAAATTATAAATATTAAAGAACAATTTATTCTCTATAAGATTTGATTACATTTTATAATTCATATTCAATGGATATAGAGTAATAAATTTATAAAGAAATTAAATTTCATAAAGCAGCAAGCTGTGCTATAACTATGGAAACATCTACTATATTAAGAAAATTTTGATTGACAAATGTCAGTGTCAAGTGCATTTGACAGTATATTTGTGTTATAATTTTACTGGAAATATATAACCTCATCACATTTTTGATTGTTATAAACAATATATATATAAATCGAAAAAAAATTAAGTTTGAAAATATTCACAAAGCCTGTGGTTACATTTTTTTATATCCATACATATTGACCTTAGACATCAATGAAGTAGAGCATTTCTCCAAACGCGCTAAAAATGGGTCTATATATGATGTTAATTAAAAAGCCATAGGCGTTTAACATGGGAAATCAATTTTTTCCTTTTATTTTACATATTTAATAAGCTGTAAAATACAATTTGAAATTTTATAAATATTGCTCATTTGTAGTGATAGCCATGGAATTAAAATAAAATTACAAAGAAATGCATCCTTTGAATTGTTAGAATTTGGATATTGCAGGTTACAAAATCAAAATAAATAAAATCTATACAGTACAATTTAGATTATAAAAATAATATATTTTTAGTTAGAATATACCTGTAATTTTTATTTGAGAATAGAATTTCTGACTGTTCAAACGATATGCATTTCTTTATAATTTTGTTTAAATTCCATGTCCAGCACCATAAATAAGCAATATTTATAGATTTTCAAATTGAATTTTATAGGTTACGAAACATGCAAAATAAATTTATTGGTATTACTTGACTGTTAGTATGACTGTAGGGATGATGAGCAGGGACTCGAACCGAAAAAATTTGGGGTTCGGTTACGGTTAACGGTAATTACATTAATAAAAATTCGGTTTCGGTTTTCGGTAACGGTTTTTTGAAAATATAAAATCGGTTTTCGTTTCGGTTAAATAAACAAATAAATTTCGTTTTCGTTACGGTTTCGTTTTCCTTCGGTTTCGGTTAAAATGAAAAATTAATTTAGTTTTTAATTTGCATAAAATACATTTCGTACCTACTATTTCGTAATGTAATAACATTTTCATTCCTCGTTTTACTAACAACTAGTAAATGTAACTATAACATTAAAGTTCTTAAGTTTATTTTTGCAACATAAATTAAATACATTTCGTAATTTATTAAAACAACAAACAAATGAGTAATTTTTTTTATAATTGCAAAAAATAAATGAAAAATGGAGTAAAATGCCTTCAATATTTATGAATTCGAAGGCATGCAAAGTATTTCTACGAAAAAGATGCGGGGTAATAAAAAATACCTATTATTGATTTACGGTTTTAGTGCCGATATTATTTCGGTACGGTTATGTTTTCGGTTACAGAATAAATTTATTTTTCATTCGGTTTCCATATTTGAGGAAATAAAATATAGGTTTCGGTTTTCGGTTACGGTTTCCTAAAAACTCAAATATCGGTGCGGTTTTCGGTTACGGTTTCGATACGGTTGGGATCCCTGATGATGAGAAATAATTGGAGATGCAGTCGTGGTAAATAGTGTTTATTAAATAATTCATTAACTTTCCTACGTTTCGATTCCAAATGAATCATCATCAAGAATAGTTAAAGAACATTACATTTTTGATTTTGTAATATAATGATCTTAGTTTCCAACTGTAGTTTAACTATCCCTGATGATAATTCATTTGGAATGGAAAGGTAGGAAAGTTAATTAAATTATTTCTCAGTTGTTGTAAAGATTATTTCCGAGTATGCCCTTCATCCGAAAACATAGACCTAATTAAAAATAACCAGTAGCTCTGTTAGGAAATTTTATGTGTAATATACAATAGCTTTCATTCCCAAAATTCATCTTGCTTTCCTTGAACAAAATATCTCGAATATCTTCTCCAAATGACAGATCAGATCATTACGCGTAACAAGGAAAAAAATCACCTGCCTTTATAATTACCCTTTACGAGTATTTCATTGATCTGAAAAATTACCATTAAGCAAACAAACCGCCCAGCATTCCAAATAAAGTAATTTAAAACAACAATTGATTAGTTCATTTATCGACAACACTATAAAAGGCTATTCAGAAATCAAAAGCAATTAATAATACAAACAGCAGCTGTTCTCAGAACGGAACCATTTCAGCCTATTAACGAATACCTCGCTGCGAGAAAGTCAGACCAGAAAAGGAATTGGTAATTCGAGGGAAGATCATTTGTTGCACATATCTGGCATATGTATGACATGTAAACACAAATTACACATGCCAATAATACGGTTCAACGCCTTACACGGAGGTCTGCTTGTCAATATGTTGACGAAAATTGTCACATATGCCAAAATTGAAATTTTTAATTGTCGTAAATAGTGGAGCAAAATTAATTAATGAGTGAAATTTTAAAAGAAAGTTTTCTTTTCGTTAACTTTTTGATGTGCTGGAATCCTTTTCTGTTTCATTGCCAAAAAAAAAATGTAAATTTTGAGCGTGCAATGTTCATTTTATGCTCATTCATTTTTTATTTTCCTCTGTATTCTTTGCTCTTAGGCTTGTATTTTTTGGCAGGGTTTGCAGTTTTATACAGATGTAAGATACGACTGAATTATATGTCGTTCCGCCTGACGTTAAAGGTGTAACAAATTTGTCCTGTCAAAGCAACAACATTTGAGTTACAACAGGACCACAACATGGTTTTATAAATCCATCGACGCCATCGTCGTTTTAATCTTTTACTGTTGCTACAGCAAAATTTTCATTTGTAATTCTTCTAATAAATTTTATGTTTCTTATGCCCAGTTTTATAAAAAAATTAAACTATGATTAAGTATATTTAATTGAATGAACAAATTCGAATCAGTTTCCATGTTCTTATAACCTACAGTGTGTTCAAAAAATACTATGAACAGAGAAACGTATGTCTGATTATTCAGTTCAAACGTCAAGTTGTCAAGATTGATCTTGAAACGTAATTTTAAGGAGAAAATACAATAAAGAAGGAAACAGTATATTGACATTCGCCGTTTTCTAATTTGTTTCCATTTCTAAAATAAGATTCAAGAAGAAAAGCTTTAATTTCTTTAGATAACATTTTTGACAATATCTCATGTTAAATTGACATTTAATTACATGTTTTTAAATTGACGTACGTTTCTTTGTTCATAGCCTACTCCGAGTTAAGAATTTTTTTGAACGCACTGTATAGTTTATTACTGTCTAAAAGTCGCGTTGCATTTATTTAATTTTACGTTGGAAGTCAAAAAGAGCCTAAATAAATAAACGAAAACCTATATACATATTTCATATCATTATCATATTGAGTGTGTTACCGAACAAATCTGAAATTCGGAAGTTCTGGTTTCTTATTAAACGCGGAATAACGGATTAAATTACGAATGATTGCTTTTAGTTTTGATGAATGAAGAAAAAAATATAATCAATACTTAAATTTACTTTTACTCTCATTGAGACTTAAGATGCATTCACAAATTAAAATTAGGTTTATGGTTTAGATTGAGGAAACTGTAGTTAAAAATGTCTTAAGTCTTATAGAATTTGAGAAATCGTGGATACAACATCCACACATCCAAACACACATACAGACATCATCGTAAAAATGTTATAATCGGATTCTAGGGACCTTAAAACGTGCTTAATCACTAAAATCTGGATATGCGATTTTTAGTATGAATTCAATACCTCTCTTAGCGAGAGGTAAAAATCTGGAGAGTACCTACAAAATTTCTTGTAACAATTGTAATTACCTACTGCTTTTTTGGTTAAATTGGTCGTTCATTTGGATTAAATTTCAAGAAAGTTCAAAGAAGTTAAATAATATCGCTCCCAACTTTGTAATTTAAATTATTAGTCTAAAATTAATAATAAAATAACCATTTTCCCTATTTTTCAATTATCCCGTATACACTATCGCAGTAACACCTTCTTTAGTGTAATAGAAAAAACATTACTGTACCGTTAACCAGGAATCAGATTTTTGACTTCGTCGTCGATGTTCGTCCACTTTTAAACGTCTTTTTGCACTCGTACACTCTTCTTTATTAAAGCAGCAAACTCCATATTGTCGTAACATTTTATAAAGCTTCTTCTTCCAATGGCGCTACTGTCCATGTCAGACCTTGGCCTCCAGCGTCTGCCTTCATTTCGGTCTGTCCATGGCAACTGCTTTCCAATTTTTCCCATTTCTTTGCATCTTCTGCGACTCCGCCTTCCCATCTTTTCCTAGATGTTTCCGCTGGTCTTGTTCCATGTACCCTTCTGATTATGAATGTCATTTCATCTATTAGAATTAGACACTGTCAATACTGTAACGTGTGAGCCCTGCTGCTACGCCGAACAAGCGTCTAAATATAGCGACGACGCAATCGCGCTAGCAGCCGAGCTACGTAAACAAACTAGCCGCGACGTGTTTAATTACTTCCGGTCGCCTGAGTTTTTTGTCTTCATTGTTATTATGCGGACGAACATTCTAGAGCTCTCTGGAAGTTAATGGCAGCTGTATAAAAGGGACGCAGCTATGCTCGGGAGTTAATAAGTTACATAGTTAGTTAAATGCAGCAGTATCGTGGTAAGCGTATACAGTAAAGTGTCGAGTGGAGGACTCGAGAAGTTACTGGTTAACTAGGATAGCTGTGAATGTGAATACTCGGTAGTGTTGACGAAGCTATAGTGTACAAGAACAGTAACGGCTACTCGGGTAGTTATACTGATATACTGGGATAACTGTGGAAGTGAATACTCCGTAGTATTGAAGAGTATTGGGAAGCTAGGTATACGGGGACAATAACGGCAAGTGGAAGTGGATACTCGGCATTGGTGTTAAAGAATTCTGGCATACGGATAGTTGGTGATACTGAGGCTGTGGAAGAAGAAAGTTAGTTACATAAATAGACAGACAGTGAGGTGAAAGGTGCGACTTCTGTCCGAGCAGTTGATTATACAGACGATGTTGAGTCAATTGAGTACATAAACGTTGTCGAGGTCGGTAGGCGGACAGTTGAACGTGATATAAATAAACAGTGACATAAATAGTCGAAATAAATAATTAGTAAGATCGTATAAATAAACAGTCGTGTTTATTGTTAAATAAATAAATAGTATTAGTGTTATTTAGTTAATTACAGTTTTAGTCTTAACTAGTTTTTTTTTAATAATTGTTTAATATTAGTAATAGCCATTTTCATTATAATTTAAAAAACACACACACAATTTTAATTAATAATAATTGTCTAATATTTACACTTCACTCAAATAAATAAAAACGTTACAATACTATAAGATTGTGTCTTTCCTTCTGGGGAATTTGATATATTGTCAATTTGTTGTCATATTTTGAATTACCGTTTTATTTAAAATTAATACTGTACGAATTACAATTAAATATTAAATATGACTTACCAAACTAATATAAATTGAATTTTGAATAAAAAGATTATTTTAATATCAACCAATAAAAACTTTATTGTGATTCATTTACAATATTAATTAACGGATTACATTTTAATCCCAAGATATGAGCTATAAAAAAATAGTATTTATTTCCATATCTGATAATTAACAATTACTGTCCAAACATTATATTAATTCAATCCCTATAATAAAACTCCCTAATTATCTTTATACATCTACTTTATTGTGATAAACCCATCGGTACATTATCTCTTCAGATTGGTTCTCACCACCAGGTTGTGTTAATTAGAGGAGGAACAAGCTTGTGATTGCTCAATCCGGATAATTGGCGTAAGAACAGCGATGTTCTGCGGCAGGACACTACGGAGGTGGACAGGAGAGCACCTGACCGTAACCTGGGCCTTTATTACGATTTAATGTCCGAGTTAATCAAATAATACATGGAGGAGCTGTAGATAAAACGTATCTTGGGGATGGATGAAAAATGAGGATAAAAAATAAATAGTAGTGGGGGTGGGAAGAACTAATATTATTTACAATACAAACAAATTCACTGGTTTCAGTATTGCGGCCTTCTTCAGGGAATGAATAGTCAATTGTTAATATAGAAATAATATATATATAACATACAGGGTGTCCCATAACTTCAGGTACATATTAAAAGGGCATATAGTTCTTAATGTCCTGATTACGGAACAAAAAGATTTTTTTCAAAATTCCTATAATTAAGGGTAGTTCACTTAAGAAGAACATTTTTTGTACCCCTGGATACTATAATATTTGGAATAGTGAAATTAGTTATAACTATTACATAAAATAATTTAACAATGAAATTAATTTATGCAATTACTTAAAGCTGTGTCACACCAATTAAGTTTGGGAGATGTGTATGTAATGAAAAATATATAAAATTAAAACTACCTATTCAACCAGTGTCCCAAAACTGTTTCCTTCAAAAACCTCAAAAACTAATTTTTGAATTTTGAAAAACTTCTTTTTGTTCCGTAATCAGGACATTTAAGAACTATATGCCCTTCTAATATGTACCTGAAGTTATGGGACACCCTGTATAAATGTAGTAAAAAAACATCATTTACATAAAAAATATATAAATAAATAAATAAATAATTGTTGTTAAAATTTATTTTTAATAATTACAAATTTGACCAAAGAACATTACTTGGGACGGTCCTTTCCACGTATAATATTATTTAAATAAATAAATAAATATATCATCACGGCATATTACCCATTGCTGGGTGTGCCAATCTGCTTTGTACGCAGATAGCGGTAATGATGATGACATATTTGTACCGTG
The DNA here is from genome assembly GCA_963082715.1 of Harpalus rubripes. Classification (NCBI taxonomy): domain Eukaryota; kingdom Metazoa; phylum Arthropoda; class Insecta; order Coleoptera; family Carabidae; genus Harpalus; species Harpalus rubripes. The sequence goes on from OY720453.1 coordinate 59,831,345, forward strand.
TGGGCGTTTACCAGGCGTCACCTCACGGGCACTCATTTCCGGCGTGGAGAGTACACCACAGGGATCAATTTTGTTCCATTTAAAATTCGAAATATTTGGCGTCGGTCGGGATCGAACCCGGTTCCCCAGATTCGCGACCTGACACTCAGGCACACGGCCACATTTGTTTATTAATTTCAGTGCCCATATAAATATTTCGTATCCAACCGAAGTCAACTTGAAACTTGTTTTCAATTTTCAAGTACCATAAAAATGACTCCTGTGATTTTCTTTTTGCGACGTAAAGTGACGCCTGACAAGTGCTCTCTACGGTAGGTATATCGTCGTTATCAAAATACAGGTTTTTCATAACTTCGGATGCAAATATAGGTCTGATCTTCATTTGTTTCCGAGAAAAAGGCCATTTTATATTATGATCGTAGAAACACGAACACAGATAGTGACCGACTCTAATTTGAATGAAATCTGACATACAATTCACAAACCATGCTGCCAAATTGATAAGAAAGAGCTTGAAATTCTGATTGCTTTTTGATTAAATATAGTATTTTACTTTTTGTTTTTATTGTTTATAAAAATTCTTTCGGTTTGTTATCATAAAATTTTATGTCAATTTCTCCCACTTAATTTAAGTACATTTTTCCGCTCGGGCAACGGCTTATGTCGAATTTACAACATATAATTCCGATTTTAAAATATAAACATACTTAAAACGTGTATCTCTATAAGACCATATACGTTTTTACCTCTCGCTACCCTTGCTAAGGGAAGTATAGGGATCGTGCTAAAAATCGCGTATTGAGTATTGGTAAATGACCACTTTTTAAGGTCCCTAGAATCTAATCTGAACATTTTCACGATGCTGTATTTGTGTATGTGTGTATGTATATATATATATATATATATATATATATATATATATATATATATATATATATATATATATATATATATATATATGTGTGTGTGTGTGTGTGGGTGTGTGTGTATGTGTGTATGTGTGTGTATGTGTGTATGTGTGGATCCTTCACTCTAATTCAAATACTATCATACAGAAATTTTTTAAATCTTGTATTTCGAATTTTTTCTGTAATGGAAAGAGCCCATTAGATTTTGGTGTAAATCGAATAACCGGAAATGACACTTTACTAGAAGCTCAAAATAGTTTTTTTTTCGAATAATACCTTTAATGTTAATTTTTGGAGATTAATGTTATTATAAAAATTAAAGATTATTAAATTTTCTACAGATTTATATTAATACTTTTCTATGCATAAATTTATAAAAATATCTATAATATAAATCCCGAAGCCTACGCTTTAAACAAACAAAACTCCTTGTTTGCGCAGTTATTCAAATGTATGTAACTGACAGATAAATGTCACTGTCAAAGAACTAATCATTTCAAATTAATAATAATAACGTTTTAAATAGAAAAAAGTAAATAGAACAATAGGAAAGTAAATCAATACAATTTCCAGCATATGTAAATATGTAGGTATGTATTTAGATTAGTAAAAATTAATGATTCGTAAAAAAATTTAAGCTAATTATCATTTTTGGATTAGTGAATTCTATTTTATCCCGGTATTTAATTGTTTTTTTTTTAAAAAGTTGTTACTTGGATTAGATTAGACTATATTTTAAGAAATAAACTGCCAAAATTCGCTAATCCAAAAATAATGATTAGCTTAATTTTTTTGTGACTCGGGCAGTAAATGGCGGGAAGTACTGTGATGGCCACACCAGATTTTTTACGTTTGTGTTTGTTTCTTCATTATACAAATCAACAATAGTAAAAAACACATTCCAGATATTATTTAAAAAAAGGCTATGAAAATAAAATCATAACCTAAATGTATAGTGATGAATCGCATGATAGATACTGATTAATCAGATCCAGAATTTCAAAATCGAACATAAATCAGACAGAAAATTGTAAATTTTAAATCAAAATTTATAAATAAAATTCATCATAAACCAGCTCTAAGGTAAATTATATACAAAAAAATACACAAATGGCATAGAAAATATTTACATGTCCTTTACCGTTATCGGTAGTCTTTCAGGAAAAAATAAAAAAGAAAATGTATGATAACTTCATTGTACCCGCTGTAGATTTAGTTTTAAATTTTCAAGAATGTCGTTCATCTATAGTAAGTTTTCCGAATATCGGCGGCACTCTGTATAATAAGCTAATAAAAAACTCCACCACGATTACAATAATTAAAAGTTTTATGTCGAAGTGAATAGTCCCTGCCCACATGAATGCATTCCTACTTTTTAAATCAGTTATAAAACTTTTCTTTCAACTCGTTCCGATCCGAGGTTGCTATGTCCGTGAGTGTGTCCGTATAGTTCCATTGTCCACTAACGCGGTTAAATGCAGGGATTGCTGGGCGAATGTAATTATCTATTGTGCATCTCCCCATAAAAGGTGCTTTAAAAACTATTTTACAATTAGAGTTATCCACTTACTGCGGAAATGAGACTAGTGTAATGGAATTCAACATAAAGTACGGCTACGGCAAACCACCAAAACCATAAATGAACTGCATTGTCTGGTAATGAATTGTGTTCTGGTTTATTACTGATATAATGACTTAATTTTGGGCAAATATTAAATATGATATGATGTGGTACACAGACTGTAACGCCTGATAGAATTAAAAAGTACAGGAAATAATTTTCAGTCTTCAAAAATATTTATTTATAGATTCATATCTATTCCCTTTAGTTTAGGGTTTTTCCATTTGAAGAGCCAGGGGAAAAGAGGATAAATGTCCATTTTCTAGCAAAATGAGATGATTGGTGCTACTAATAGATTGATGGTGTAGCTTTCAAACAAGCCTAGATTAATGATGCACACGAGACGAGACGAGAAATTTAAAATATCGATCTCGTCTCGTTTTCGGATCTTTAACCTCGATCTCGCTCTCGTTCTCGCACATTTTTTTGGGTCTCATCTCGTTCTCCCACGAGAGTCTCGCTATAAAAATAAGCGCTTGCGCACTACGTATTTACGTAACTGTTTAACTACAAAAGACAATTTCGCACCAATAGCACCGTCTTCCATGTATTTGCAGTCGTATAACTATAATAAAAAGACGAAACACTAAATTCTGGTCACCAAATTATTTCAATACGAACATAATGTTTATTCATTTACGGTCACCAGAAAATGTGATAAGTTAGTAAATAATTTAATTTACCTCTAAAATATCACAATTTATCATCAGATTGTGATCTCTAAACTATTTCAATACGAACATCTGTTAACACATTCTGTCATCAGTAAAACGAAGTAAACATTAAAAAATTATTTTTTGTAGCTAAAAGTACCTACACTTTTTCATTAAATATATTCCACTATTTATGTATGATTAAGTAATAAAAAACCGCTACACTGGTAACCCGCCGGCAACCGATTACCCCGCTTCTCTTCACTTAATATACCATCCTTTACTTTTCAGAAGCGACAAGAATTTTATTAGCCGTGGTTTTAACTGGGGTGAATTAGAGGATTAAATATTGGAGATAACTAGTTTTATTGGATGCAATACCGATTTTGCCTTTATTTTTGCATTTCCTCGCTCTGGGAACGACACTAATCGACTCTAGATAGACTCAAAAAAATATAGTTATATAATTTTCACATTTACGTGTTCTATGCATGAATTAGCGTTGACTCCACTCCTTGTACGGTGCATTTTTCATTGAATTTATGAATCAAAGCTATCAAGTTACAAATATTTTTTATTGCGAGATTCTCGCGAGAATCTCGTGAGATTTCTCGCTTCTCGCAGTTGTTATATCGATCTCACCTCGAATTTTAAACTGCAATCTCGCCCTTGTTCTCGTCTCGCATAATGCAACGAGACGAGACGAGATGCGAGAGTACTATCGCCTCGTCGTGCATCACTAGCCTGGATTAACCACTTGGCAAACTAGGCAATTGCTTAATGCCTGTAAATTAGAAATGCATCATTAACATTTATTCTGAATTTTATTTTGTAACCAAAATGTAATACATTTTAGCAAAAGCTAACTGAAAATAATATTTATGTAGATTCATAGAACTGAATTAAAAGTAGGGAATTATCGTCTATACATTCGTCTCCCATCTGGTATCTGGTGTTGCTACTATGTGAGCACTATCGTTGCAAATTATCAATACCAGAATTAATGCATTCATTTATTTAACAAAATAATATAATAGCAACAATCCAAACTTTGGATATTATTTTAATAATATATCTAACTTTGCCAATAAGCAATGCAGATGGAAAGATGACATTTTCAGTTCTCAAAAGACTACAAACTTATTTGAGAAGTACCTTAGGACAACAAAAATTAATTAGTTTTTGTATGTTGTATATTGAAAATGATGCTTTAAGCGTCGTGCACTTTTCAGGTCCAAAATTCTTCTATTGGTCGAATTTGAGGTACATTGGGAGGATTGTCCAATTTCGGCACAGTCTACGTTGTTTTCGTTATACCAGTCTCTAGTTATTCTGGCGTAATGGCATGAAGCTAGATCAGGCCAAAACATTATATTATCATTGGCGTGATGTGTATTTAAAAATTAAAACAATATAGAGAGGCATCTTTGAATATAAAGTTGTGCAGTTAAGGTTTCTCCTCGAACGCGACTAATGTACGGCTGCGAGGTATATCCGGCTTCAGAAATGACACACCATACTAAAATTTTATCCTCAAATTTAGATTTACCTTTCAACTTGACATTGTCTGGTGTGTTTTTCATGTCATTAGTATAAAAACCATCGTTTCCTTTCATTTCTTAATGGGATAGAGTAAAATATTTCTCGTTATCCATTACAATAAGTTTATTGAGAAAATGAATGCGCCTTAACGCAGGACAACATCTAGGGATTCTTTCTAATTGGTCCACGGTATATTTTGGTGCCTTTGTTTTTTTTACTAAATACCACGTCATTTCGAGAAAGTGTTCTAAAAACAGTGGTCTTCGAAACATCGAATCTTCTGGCTTCAGTTCGTTGTGACACTCCAACTTTGTCTTTAACGGCTGCAATTAATCTTTGTTCTCTTATGTGGCTCAAAATTTTTGGTCGACCACTTTTGGGCAAATTAACACAGGGTATACCTTCTTCACAATCCTTTATTGTCCGACAAATTGTTAACACAAAGATATTGTGCTCGCGGTAAACTGCAACAATATCACACTTAAGCTACTTTTTTAATGTGCAATGATAATGCTTGAGACATAACTTTAATAAATAGTGCTATTGCGTTAGCAACAAAATTTAATTGATAGTTGATATCTGTATTTATTCCAAATTAACTGTCAAAATTGAAGTTTATCATGGCAGGAAAGGATTGCTGAAGCGTATTTCCTTGTTTAATTTTATTTGAGCATATGGTATTACAAATGTAGCACTAGATGCAGCTATTCGATTTCTTCGAAATTGAAGATTTTAAGATTTCTCGCAAATTTATTTTGACAGCTGTCACAAATTTACTTAATGCATAATGCGTAATGCATAAAAGTTTGTTGTTTGCAAACATTTGTTGCTATGCATTGTGTTTATGCATTATGCGTTAAAATTAAAACAAGCTTTGAATGGTCCTGTGCGTTGCCATATAACAAATTCCGTTACGCATTATCTATTAGCTTTATGTATTAACGTTATGCATTAAAAAAGTAGCTGAGAATGAAGCTTTAGGCCCAACAAGATTGTAAATTTTGCTGCATCAAATCGAAAAAACTTAACTGTCAAAATGAAAACAAATTAATTGTGATATTTTGTTTCCAGCGATAATTTGATTTTTAATGTTATTTGATATAAATACAAAACATCTAAACAAATTCTCAAAATAATGCATAATATCAGGAAAGTTTTTCATTTATGAAAAAAAAAATCAATATATTTTTTTAGTATGGCCCCATTATAATATGGGAGGTAGGTAAACATGTGCTACTTCAAACGCCACTAAAATATATTACTACGTATTACAAATACTACAAATGTTTCTAATTTACTCAGAAATGAGTCACTAATTTACAGTAGGGAACATCTCTTCGTATTATTATGATGATAATTTTATACGTTTGAATAAATTAAATTGTAACTAATTCATTAAAACATTACACATTAGATCTACATATTTATATGAATGTTAATTATAGAACACAATATTAAGCACTAGGGACTCGTGAGATGATTTAGTTGAAAGGTCACTAAATCTAATTTACATCTAATTCGATAGTGTAAACGTTCTTGTAACTAAATAAATATTAATTTAACATGAGCGGTCGAGGAGTCGGACTTAAACAAATGCGTAACTCCTATTTAACAACAGTGTAAAAAGAAGAAACCATAAAGACACAGTGGAACGAACGAGGAGGATAATCACATCCCATTGCTTTCAACAGGGACTGATCGAGGAAATTTTCACACTGATTTTTATAAAACTTTTTTATATAGCAAAATACAAACAACCTAATTCCCTGAATCTATTCAATTTCCATCGATTGTCTTCAGCTAAAATTGTTTCTAGTTTTTAATAGTACAGTAAAAATCAAATATCATAAGGAAATCTGTTAACGTACGAGTCCAAGTTTGGAAAACGAGACGCGAGGCGAATTTTACGAAGGACGAGTGCGTTAACAGGATACGAAACATGTTTTTTAGCTATTAACATACCTAGGAATGTTATGTATATCATAACTGCCGAAGTTGTCGGTTTGAAATCCGAGCTCGTAGAGCGAGGATTTTAAGATATCTAAGGCTTGTTGTGATTAATAACATCCGTGGTTTGTTCAATAGTTTATCGGTTTCAGAAAATTAAGACATTATTGATAAATACCATTTTTTGAAATTCTCTCATTAATGTTGCTTTCAGATTGCTATGGTTAACAGAACAATTATTTTGACATATGTCAATATGACAAATATTCAAATTATGTTCTTTGTTCCACATGTTTATTACTTTAGAATAAACTAGACCGTATTTAGAACGATAGGCTAACGTTATCTGTATGTATTAATGAAGACCATTATATTTTCATTTTATTTTATTTTCATTTTGTAGACCGTTATTGACAAGTCAGTATGGTAATAATATTACCATACAGATACAGTTATTACCTAGTTACCAGCCTACTTTGTACATGTAAACAATGGAATAATATCCCGAAACCGGTAAATAATATTTTTTCTATTGAAGTAATTTTACAATGAGATCTTTAAAAAATTCGACTTGTTAAAAATATGACTTGGTATTTTTTGTAATGTTGGTAACGCTTCCCGTTAAACAATTGAAATTTCGCATTTTGACAGTTTGTATATTGGTGTTGCAGTGCATTTATAGGCCAAATAGAAAAAAAATATATCAAACCAAAATATCACTTATAAAATAGTCTTTTATAAAGGTCTTATCATATTACTTATGAAATGTAGAGTCCGTTTGCTTTAAGAATATGCCAGGCACGTCATGAATACGCCATTACTTTGAGGCTGCGCATTAGTCAAAATTAGCGCCTCCCCTTAGCAATGAGCAACTTTGCATAGCAACGGGACGCTAAGTCTATTCTATTAGCCAAGCCATTGTTTGTCGATGGACGTGTCTAAGAGTGGCCCATACGTCGGTTTACCATTTAAAAATTGAATATTTTTGCGTGATTTTTTATTTTTACTTACAGAAAACAGAAAAAAATTTCGTGCCTTCTATGTATATATTTAGTTAACGAGAGTTTGGACAGTACAGGATTGCTACCATAGAGATTTTGATTTCTCAACGTATTGCCGTTTTAATAATGTACTAAGGAATATCCCATAAGTTTTTGCACAAATTTCAACAACTTTTACTTCCTTGTACATATTAAAGGAAGTATTGTAATCGCAAAAAATTTCGGTTTTCAGATTTCAATGGAAATATTCACTTTGACCATCCTTGAATCCATTTTAACTTTTAGGGTATTCTCTGAGGACTACCAATATTAAAAATTTATTAAAAATATTAGTGTTGACAGGTAAACAATTAGGGAAAAAACAAAAAATTATATTATTAATTGATTGTTACAAAATATATAAAGCATTTAAATTTTGCTGATGTACTAGATGACCTTCCAATGGAATACCTGTTGAAATACCTACTCCATGTTCGAATGTGATAAGAGACCGCATGAACCACTGATAGCACATAGCTGGTACTGTACAAATTGTACGTCACTATCACGTGACAGAACAAAATCAAATTTTAAAAATGAATATCTCGCTTATTAAAAGGAATTTTTAATTCGGGTTTTCACAAGTACTCTTAGATATAACTTAACTGTTCTTTAAGGGCCACTTTTACATGTACGGTATAAACCAAGTATAACGTTATTCCTTAGATACCACAACAGAAAAATAAATAAAAAAAATATGAGAGAATACCCTATTTCCTTGTGACGTCTGTATCTCGCATAACTCAAACACGGTAAGCCGTAGAAAGTTGAAATTTTGTGCACCTCCCTTTTTGGTTATAACATATTTTCCAGAAGTGGTACTTTACTTGAAGCCTATAATAGATTTTAATTAAAAGCTATTTTAAAATCTAATCCATAACTTTTCAAATTTGGTAAATAAGACTTTTATGTCAATGGGAATAACAGTAGATTTTGATTAAAATAACCGGAAGTGATATATTAACTAAATTTTTTTTTGGTTAAAATAGTTTTATTATGATTTTAATAATAAATGCTTCAAATGATAGTTTTAGAGAATTAAATTCTGCGTCTAGTATACATCCAATATTATTAAATTAGCCCTTTGTATAAGCGAGATATGTAAACTTATAAATTATATATTTTTTGGTTTTTGTAATAAAGCTTTCTATGGATTAGGACAAAAAAGTACAAAAAAAATAAAAAATATGTTAATGTCAAATTACGTCAAATGCGTGCAATTTTATAATTGGTTCTATATTTTTCATGTTGGTCTTGCGTACAAGGAAGTCGTGTGGTGTCTACATTAGATTTTTTTGTAATGAAAAACGCATTTCTTAAAGTTTAACTATTCATAATCGAAATTAACGATAGAGGCGCTCATTTTCGAAACAAGATGGCCGCCATACGATGGGTTTGACATATGGCACATTATTCACTATGTTTCGTTGACAGGGTATACAAACCGAGTTTAAAAGCTTATTTATATGAAGGCGATAAGTTTAAATATTTAATTATTAATTACTACACTATTCACTCAGCTGTCACTTATTCAATATGGCGCTTGTACGATTGCTTTGCGCCACTAGAGGGGAAATTTTATCTACGATTGCGAATTTCCTAAGCAACAAAATAATGAACGAACATTAAATAATGATGGACGTGTTCTTCCACAAGGCGGAACTTTTTACGGACATGCACGTAGCATCGTGTTTTGGACGACATTTACATCGATTTATTGGACTTCACTCATGCTGAACAACTCCAAAATTAAGGTAAATGGTGGTTTTTATACTGACAATATTGTAGAAGTCCTTAATAATATCAAATCTAAATAAAAAGCCAAATTTGCAGATGTGTTGGTATGGTGCGCTGTTTCCAAAAGGAGTCTATCCAGGCTTTATATGGGCTAAGTGAAGTGAAGCCCTGGGATAGTTGCATATAACGTGACAATTTTGTCTTCTGGCCAGACCTTGCATCCTATCCCTATGCACGGCAAACTCAAAATATTCTAACAGACGAGAACGTGTTATTTCTTCCGCAAAACAACAATCCCCCTAATCAGGGGCGTAAACTACGTGGGTGCACGGACGCACATGCACCCACAGAAAGTAATTTTGCCCTAACATTTTAATTATATTTCATATATTGTAAAAATGAGTTGTCAATCTTTTTAAGTTGTTTAAGAGTAAGCTGACATTATTTAACCGTGTCATGATAATGGCAGTAAAATACTACTATTAAGTTGAACAAACGGATATGTTAATAATTAGAGGATATTGCGAAGGAAATTATTGGCAACCTATAAACAAATGTTACTGTCATAAAAAATTAGTTGTTTGGCGTTTAGATAGATTGCTAGACGAAATTTATTTTAAAAATTGCACTGTGAGCTGTCACTCATATTTATTTATTTTTCTGCCTAAATCGTTACAGATTCCACAACTTACGCAGAGACAGAAAAGTTTACCAATGAATGTATCATTGTCGTGACACCTAAGTTTCATTCAAACCGAACAAAGCGTTCTGCTATTATAAGCAATTTTCTTTTTACTAAACGGTACACTTTCGGTTTTTCGGATATTGGTAAATTAGGTAAAAATCGTGTTATTTTGGGCCCAGGAATCTATGTTTAAGCCATTTCAAGTGTTTTAGAGAGATCCTGTTTATTAATATTTACTACGTTTACATGCAGTTTTGAAAATGGTTTCAGTTTTCAGTCAAAATTATAAAAAACCGTTTACATGTAATTTTCAAAACAGGTTTATAGATTGATTTGAAAACAGTTTCGACGCATGCGCATTTGGCTGATGTAAGTGACAGATCCTCTTCACTCTAAATTCTTCGTTTTGCCATTTTTTCAATTATTTTTTCTACTTTGCACCACTACCCACTAAAATTACACAAATGTCAGTTTATTTGAAGGTTAGTAACACAAAGCTACAGAAACGTTATGCTATGTACACATGCGCACTGTGAAAACTGAATTTTAAGTGTTTACATGAGCAGTTTTGAAACTAGTTTGCAAATCAAACCCATGAAATTTAGTTTCGGTTTGTGAGAACTCAAAACCGTTTTGACACTGTATAAATGGCGTTTTCAAAACTAAAAACGTATTGAAAACGGTTTGAAAACTGCATGTAAACTCAGCAATTAGAAGTATTATTATTTTATTTTTTTGTAATAGATATTAATTTTATTTATGTGAAATGTATACATAATGTAATATATGTATAATAAAATAAGTATGGTATTTTTATTGCATTATTTGCATTTTTAAAAATATATAGGTACCCATATTTAAAATAAAAATAGTGCACCCACAGACAAAATAAAAAGTTTACGCCTCTGCCCCTAATCTTCCTAGGCTCGTCCTATAGAAGCCTTTTGGGCTCTTTTATCTCAAAAAGTTTACGATGGACCATTGGAATCCCGAAATGACGACGAACTTACGCAATTATACAAGAATCAGGAATGTCAAGAAATCGATGTAAATGTCGTCCAAAATCTAATAAGGTCACACCACATTTTCCAATTTTGTATATCAAAATTTGCTAAGGGAATGAATCTGTTATGTTTAAAATCCGTCCCTGTATGTGATATGCGCGCGCAGTCAAGTCATGTTATTAATACGTTAAGGTGAGGAGAGCACCAGTCCACAAGTGTAATATACACGAATATAACAGATGATAGAATGTTAATGTTATGAAATGTAATTCCGTCTCAGCACGGCGTCTTCAAGGGCCTCTTGATTTATAGTGCTGTACAGGCAGGCGTTTGTTTGAGAAACAATGGAACAGCGACTTAGAACAATACTCCACACCAACGCCATGCGAAAAAATACAATAAACAATACCACTCGTATGCGATTTTCCTGTCCTCCGCTTTTTCTCTAACTCAACTTTGTCATTTTCCTGTTATTTTCGCCGAGTTTTTTGCACATAAATTTTTCTAAATGTGAAATCTCGTAGGTGGAGACAAATATACTGGAATTATTTTCTGTTTAATTCCAAGTTTAGGATTCTTTTTTCGGACTTTCTCGCGCTTTTATAAAAAGTTCTTGCTTTTAGCTTTGGTTATTCTTTTTTATCTTCCATCACCTTTAGATAAGGAAGGTATTGTCTTTGGTCAAAAAAATCGGTGGTGAGTTTTTGATGAATAAGCACGGTTTAGAGGCCCTGGAATAATATTTTACTATTTTTACTATGATGTATGTATGTATGTATGTGTGTATGTATGTATGTGTGTATGTATGTATGTATGTATGTATGTATGTATGTATGTATGTATGTATGTATATATATGTGTGTGTGTGTGTGTGTGTGTGTGTGTGTGTGTGTGTGTGTGTGTGTGTGTGTGACGATTTTTTCGAATCCAATAACTGAAATATTACAATTAAAAAATTATAATTCTTTCGTATTCCTTTTCTTTACATCCATGTTGAAGAGATGATTAGATTTTGGTTATAATTGTTCAACCGAAAGTACTCTCATTTTTAGATTTTACCATTTTTTTTAAAAAAAAACGCTGTTAAATATCATTTTTCCATATTTAATGTTGTTATAAATATTAAAGAATATTTTATACTCTATACGACTTGATTACATTTTATTCAATGGTTAAGGCCTGTGTCCACGATCCTAAAAATCAAACCCAGTTCTCGGATATAGATCGCAATCCGATATCTCGGATCGTGGACACTACCAATTCGGACGCAAAAATCGAATAGAAAACTAAAATGGAAAAATGCGTTCTGTCCCATTTTTTCGTACAAGTTGCTAATTTCATTTATTTGTTACCAAAATCTTGACGTTTGATGATTGATTAGTTAGAAAATGATAAGTTTATAAAATATTACATTCTACTTATTTTGGATATTGATTATAAATAATTACTTATAAAGAAATTAATATATTCGTTGTAAAAATTTAATTTACTTACTGCCGGGATAATTTTTATTTTTTATTAGTTTTTAGTATTTGAAGAAATGGCTAAAACTAACTTCATAAATTCGACCAACCTGACATCTGTAGTCATACAAGTTCAATGTTTATGATCAAAAAATGTGATCGAGAACTCGGAACGATTTCTAGCATCGTGGACACAGGTCTTAACAGAGTTAAAAAATTATAAAAAAATAAATTTCATAAAGCAGCTAGCTATGCTATAAACATGGAAACCGCTACTATATTAAAAAAATGCTGATTAACAAATATCAGTGTCAAGAGCAATTCACATGTTTGTGTTATAATTTGCCTGGAAATATAGAATCTCTTAGGTACGTGAAACTTTCTGTATGGTTTTTGTACAAAATACATAGAACTGACAGAAGGTAATGTACTTGAAATATCAGATTTTTTATCAATAAAATGAAATAGGTTTTTATATAAATAAATCCACATGTCTTATATGCTAACGAAAAATTCTAAATATAGATAACCTAGTTTAAATTTGAATCAAAACAAAGCTCCTGGTCATATAGTAGGAAGCCATTGTATACAAATTAGTGAAATCGGACTAATATTTTTTAAATGATGAATACTCGTATTCCATGTGTATAATAGGAACAGTACACGTATTTGTTGAAATATAGGACGAATGAATATATGTATTTATGAATAATACAAGCATAAAAGTAATGCTATTAACTTATACATGTACCAACTTTAGAATTTTGCAAACTTTTAATGATGTATGTTCTTGTACATTGTAAGTCAACTATAAGTTGGTTATGCATTGCTTTTAAGCAGGTATACGTATACAACAAATTTAAAAGTTTTGTATATTGTAGTTGCCTACAAAAATTAAAAATTACAAGACGTTTCCATTTTAAATGAGGTAAACGAACAATATATTTTTATATATCACCGTGGAATAAGTTATACCATATCGCACTCATTTTAGTTATGTAATGGCCTGGATAGCCCAATGAGTGTGGTAATAATTTTTATTAAAGCAATTAATGGGATAACAAGACTATTACATATAATTAAAATGAGTGCGATATGGTACACGGTGATACATATTTTTTTTACGATATTCGTGGGATAGTACATCATTAACGCACTATGAGATTACCTAACTCACCCTGCGGGTTCGTAGGGCAGTTCAAAATACGTGTGTTAATAATGTCTATATCCCACTCCTATTGTAAATAACTATTAATTCATTGCATATTATCATTACATATGTACATAGCTCAAAAATAAACTAAAACCAAGTTGCTGATCTGCATCATTAATGTTTAGCTATAATTATTTTATTATTTACAGTGGGAAATAGTCCTGAAATAGATATATCACTAGGATTATCAGGATATTCAGCAAAAAAATCTGATGTCGGCGGTACATATTCTCCTGCCATTTCATTTTTTATTTTATATAAACTTATGTAATAATTGTAGCAAATAATATCGTGAGCAAATTTGTGTACATACATAAGATTGCATTGTTCACTGATGTCTTGGCGCTGTAGAGAAAGACGATTTATCGGGAGAAGTTCATATGTAAACGCGATATCGCTTTATTGCCGCGATATTTTTTATCGCTTCGCAAACAATTATTACCTTCCGTCACCTTTAGGTAAGGAAGGTATTATGTTTGGTCAAAAAATTGGGTGGTGATTTTTTAATGAGTAAGCACGTTTTAGGGTCCCTAAAATACGATTTTACTATTTTTACGATGATGCATGTCTGTATGTGTATATGTATGTGTGTATGTGTGTATGTATGTATGTATGTATGTATGTATGTATGTATGTATGTATGTATGTAAGTATGTATGTATGTATGTATGTATGTATGTATGTATGTATGTATGTATGTATGTATGTATGTATGTATGTATGTATGTATGTATGTATGTATGTATGTATGTATGTATGTATGTATGTATGTATGTATGTATGTATGTATGTATGTATGTATGTATGTATGTATGTATGTATGTATGTATGTATGTATGTATGTATGTATGTATGTATGTATGTATGTATGTATGTATGTATGTATGTATGTATGTATGTATGTATGTATGTATGTATGTATGTATGTATGTATGTATGTATGTATGTATGTATGTATGTATGTATGTATGTATGTATGTATGTATGTATGTATGTATGTATGTATGTATGTATGTATGTATGTATGTATGTATGTATGTATGTATGTATGTATGTATGTATGTATGTATGTATGTATGTATGTATGTATGTATGTATGTATGTATGTATGTATGTATGTATGTATGTATGTATGTATGTATGTATGTATGTATGTATGTATGTATGTATGTATGTATGTATGTATGTATGTATGTATGTATGTATGTATGTATGTATGTATGTATGTATGTATGTATGTATGTATGTATGTATGTATGTATGTATGTATGTATGTATGTATGTATGTATGTATGTATGTATGTATGTATGTATGTATGTATGTATGTATGTATGTATGTATGTATGTATGTATGTATGTATGTATGTATGTATGTATGTATGTATGTATGTATGTATGTATGTATGTATGTATGTATGTATGTATGTATGTATGTATGTATGTATGTATGTATGTATGTATGTATGTATGTATGTATGTATGTATGTATGTATGTATGTATGTATGTATGTATGTATGTATGTATGTATGTATGTATGTATGTATGTATGTATGTATGTATGTATGTATGTATGTATGTATGTATGTATGTATGTATGTATGTATGTATGTATGTATGTATGTATGTATGTATGTATGTATGTATGTATGTATGTATGTATGTATGTATGTATGTATGTATGTATGTATGTATGTATGTATGTATGTATGTATGTATGTATGTATGTATGTATGTATGTATGTATGTATGTATGTATGTATGTATGTATGTATGTATGTATGTATGTATGTATGTATATATGCAAGCATGTGTGTGTGTGTGTGTGTGTGTGTGTGTGTGTGTGTGTGTGTGTGTGTGTGTGTGTGTGTGTGTGTGTGTGTGTGTGTGTGTGTGACAAAATTTTCGCCTGCCATAACTCTAATACTACAATTTCAAAAATTATAATATACTTTCGTATTCTTCTTCGTTGCACTCATATGAAGAGCTGATTATATTTTGCTTATAATTGGTCAACCGGAAGTACCCTCATTTGAAGATTTTAACAGTTTTTCTTATAACACAAATTTTATAATGTTTCTAGAAACTTCATTAATGGTGAATTATTAAGGCTTGTCTGTTCATTTAGAATATTTTCGTTATTCCTTTTTGCTTTACCAATTTCGGGATTAAAATTGCTGGTATGATTTTCTTCTATTAATTAATTGGAAAATGTTGAGTCAGACTTTTTGTTTAAATATGATTTTTTGTGTTCATTTACCCTTATATTAAAATTTCTTCCTGATTGACCTATGTACACAGCATTACATTTTTCGTAATTTAATTTTAAGTACACCTGATTTTGTTAGAATATTAATTTTTTCTTTAACATTTATAATACGTTTTCCTAAATTATTATATGTTTTCAATGCAATTTTATGGTTATCATTAGTATTTTTTTTTTATTTATTAGTATTTTTCAAGTATTTTCAATAATTAAAATGAATAATCGTAATAATAATAAATAAATAATATTAAATTTATCAAAATATGATATTAAAGAGAGTTTGTATTCAAACATTATTTTCTAAAAAATCGTTTTTACCTTCCGTCACCTTTAGGTAAGGAAGGTATTGTCTTTGGTCAAAAAATTCGGTGGTGAGTTTTTGATGAATAAGCACGTTTTAGGGTCCCTATAATACGATTTTACTATTTTTACGATGATGTCTGTATGTGTGTGTGTGTGTGTATGTATGTATGTGTGTCTGTGTGTGTGTGTGTGTGTGTGTGTGTGTGTGTGTAACAAAATTTTCGTCTACGATAACTGCCATACTACAATTCTAAAAATTATAATTCTTTCGTATTTCTCTTCGTTACATCCATGTGAAGAGCTGATTAGATTTTGGTTACAATTGGACAACCGGAAGTACCCTCATTTGAAGATTTTAACAGTTTTTCTTGAAAAAACTATGTTAAATATCATTTTTTCACATTTAATGTTATTATAAATATTAAAGAATATTTTATTCTTTATAAGATTTGACTGCATTTTATACTTAATATTAAATGGATATAGAGTTAAAAAATTATAAAGAAATTAAATTTCATAAAGTAGCCATAGCTATGAAAACAGCTACTATATTAAGAAAAATTTTATTGAAAGATGTCAGTGTCAAGTGAAATTGACATAGTGTGTGTCTTATAATATTACTGGAAATATAGGATCTTTTGCTTTTTGTATGTAATTTGTATAAAATATATACAACTGCTTTAAGGTAATTTACAAGAAATAATAATAACAATAAATCTTTTATTTCTGCAGATACATTACACTGTATATAGAAAACGTCACAAAATAATAATTTTCTGTATGGAATTTGCATAAAATACATGCAACTGCCGGAAGGTAAAGTACAAGAAATATAATATTTAGCAAGGAACTTTCTGTATGAAATTTGTACAAAATACATAGAACTGACGGAAGGTAATGTGCTGGCCACATCAGATTTTTTAAACATGAGAATGAAATTAAATATTGAAATTTGAATTTGATATTTCTTAAAATAGTGTTTTGTTAAAACAAGGCTTGTGGTACCAGCCTATGTCAAAATTTTGCCAATGCTTCCATAGAGTCCACAGCAAAAAGGTAATACCTCCCTATAACGGTGGGCTGTTTAACTCCCGAAATTCATTAATTAATACTGTTAAGGGTTTCAACTTGAATCTTATTAAATAACTTGATAAAAAAAAATACTGGAGAAGAAAAAACGAAAATCATATAATTCATTCGATTATTTCAGAGAAATTCACTTAAAAATTATCTAACTGTGCAACATGGCAAAATGATGTCTTCAAGAATGTAGTCCAATGCATCTCCTTCAACCGACAGTGCAGTAAGTGGTCATGTCCTCACGACGTGTGTGAGAACGACGAAGTATTAGCAATTATAATTGACGTAGTAAATTCCGCAATTATTATTAATAGAGCACAACGGTGTTCGCTCTTCACTTACAATTACTGGTCTAGTGTTGATACGGACGTGAAGCTATAATCTGCGTTGCTTGTCATGTATTCTGAGATCACCTACAGTACAAACAATACGAGTGTAAACGGTAAACTAGAGTCAATATAATACAAACAGCAATTTAAACACACACGTGATGCAAAACAGAAAGATTTGTAAGAAATTCATTTCAACATTCTTACGATTTGATTTCGTAGAATAACGGCTGTTCGCTATAACATTACAATCAATATTCTAAATTCAATTTTACTGGTAAGTTTATAATTCTAATTTAAAAAATTTCATAACATTAATTATCCTTTTGTATTTAGACTTGATAATGGCCATAACCATGTGCCGAAACGTCGTCTTTTAGTTGTCAACATAATAAACAACTTTTAAAAAACATTGAAGCTTTCTATCCAATAAACCTTCCAATTAGCAAAATTCACAGCTTCAGAAAATTTACAACAATAAATATCATATGTTTATACTTACTTTTTAATTGTCTTAGTGATCAATATTTTTAACTTCTTATGGAATAGGACAATAAATAAATAGATAAAAATAAACTTTTAGACGCTTTTCCAGTAATAGGTCAAGGACTGTTAAGTATAATAAATGAATCACTAAAAACAGGTGTAGTGCCAGACGGATTAAAATGTGCAGTAGTATCTCCGGTAAAAAAAGTGCAAGGGACAACTAATTGTGAAGAACTAAGACCGATAAACACTGTGAGCATAATAAAAAATTTTTAGAGACCTGTGTTCTAAAACAATTAAAAAAATACATAATAGACAGAGACATTTTAATTGCGCAACAATCAGGTTATCATGAAAAACATTCATGTGAAAGTGCTTTAAATTTTGTAATAAATGATTGGAACATGGAAACCGAAAAAGGAAAATCTATTATAGCAGTATTTTAAGATCTACGCAGAGCTTTTGAAACAGTTGACAGATCTATATTAATTAAAAAACTGGAATATTATGGACTTGATTATATAAGTATTAAGTGGTTTACTAGCTATTTAAGTAACAGAAAACAAAGAAAGAACAAAAATTCATAATGTTTTATCGAATGAAATAGATGTAGATATAGGTCTTCCACAAGGTACTATGTTAGGCGCCTTTCTATTTATCATATATATTAATGATATTATTAGTACGATTAATAAATGTAATGTAAAATTATTTGCAGATGACACTTTCGTACATATATCTGCAGAATCTGTACATGAAGGGTTAGAGATATTACAAAATGAATTGAATAGTATTACTAGTTGGTTGGAATTAAATAAACTACTACTTAATACAAAAAAAAAATATATATATTATTATAAACGATAGAAGTGATTAATCATATAGATTTCTGTGCTACTATTTTATTTTTGTGAAATAAAAATCAGTTACAAAGAATTCAATGTATACAAAATAGGGCCATGCGAAGTATCCTAAAAGTCAACATATAGACAAGTATAAATAGCATGCTAAATGCGTTAAACTGGATAAATGTGAAACAAAGAATATATCATTTAACTACATACTTAAGTAAAGAATGCATTTTTAAACATGAATGTACAAAATATAATTTAAGAAATAAATTTGATTTAAAGGTGGAAACAGTTCATAAAACTTGTTCAGAAAATTCATTAAATATTAAAGGATTTAAATTGTACAACAGTATTCCAGAGACAACAGAAAAGGAAGTTAAGTTGTCTAGTTTTAAGAAAAAATGTATTGAATTTATTAAAAGCAATGTATATTATATTATTTTCTATTAGAAATGTACTCATTATGTATGTAAATAACTTTATGTTAAATAAACTTATTATTATTATTATTATTATTATTATTATTATTATAAATACACGTGTTTCGTTTAATTGATATACTTATTTATTTATTTACATTAAGGGAAGCTGACGGTCATGGCCGGCCCAAGCCACAGACAAGCCAGGCAATCGCCTGGGGCGAACTTGGTTTTAGGGCGACATTTTTTGAGACTATTTTTTTGCAAAATAAATTAAAAACCAAATTATAAGTTTATTGACTCGTCCAGCAAACTTATATTAATTAAATCCTATGTATATTTTTATACGTTATACTAAGAAAGAAGAAAGGTTAAATTCGTTGGCGATTATATCAATTAAAAACATTGTCATATCAAATACTGAAGAAGTAATTGTTGTTCAGGAAACCTACTGAAAAATATCCCCAAAATCAAATAAAATTGCAACAAAATACGCTGATGCAACAGCCCCTCGCCAATTTGGAAAAAGGCGACATATTTTGGTATTGACATCGAAATTTTATACAAAACAAGATTCTTATATTTTTTTACCTAGGATGAACTGTTAAAGAGTTAAATTAGATTTTCCGAATTGCAAAATAAAGAAAAGTATTTATACCGAGATATACCTACACTGAGAAATATTTTTTCCCTTTATACAGGGTTAGTCACGGATGAATTATTTTGAAAGTCTGTTTGTTTGCAACCCAAAATACTGACGACAACATATTTAATTGTTTACTGTCAAAATGACAGAACCATCACTAGACAGGCAAAGCAATCGTGAATTAAATATTCTATTTTTTTAAGAGAGGAAGCTAGACGCTGTTGTAAATTGTATTTCGGGTTGCACACAAACGGACTTTGAAAGTATAACTCTCCCGTGACTAATCCTGTATATGGTATTAGACAAAAATAAAGCGACTCTGTAGAACCCAAAAGAAAAAAAATTCTCTGTATTTTAAATATCCAAAATAATTTCAAAAAAATTTCATTCAGATTAAGATTCTGTGATTGTTCGCGAGTTATGGATACAAATCGCCTCTTTCCTAATTTTTGTATCTAAAGAAAATTGTAATAAATGAGGGGCACAATTTACAATTTTCTCCTGGGGCGCGCAAAAGTCTCGGGCCGGCACTGCTGACGGTTACCCAATAATGAGCTTCCACATATTCATAATTAGTTAGCAAACATTTAGAATAATACAATTATTATACAATTAAGATAATACAAACATATGTTAAAGAAGTGACATCTCCGGTGATATGTAATTTAATTATATTTTTACATTTGTTTTTACTGTGGTGCGAATTTAAATTTAATGTACATAAGAATTTAATTGTTTTATTTAACAAAGTAACATATAACATATTGTGGTAATAACAATAACTAAAAACAATGTAAATTTACATTATTTTCCCACTTCATTTCAGGGAAGAGTTTTTTTTTCAAGAATTTATTTTTAGTTCTGTCTGACAGTCTTACAAAAAATAAACTATAGTAATGTAAATGTACATTGCACGAGGGCCTGACAATAAAAAGAAATAAAAAGCCCGTTATTATAACAAGTTCATGCAAGTTTATACAAATCCCCGGCGATATGTATTGCACAGATATAGTAAATATTTAATTATGTACGTTACATATGTACTATATTATTGTAATCTAATAATCCTGTAGAAAATGACATTTAAAATACTACAAGAATCGTTAAAATTGGTCCACAAAAAAAATTATACTTACTCTTCGCATCTGAAGAATGAAATGGCGAAATTCGCTTTTGCATGATGTCACCATCTGGTTACATATCGCGGGCGATATGTATCGCAGTTAATGTGTTAATTTAATTTATTGTTTATGGTGTAGGAGTATTCGAAATTTGGACAAAGGTGTAGCAAAACAATTAGAAGACCGCTAAAGTATTGATATATTTGATATCTTCTTCAAAGTGTTTTTACTCTATCGAATATAATACATTTGAAATAACAAGAAACATATTGAATAAATATTGTAGGAAAATACTGTTATTACAATGGGAAGATATTTATTCCTCAGTGACTGTTGTGTGACATCATAGTCGAGAAATTATGCCACATAAATATAAGAATATAATAAGTTTAAACAATTATAGGAAAACACCAATAAAAAAATCTGGTATGGCCAACACAATACCTCCCGCCATTTACAGCCCGAGTCACAAAAAAGATTAAATTAATCCTTATTTTTGGATTAGCGAATTTTACTCTTATTTTAACAATTTATTTCTTAAAATATAGTTTAATCTAATACAAATAACTACCTTTTTTTAAAACTCCTCAAGAGGATAAAATCCCAATTACAGAGTGGGTTCACATTCACACACATCCATGCCTTAGTGGGATTCGAACCCAGAGCACCGAGAGTACTCACGACATGAGGCGTTGCTCTAACCATTGAGCCACATACATACCTACATATTTACTTATGCTGGAAACTATATTGAATTCTTTTCTATTGTTCTATTTACTTTTTTTCTTTTTAAAACGTTACTAATATTATTTTGAAATGATTAGTTCTTTGATAGTGACATTTATCTGTCAGTTACATACACTTGAATAACTGCGTTTTGTTTGTTTAAAGCGCAGACTCCGGGATTTAAATTATAGATAATTTTATAAATTTATCCATAAAATATATAGAAAAAGTATTACTGCAAATCTATAGAAAATTTAATAATATTTAATTTTATAAGAACATTCTCGAAAAAATAGCATTTAATAGTATATTATATACTCAGGGACTAAAGTGCATATTCAATCCTGTGGGTGAAGTTTATTGCCCAAGCCGAAGGTGAGGGAAATAATCACCTGAGAGACTGAATGCACTTTAGTCCTGTGGTATATACGCTATTTTTCGCACTCCCGTATCAAATAGAACCATATTAGTGTAAAAGAAATTAATCTTACAATTTGACAATACAAACGTCAAAAATTTTGTTCAAATTTAAACTCAACGCCTGCTCAAAATGTAGTGCAGATACGAATAAATAAACCATAGTAACTATATGATGTTATTGAAACATCTTGTTTATTTTTACTTTAGTCCTCCAGGGATTTTTTTCATATTTAATCCCTCTGGAACTGAATTTGAACTTTAGTCCCTGAAATGAGTGATTAGAATCGCTCTTTAGTCTCGGGAGTGCGAAAAGGTATTTTTCGAGGAAAAACTATTTTAAGCTTCTAGTAATAGGCTCTTTACATTACAAAAAAAGTTGGAAATACAAGGTTTAAAATTTTTCTGAATGATAGTATTTGAGTTAGAGTGAAGGATCCACACACACATACACACATACCCACATACACACAGACATCATCGAGAAAATGTTAAAATTGAATTCTAGGGACGTTGAAATGTGGTCATTTACCAAAATCTCGATATGTGATTTTTAGCACGATCCCTATACCTCCCTTACCAAGGGAAGCAGAACAATGTTTCTTTTAAAAGAAATCTCAATACGTTTCTAAAGTTCTACTCATATTATTTTCCGTTAGCACACAATTAAAATTATTAAAGTGCTCGACAGTAATTTGTTTGCATTAAGTTTACTGAGTTCTAACCACAAATATTTAATAATTGCTCTTTTACTTCCATTGTGTTACTCTTTCAGTGATGTAAACAAACTTGTGCAAATAGCAAGAATTTGCATCTTCGTGCATCATGTTATCGTGTATCACGGCGTGTATCAGTTGTTTGTTTGTGTATGTAAAACAGTTGAATAACGGGCAGGAGATCGCTGGCTTCTCTTGGCAGATTCGGGTCGAGTCAGTTAGGAGGGAAATTGACGCGTCTTATATTTTTACAGGCATGTAATTGTATATTATTTAATTTGTTTACTGTTAGGTTTGTCAAGAGCTGTGAGAAATTCTAATAAAGATGTTTTAGCGAGCATAAAGAATGTCTTATCTTGTTAATGCACATCCTGAGAATGGGATCATAAAACACTGTTCGTTTTATGATCTATGTGAGGAACATGCTAATTTTATGTACTATTTATAACTTATTTTACACATGGTTATTGCAAAAGGTAAATAAACCTTGACTTACAGACACAATAGACAGTTACACAAGTGCAATTTGCAAACAGCGCATCTAGCGTAGTGATTGCACGGCGAGGCGAGAGTACTCTCGCATCTCGTCTCGTCTCGTTGCATTATACGAGACGAGAACGAGAGCGAGATTGTAGTTTAAAATTCTAGGCGAGATCAATATAACAACTGCGAAAAGCGAGAAATCTCGCAAGATTCTCGCGAGAATCTCGCAATAAAAAAGTATTTGTAACTTTATAGCGTTGATTCAAAAATTCAATGAAAAATGCGCCGTACAAGGAGTGGAGTCAACGCTAATTCATGCATAGAGCACGTAAATGTGAAAATTATACGAATTCACTATATTTTTTGAGTCTATCTATAATCGATTAGTGGGGTGTATTCTGTAAAAAAATTGTTAATTTTAACTTGCCTTTAAAAAATTATATTTTAACATGACTGCTAACAATAAATTCATTTTTTGGTATTCTCTATGCGAAAATTCGACACTGCTGTTAAAATCATAAATTTTAACATGCCTGTTAAACACCAGAATGAAGTGATCAACAAGACAGAAAAAAGGCACGTCTTTGCTAAAGTAATGTATTTAGTAACCATAACACAAATAAATAAACATGATAAAAAGAGTGAACAACTGTCAGTTAATATGTCACTTTGAAATTTTAGAAAACTAATCTGTCATTTTGAAATTTTAGAAAAACGAATGGAAATAATGCTTCGGAAAATAAATAAAAATCTGCTGCATAATCATGTCTCATTTTTAGGTTCCATATTAAAAATGAATTACATTGAAATTGTAAATTATTAAATTATCATTAGGTATATAAAATTTCTTCTTCTTGATCCTCAGAATTGACAATCCAAAATGTTAAGTTACGTTGGTTTGACGACCAAGACAGGAATAAGCAATTTTAACTGCATTTAATACCTACATTATAATAAAGAACTATGTTTTACAATACATCTAAATCGTGCTTTCGGTATACCATTCAAAGTTCACTCTTTGTCAAATTATGTTAATTAAATATTCCTACTAGACATACGATGGAACAGGTGACCGTAATTAAATAAAATACTTTGTAAAACAGTTGTATATTTTATTAAATATAGCCTAGATATTTTTAATATTCGTCCATGTTATTTTTCTTTCGTTTTCTAATTCATTTTCATTAATTTGAAGTGCAACATATTCAAATGCTGTTATAATTTTATTGTATAAACACATGCTAAAATTTTAAAGGCATCGATTTGAATGACGTTAAAATACACAGTTTTAACACCTAATTTTAACAAGGGTGTTAAAATTTTAACAGAAATGATAGTTACAGAATAGAAAATATATTTTAACAGCAAGTTTATTTTTAACATACTGTTTAAAATTAACAGTTTCTTAAAGAATACACCCCAGTATCGGTCTCAGAGCGAGGAGATGCAAAAATAAAGACAAAATCGGTATTGCATCCAATAGAACTAGTTTTTCTTCAATATTTCAGCCCCTACTTCACCCCAGTTAAAACTTAAAACCACGGTTAATAAAACTCTTGTCGCTCCTGAAAAGTAAGGATGTTATATTAAGCGTCGATGGGAGCCAACAGGAAGAGAAACGGAGTAATTGGTTGCTGGCGATTACCAGTGTATAGTTTTAATGTTTAATTCGTTTTACTGATGACAGAATGTATTAACAGATGTTCGTATTGAAATAGTTTAGAGAATTTGATGATAAATTTGATATTTTAGAGGTAAATTAAATTATTTACTAACATCACATTTTCTGGTGACCGAAAATGAATAAACATTATGTTCGTATCGAAATAATTTGGTGACCAGAATTTAGTGTTTCGTCTCTTTGTTACAGTTATACGACTGTAAATACATGGAGACGGTGCTATTGGTACGAACTTGTTTCTTGTAGTTAAGCAGTTACGTAAATACGTAGTGCGCAAGCGCTCATTTTTATAGCGAGACTGTCGTGCAAGTACGAGACCCAAAAAAATGTGCGAGAACGAGAGCGAGATCGAGTTACAGATCCGCAAACAAGACGAGGCCGATATTTTATATTTCTCGTCTCGCGTGCAACACTAATCCAGCGGCACTGCTTAGAAGTAATGGTTACTATGGTTACGGCAGTACAAACAACCCTGAATGACACATGGAAAAGACAACGAGGGGGGGTTTGTTTGTATCGAGATGTTCTATCTCTCTCTTGCGTGTGACGTCAATTCTGTAAGTGTCTATTAGATACTCACTTAGATAATTGTTTTTTTGTATTATAGGTACCTACTTCGTAAGTAAGCTTGCTCTCTTTGCAACGTTTAAATAATGCGTGAATGAAACATGGTATTCCTCTTAATTAATGTGTTACGGAGCCTCGTAGCCAGGGCACAAATAGTCTACTTAATTTTCGGGAGATAAAGATAATAGTTATTTAAGTATTAAGGGCAGTAAGAGCTTCTTACCGGTTCAGAATGATTTTGGAAATCTAAATTTACAATACATCTGATACCGGCAGAAGTTTTTCAAACGATCAACGCACGAAATTTAAAAAAATAAGATTTGAAAATTATTTTGATCAGTAATTTGTTAATAAAACCTACTGTCCTGGAAACCATATCGGTAAACATTAAAAAAACGATCGTGCAAAAATTGTTTAATTTTCATAAGTGATGATAGTAACGTTATGAATCATAGAGAAGAAATAACAAGAATTAAAGTGAAATACATACAATGAATTTATAATTAAATATCTGAACTCCAATAATTTGCATAGAGTAATATTTTTACCTCCCGCTACCCTTGGTAAGGGAGATATAGGGATCGTGCTAAAAATCGCATATCGAGATTTTGGTAAATGGCCACGTTTTAAGGACCCTAGAATCCAAATTTAACATTTTACGATGTGCGTGTGCGTGTGCGTGTGCGTGTGCGTGTGCGTGTGCGTGTGCGTGTGCGTGTGCGTGTGCGTGTGCGTGTGCGTGTGCGTGTGCGTGTGCGTGTGCGTGTGCGTGTGCGTGTGCGTGTGCGTGTGCGTGTGCGTGTGCGTGTGCGTGTGCGTGTGCGTGTGCGTGTGCGTGTGCGTGTGCGTGTGCGTGTGCGTGTGCGTGTGCGTGTGTGTGTGCGTGTGCGTGTGCGTGTGCGTGTGCGTGTGCGTGTGCGTGTGCGTGTGCGTGTGCGTGTGCGTGTGCGTGTGCGTGTGCGTGTACGTGTGCGTGTGCGTGTGCGCAAAACACCTTTAAATGTTATTTTTTTGAGATTAATGTTATAAAAATTAAAGAATATTAAATTTTTTACAGATTTGCATTAATACTTTTTCTATATATTTTATGGATATATTTATAAAATTATCTGTAATTTAAATCCCGGAGCCTATTCTTTAAACAAACAAAACTCCTTGGTTGCGCAGTTATTCAACTGACAGGTAAATGAGACTGTCAAAGAACTAATCATTTCAAATTAATAATAGTAACGTTTTAAAAAGATAAAAGTAAATAGAAAAATAGGAAAGGAAATCAATACAGTTTCCAGCATATGTAAATATGTAGGTAAGTATTTAGATTAATAAAAATTAACGATTCGCAAAAAAGTTTAAGCTAATTCTCATTTTTGTATTAGTGAATTCTATTTTATCTCGGTATTTAAAATTTAATCTTCATTTTATTATCAAAAAAGCTAATTACTTGGATTAGATTAGACTATATTCTAAAAATAAACTGCCAAAATTAGAGTAAAATTCGCTGATCCAAAAATAAGGATTAGTTTGATCTTGACTCGGGTGTTAAATGGCGGGAGGTATTGTGTTGGCCACACCAGATTTTTTAAAAATTTTATTACATGAATGTTATATCCAGAAAGATATCCGGTTCAAACTGACTTAAGTCTTAAATTTTAAGCTCCACCAAAAAAATATAATTGGAAATTTTGAATCTGCTAGTAACTAATATTGCCAAGTTTTATTGAACAAATTAATGAAGGTACAACTCCAAATCTATTAGTTTTATTTGACACAGTTCAAAACAGTCGTACGATTTTATTCTCAGTGAGTCTGAGTGCAGCCGGCCGGTAATTTTTCTCGATTAAATATTCAATGTTGTTAAAATAAATAAGTGTATTCATACATTTTTAATTGATTTTCCCGTAATTATCAGATGAACTCATATTAGGAAATGGTACTGGGTCTCGATTTTATAACATTCTGTCAAAATTGGGTTTGCCCTACTAAGAATTCTACTGCTCCAGATCAGTAGAATTTGAAATCTATCCGAAGAATGATTAGGGGAAATCTCAATTTTGTTAGATTTCAAATTCTACTGGTCTGGAGCAATAGAATTCGTAGTGGGGAAAACCCAATTCTGACAGAAATAGAAATCAGACAAAATTGAAAGTTACAAAATCGAGGCCTAGTAATCCTCCTCGCAGGATTATGATATGAAAATTTCATTTATATTTTGTATGAATTATAATTAATTTTTGGTGGATTTAATATTTTTACTTACTCTGAACAGCCATTAAAGACAGGCCCGATCCTAGCGGGTTGTTCCTAGAACATCCTAACTTTTTATAAAATAAAAATATTTAAGAATTTTAAAAATATCAACAATTTATGAAATAACCATATTAATAAAGCATTATTCCTTTAAATACTTGGTTTGGCTGACTGGTAAACATATCTATCCTAATAGGTATATAGTTTATTTTATTAAAAGACTTAGTATACTTATGACGTCAGTCAGTGGCGTAACTAGAAATCTTACGCCCCTATTAGAAAATTTTCTGGGTCGCCTTAATTTAAAACACTCCAAGAAAAAAATTAAAAGCAAAAAAAAATATTATACGGTGATGGTAATATTATAATCAATTTTTTTACGTACCTAATTATTAATTACTTTTTCATTATTGTAATAAAATTTTCTTTGTTTTAATCAATCTTTCCTTTGTTGTAATCAAAAATCAGAGGAACATATTTTCATTAAATTACTCCACTCTTGATACAGATATACATAGGAACAGGCTGTTAATCAAATAGCGGGCCATAGGTGTTTAACATTGGAAATCAGTTTTCCTTTGCGTAAAAGTTCCCAATTAATTTTAGACAAAAATGTTTCAAATAAAACTTGTAGATAATTAAATTCTACGTCTAATTTACTAAACTTGTTTTGTAACATAGTATTAGGTACATAAATGATTTTATTTCTAATTCATTGTGTGCTATTATTTAGAACTATGCTCTGTTTTTTTAAGCCATTCAGAGAAGTCAAAACTATTCTCTATTCTCTGAAATATGAATGGCTTAAATACCTGAAAAAATAAAATGGGGGGTGGGCGGCATTTTCATATAAGAAAAAAGGCGGCTGATTGGTTAGGATCGGCCCTGATTAAAGATTTTGTATATAAATGTTTATTTACTATAACTGTAGTATTACTATTGTTACGTAAACATATATCTTTGTTATAAAATAAATTTTATTTAGTATGGATAAACGGTATCGTGACAGGAGAATGCTGACTGGTAACTAAATAAACGAACAAAAGCAAACACCTTCCACAGTATTTCCTTGGAAAATAAAATTGATATACATCTATATAAATAAGAAAATGTCAGTCGTCAACTAACGTCAAACACTTATGCATTTTAATACAGTGAATAAATCACCACTACTTACATTTCGTTATGTTAATATGGTTCGTTGTGAGCTCGCATTTAAATTTTCTGATAAAACTATAAAAGAGAAAAAGAACTTTTCCCTGCCTGACTGTTATTTGCGTTCTAATTTATTGCAATACGTCTTGCTTCACAATTTACTTAATAATTATTTAAATTACGAAACATATAAAACCACAATAAATAAGAATAACGTTGCATTATGTGGTTGTGTTGAGTTAATCAACTATCTCACATACTTGTGTTAATTGAAAAATGTAATTTAATTTATAATAATGTTGCACCAGCTGCACTAATCTAACTGCACTGATCGTAAAAATATAACCGCATATATACGCATTCTTGAGTATTATTTTTGTAAGAATATGGCTGTGTATATGTTTCAAAATTTAATAAAATCTTTTGAAATTATAAACATCAAACAATATTCAAGTAAAACTGGAGAAACCATGCTTCATATACACATTTAATATCAGGAAAAGAAAACTTCAGAATTCATAAGTCTGCCGAGATTTGGATTTCAACTACATATATTTTTTTAAACTCGCCTCCACATTTAAGTTCATTTTTTGGAATACACCACTGGATGACTTTAAACAATTTTTTCATGTTTTTTATGTTCTGCTCTGTGCTCATAGTGTCTAGTTGCAAGTTGAAAGAATTTTGTTCGTTATAGTCTTTCAGCCGTGTTCTTAGTAACTGAGATAGACATGGTTTAAACTAAGTTTAAGTAGACTAGGTTTAAACTAGGTCTAACTTTGTCCACCTTGGGTTTATTCATAGTAAATTTTGGACCCAGTTTAAACCTAGTCCACATAGACCGAGCGTAGAAATGAAACTTCTACCTTGTGGATCAAGTCGCAAAAAATGCCATTTCTACGACGTTTGAAAAAAGATTTTTTTGTCTTAAAATAAAATAAATAAATATATCATCACGGGTCACGGTATATTATCCATTTCTGGGTGTGCCAATCTGCTTTGTACACCGATTTCGGTATTGATGATGACATATTTGTACCGTACGGGCGTTTACCAGGCGTCACCTCACGGGCACTCAATGCTGGCGTGGAGAGTGCACCACAGGGGTCAATTTTGTGCCATTTAAAATTCGAAATATTTGGCGTCGGTTGGGGTCGAACCCGGTTCCCCAGATTTGCTAGTAGACACGCGGCTACGAGACCCCAATTTTTACCTCACGCTAAGAGAGGTATTGTCATGCTAAAAATCGCATATCCAGATTTTAGTGAATAAGCACGTTTTAAGGTCCCTAGAATCCGATTATAACATTTTTACGGTGTCCGTATGTGTGTGTGTGTGTGTGTGTGTGTGTGTGTGTGTGTGTGTGTGTGTGTGTGTGTGTGTATGTGTGTGGATGTGTGTGTGTATGTGAATATGTGTGTGTGTGTGTTTGTGGATGTGTGTGTGTGTGGATGTGTGTGTGTATGTGGATATGTGTGTGTTTGTGGATATGTGTGTGTGTGTGTGTGTGTGTGTGTGTGTGTGTGTGTGTGTGTGTGTGTGTGTGGATGTGTGTGTGGATGTGTGTGTGGATGTTGGATTCACGATATCTCAAATACTATAAGACATTTTGGTAACAATTGGACAACCGGAAGTAGTAGTTACAAGAATCATCTAAATATTATTATTGAAAACTTATGTAAATACTTATATTAAAGAATGTTAAATTCTTAATTCGATAAATATAAATTCATTATTATATCTTCTATAGATTTAGAGATAAAGAAATGCATATAAAATAATTTTATGTAAAATTTCTCAAATTAAACTACTTCAAGGCAAGAAATTCAAATGTTTTTAATTGACATATTTGTATATTTCTTTCAGTCCAAGGTAAATGTTGGTCAATGTATTCAACAAAAGTATCCAAAAGTCGAAAATATTTTGACAGCGTCAAATGAGAAGATCTTTATAATTATTTAGCTATTTACTGTTTGAGATCAAATACGATCCCTAATATGTAATAATAAATTGTTTTCATAATCGAAATCTGTCAAAAAATTATTTCATGTATGTGGTTATGTCACTGTCTGATGGTGTGTGATCGATTTCTCACGTTATTTATTAATACATAGTTCAAAATATCATCATAATCGTCAAAAATATTTAATTTATCCATTTTGTAAATAAATCTGCACTATGTGATGTGGAAATGTAATGAACTTACGAATAAACAGTTATTCGATACCCAAGTACCGAATAATTTATTCCGCGAATAACAGATGTTATTCTTTCGAATAAATTTATTTGCTAGTGAAAAGACAACAAAAATATTTATCTAAACCTTTATTCGCCGGCCCTAAAAAAAATTATGTGTACAGGGTGTCTCACAACTCGCGCCCCAGACGAAACTGACATTTGCCGACAACAATAGGCTGCCAACAAATAGAAGAAAATAATTTGTGGCTGCTTGCATAACAGAGTTACAAGACTTTTTAATCCACCAATCCCGGAAGGATATCTTGAGGTGTGATGATATTATTACAAAATAAAACTGGTTGTTAGGTTTTAAAAATACTACTAGTGAGTTACAAAATTTGTTTGACTTACTGTAATTTTGACACTTTAGAGTTGACATTTCACTGTCAACAAATTTAGGTTAGCGAAGGTGTCATCCGAGATCATCAATTATATCGTACAGTGCAACGTGTTGTAGCAGCTGTGTAAAATGTTAAACGAAAATATTATTGTCATTTGATCTGGCATAACTTGACCGGTCTCATGCGTCCTTGCGATGGCTCTCAATATCACTTTATGATCCACAAGACTTCTATCCGGAAAACGTTCCGAATAGACACGTGCTGCCTCTCTGGCGTTACGTTCACATTCTCCGAAAATTATAATCATTTCTAAATAATCAGCGGCTGAATACATGGTAAGAATTTGCCTTTTTTTATTCACCTTTTCAAATTTAATTTGACACTGACATTTTTCGAAAACTAGAGTCGCCCACACATTTTAAAGAAGATTTGATTTGTATAAAACCCTAGTAACGTAAAATTACGGCAACACACGTTAAAGGTGTAGGTCTCTGATTGGTCAATTTTAAGACGTCTTTTCTCGAATATCTTTTAAGCTAGATTTTTTTTCTTCGAAATTACACATCCGAGTGCATTTACGCTCTGGGGCGCGAGTCGTAAAATAGCCTATATGTTTGTACTTTATAAATAATTTCCATAATTAATTAAAGAAATCAATCTGAGTTGAATTAAAACGAAACCACCATCCCAAAAAGTAAAGTCGCTCTTTTAAAGTGACAGTGTGCGTGTCTTCACGCCGTCTCCAGCAGTTCACATCGCTCAGCGTCCGTCAAATCATAAACAGCCGGTGAAACCCGGTCGGAATGCACCGCAGTTTACGCGATTGCGCGCCTAATGAGGTAATTTGTATGTGCCGCACTCCAAAAAACTTTAAATATCGTCTGATGTGTCCCGAACTTTGCCCGTTTATTCAAATTGTTGACCGTCCACATTGAAATCCAATAAAGCGACTTGCTTGTCCAGTTCTGTGGTGCATATTGATCAGTGCGGTGTCCGTCTGATTTGTGCCCTGCGGAGTTGACAGTAGACAGCACGTGGCAAACTACTAGTAATAAAGAAAATATTTGTTATTCCACGAAATTAAATTCGTTTTGTATGGATAATGTTAAAATATTCTACTATAAATAAAGGGGTCCAGTACTAAAAAAAAATTTGATGTGGACACCTCATGACTTCCTTGTATGCAAGACAAATACGAAGTATAGACAGACCCAATTATAAAATTGCACGTATTTGACGTAATTTGACATTAACATCTATTTTTTTTGTTTTTTTTTTTGTCCTAATCCATAGCAAGCTCCATTACAAAAACCAAAAAGTATATAAGTTTTAAATTTACATATCTCGCTTTTACAAAGGGCTAATTTAATAATACTTGATATGCTAGACGCAGAATTTAATTCTCTAAAACTCTTATTTGAAGTATTTATTTCTAAAATCAAAATGAAACCATTTTATTCAAGAAAAACTGTCAACAACTTCAAGTAATATATCACTTCCGGTAAGCCTGTTTTAACCAAAATCTACTATGTTATTCCAATTGACATAAAAGTCCTATATACCAAATTTGAAAAGTTTTGGATTATATTTTAAAATAGTTTTTCATTAAAATCTATTATAGGCTTCAAAGAAAGTACCATTTCTGGAAATTATGTAATGACCAAAAAGGGAGGTGCACAACTAGATGTTATAGCAGTCCTAAATATAAAATTTCAATTTTCTACGGTTTACCGTTTTTGAGTTATGCGAGATACGTACGTACGTACATACAGACGTCACGACGAAATTAGTCAAAATGGAGTCAGGGATGGTCAAAATGGATATTTCCGTTGAAATCTGAAAACCGTAATTTTTCGCGATTACAATACTTCCTTTACTATGTACAAGGAAGTAAAATATTGCATATATTTTGTCATATTATGAAAATATGACTAATTTAAAAAAAATTTAAACCAAAATATTTTTAAAATATAAAACTTTTCATTCATAATTTTAATAAAAACGATTACCACTGTAACGATATGATGTCACAACTGTATTTTTGTAACAGTGTACCAAGCGAAATGACTATACCTTGTTCCATTTAAGCCATTCAGTATTGCAGAGCATAGGGAATAGTTTTGACCTCTCTTATTGTCTGAAATTGGAGACAAGAGACAAGTTGACCCAATGTAATTTCGGCTACTTCAAGTTTGCGCTGTTGCCAGCTCCATCTACTGAATGGCTTAAATGGAACAGTGTATATAATTTTATATTATTCGGAACTTATGAATTTTACATTTTACATGAAAATGTATGAAACATTTATCATTTTTATTAAAATAAAACATATTAATTTAAAATCTTTATAACAACAGATTTTTCCTTTGACAACGTACAACTATAGTTTTCTGAAAGTGACAGCTGTCACTAGTTAACCCTCCTTGACATCAATTTTTGGCAGAATTAATGACATTGACAGATATAAACAACTTTAGTCAGTAGGCGAAGTAAAATTACAGATATGACGGCACGCAAAATTAAGTAAATTTAAAAAATATATATATTTCAAAAACTATACACATTTGGAAAGTGTAACAAACGTTAAAATTCATCATTTTATTAAATCTTTCAGAAAAAAAAAATTGAAAAATGAGTGCAGGACTACATTTTAGATTTTACTAAATAATTGCTCTTCATTCACCTAGGGATACTTTTCCTTCGTCTGTTAAACTTAAATAAAATAAATAAATATATCATCACAGCATATTACCCATTTCTGGGTGTGCCAATTTGCTTTATACACAGATTTCGGTAATGATGACATATTTTTACTGTGCAGGCGTCACCTCACGGGCGCTCATTGCTGGCGTGGAGAGTGCACCACAGGGGTCAATTTTGTGCCATTTAAAATTCAAAATATTTGGCGGCGGTCGGGATCGAACCTGGTTCGCAGCCACGAAAGCCGAAACTTACGCTGATTTTAGGATCCCAGATCCTTTATTCTTCTTTGCTTTCTATTTTATTGCGAATTAGGTCTTCTATATTTTTCTTCTGTTTATCATGATGTTGATGAGCGTCAATGTCTTCGGACACTCGTCAGAATCCGTCTTTTTCTTAAGAGTTTCGGTATAGAGTTGGTATGGCTTATTAAAAGCAGACAAAAATAAAACGACTGCATAAATCGAATGGAAAACAATAGACTAGCAAAAAGCAAATTACCAAAAGATCGAAGAAAAGAATAGCAAAAGGAAAATGGAATTATATCAGTCTGAAGGTTTTAAAAAATTAGTTGAAATGCCTAATGTAATATATATTTTTATAAATGCATAGTACCGACTAAAACGGATAAAAAAGGGTCCGATTTTCAATAGTTTCCGAGATATAAGGCAGTGAAAAATGAGTTTACCTCTGCTGTCTCGAAAACAATAAGGCCCACTTCATAAAGCATTCTTAACTTTAATCACGTTGTTAACTTTGACAAGGTTTCTTTTCCAATGTATTTTTGATACGTATACATGGTAGTAATGTGTAGTTAAACAGATAATCAGCTAACAACTGGCGTAGACAAAATTTTGTTCGTTCACTGTCTTTGTTAGTTTTTCTTCGATTCAAATACTAAATGGCCTCTTTCTCGGGAACAGATCAGGCCTATGATGATTAAGCTTTTTTTTACTTATTTTGGTATTATATGCCCTTAACCCTCCATCAATAAATGTTTTAAGAGGGGGCGCGCGATGCAAATATACTAACAATAGTAAAAGCACCTGTTTGGCACTACGTATTATGATGATAATTTTCATTTTTAGGTACTTCAGATACAGGACCAATGTTTATAAGTTCTTTATATTGTTATTAAACATATATTACACATTGTTTATACGGGGTGTTTGGTGTATGTCCGGCACCAAGAATATTTCGTTTATTCTGAGAGATACTAGACAAAGGGGCTCATAGTAGGAATTTTGTATCACTTCCGGTTTCGGTGGAAATAAGTACAAATTTAAATCTAGCATAAAGAATCCTCATTTTTATATATTTTTCTGAATGTACATAAAATTAGCTTTACCAAAATATCATAGTTTTACTTTAACCATTCTAAAACGGTGACCATTTATTTTCAAAATATGTATTAATAAAATTCCATACAAAATAAAATATAGCAAACTATGAAAACAATTTTATTACCCTAACCTTATTAAGGCTAGGCGCGCACTTGTCCCACCGCATTTTCGTAAAGTGAGGGTTTTTATTAAGATGCGCCCACTTCCGCCGCAGCGGCAAAAGAAACGCAACATGCCACAATTTTAGTGCGGTGCACCGACGAACATTTGCTTTGTGACATATAGGGTTATACGACACAACGCGCACTACGACAATTCACCGCAACGTAACAGCACCATTGGGATGTACATATTTGTTTAAAAGCATACTTATTTGTTAGGTTAGGTTACTTATTTGTTAGTTGTGCCATTTTTATTAACGTCTTCACCTGTAAATGATTTGGAGCGACAGCCTGATACTAATATGGAAAAAGTAATATTAGAAATAGAAAAAAGACCGCCTTTATACAGCAAAACCTTAAAATGTAAATTTCTTAGTCGAGTGTCTTTGTATGATATATGTATACAGATCAACTAGTTTCATAACTCCAACAAATCATTCTATGCCCATTCGGCATTAATAAAAAACTTTTCATGATGATCCCTTAATTCATGAAATATTTTGCAAAACTGCTCTTTATTCAATTTTTCATTTGTAAGAGCATGTACCGAAAAATGTTTAATTTTTCTGTGTTTCTTTCCACGATTTTTCGTTATTAGAATACAAATACAGGCTTTTTCTATTATATCCATATTAAAAACGTTATAGATACGGTAAAATAGGGTAAAAAAGGAATTACATTTATTTTAAGAAAAATATTTCTTTATTATCAACAATGGAACAACACCCAGTGCGCGTTCAAATCTTCTTGGGTTTTTTTTGGCGCGCGGCAAAATACCGCACGGCAATTTGCCGCGCGACATAAAGTCGCAGCGCGCGCCTAGCCTAAATAACAAAATTGAAGTGGCTAAATAATTTTTGTTTTATAGTAATAAAATTGATCAGCGCGCGGTAGCAAATTTGAAACCAACTCTGTTTGAGCTATGATCGATTGTTAAAGAGACGAAACAATTACATCTAAAGGCCATTTTGTATGACCAACTCGATCTATCAATTTTCAAACAACCGTTTTCTCCGACTTTTAGCGGATTTTCATACTTAAAGTTGGTTATGATTTGGTGTCTTTAATGACAACATATTTCATATTTCAAATTTGTTTGATATATCAAATTATCTCAAGTAAAATGAATGAAAACGATGGAAAAATGTACAATTGTGGGCAAGCATACTAATTTTATGTGCAGTTATATTTTACTCCGAAAAATTACACTCCTGTACTTCAGAGACAATTGCGCATGTGCAGTAGAGAAGTCAGCGATAAATAGTCAGAGGAAATGAAATCGATTTCATTACATCTGACAACAGGAGCCATGACTTCCTTGTAGCTATCACACTGGAGTAAGTCAGCGATATCAACCGAAGTCATGGATGACAATTCAGATATATTACTTCTAGTGTGATAAGGCCTTTATCCTCACTCGGCAACAGTTAGTACGATACTAAAACGCAGAGCTTATGGAATCGACTCTACGAACCCCAAACATCCTTCTTATTGATACTGGTAGCACATTTGCATCAGCGCACCCGCTCGAGAGTTAAAGTTTGTATTCGAAGTTGTGGTACAGCCTGTATATAAACAAATACTGTAGAATGTATATAATTAAAAATAAATAGTAAATGTTGAATCAGCATGTTACAAATCCTGGCTGCACCGATCAGTGAGAACTAACAAACATAGACACAAACACACGTACAACACGGGCACTGGTGCAATGGTTCAATTGATTTAGTAGGTACCTGAGCAAACTTTGATCGTAGTTATGTGAGTACATGTAAATGATATGAACTGTACGTGTACCTAGTCGGAGACTGCAGTACGAGCATGGCGTATCCGTACGGGAGAATACCTCACGGAGTTAAAACTTCCATGTTCTTTTATTTTGTAGTTTTGTTGGGAAAAGTTGGCGTCGTTTGTTGCTTGTTTTCGTGCGGTGCGGTGTAGGTGCCTGGTGCTGGAGCTGGTGCCTTCTCGCAGCCTTCGTCTATGTTTTTATTTTACTGCAAGGCGCATAGCGGTAATAAATATATTTTGTGGGCTCTATCATTTGACAGCGCGCATTGCCTTCCCAGATATATTTTCCAACAGTCAATACTTGTGCAAAATTTACTTGTATAAATTACCTTTATTATCACTTTGTTACTGCATTAGGTAGGGTATAAACTAGGACTAAATATATCATAATGGCCTTAACCTCTTAGATAAATAATACTATGGGTATGATATTTCTATATTATTTAGAATATTTGTAAATCGATGGTGTAATGTACAAATATTGTAAGAACGCTTTACGGTGAAAAAAATAGTACATTAAAACACAAGTATCATAAGGCAATCTGTTAACGTAGGAGTCCAAGTTTGGAAAACGAGCCGCCAGGCGAGTTTTACAAAGGACGAGTGCGTCAACAGGACTTATGATATATGTTTTTACTTCCTTGTACGAAGTAAAGGAAGTATTGTAATCGCGAAAAATTTCGGTTTTGAGATTTCAACGGTCGTGACGTCTGTACGTACGTGCGTATGTATCTCGCATAACTCAAAAACGGTAAGCCGTAGAAAGTTGAAATTTTGTATTTAGGACTGATATAACATCTAGTTGTGCACCTCCCTTTTTGGTTATTACATAATTTCTAGAAATGGTACTTTATTTGAAGCCTATAATAGATTTTAATGAAAAACTATCTTAAAATATAATCTAACACTTTTCAAATTTGGTATATAAGACTTTTATGTCAATTGGAATAACATAGTGGATTTTGGTTAAGACAGGCTAACCGGAAGTGACATATTACCTGAAGTTGTTAACAGTTTTTCTTCAATAAAATGATTTCATTTTGATTTTAGAAATAAATGCTTCAAATAAAAATATTTGATAATTAAATTCTGTGTCTAGCACATCAAGTATTATTAAATTAGCCCTTTGTATAAGCGAGATATGTATATTTAAAACTTATATAATTTTTGGTTTTTGTAATGAAGCTTGCTATGGATTAGGACAAAAAATAACAAAAAAATAAAAAATAGATGCTAATGTCAAATTACGTCAAATACGTGCAATTTTATACTTGGGTCTATACTTCATATTGGTCTTGTGTACAAGGAAGTCGTGTGGTGTCCACATCAGATTTTTTATACTATTTTTTCTATTGAGGTATTTTTACAATTAGATTTTTAAAAAATCTGATGTGACCAGCACATTACCTTCCGTCAGTTCTATGTATTTTGTACAAATTTCATACGGAAAGTACCTTGCTAAATATTCTATTTCTTGTACATTACCTTCCGGCAGCTGCATGTATTTTATGCAAATTTCATACAGAAAATTTATGTCTTAAATTATTATTCTGTGACGTTTTCTATATACAGTGTAATGTATCTGCAGAAATAAAAGATTTATTATTATTATTATTATTTCTTGTACATTACCTTAAAGCAGTTGTATATATTTTATACAAATTCCGCATACAGAAAGCAAAAGATCCTATATTTCCAGTAAAATTATAAGACACACACTATGTCAATTTCACTTGACACTGACATCTTTCAATCAGAATTTTCTTAAAATAGTAGCTGTTTTCATAGCTATAGCTACTTTATGAAATTTAATTTCTTTATAATTTTTTAACTCTATATCCATTTAATATTAAGTATAAAATGCAGTCAAATCGTATAGAGAATAAAATATTCTTTAATATTTATAATAACATTAAATGTGAAAAAATGATATTTAACATAGTTTTTTCAAGAAAAACTGTTAAAATCTTCAAATGATGGTACTTCCGGTTGACCAATTGTAACCAAAATCTAATCAGCTCTTCATATGGATGTAACGAAGAAGTATACGAAAAAATTATAATTTTTGAAACTGTAGTATTAGAGTTATCGCAGACGAAAATTTTGTTACACACACACACACACATCCACACACACACACATCCACACACACATCCACACACACACACATCCACACACACACACACACACACACACACACACACACACACACACACACACACACACACACACACACACACACACATACAGACATCATCGTAAAAATAGTAAATTCGTATTCTAGGGACCCTAAAACGTGCTTATTGATTAAAAACTCATCATCGAATTTTTTGACCAAAGACAATACCTTCCTTACCTAAAGGTGACGGAAGGTAAAAAAGGACGTATCAAAAATATGACTTGGTGTTTTTTTATCAGTTATGTTGGTAGCGCTTCCCGCTAAAAATTGAAAATTTACATTAAAACATTGTACATTATACAATTATGAAAGAGGAAAACCAATATATACAATGAACTCCAAGGTTTATTAATGAACCATCCTGATTTGACATATCGGTGGTTCGTTGGTTATTATCATAAATGAAACTTGAATATGGGATTGAAAGACGTTACGTGGACCATCAAGCCTTTTTATTGGGAAAACAACATATAAAACTCTTTAAATAATGAAATACTTTAATGAACAATTTATTGATCTAGACTTTTACTTTCCACCATTTTGTCAACACTCACTTCTCAGTTGCACAGATAACGGCAACAGCTATTCTTACAATTTTTAATACAAAACATATATGGCATCATATTTAAAAATGCAATATTCGATAGTTCGCCACAACGTGGAACAGGAAATCATGGATTAAAACGTCAACTTTTCATATTTGTTTGCCAGTAGCCGCCACAAATTGAGTAGACAGTGTCAACATTTTCTAGTAACGTGCATCATACATTCCGTA
The DNA here is from genome assembly GCA_963082715.1 of Harpalus rubripes. NCBI lineage: Eukaryota > Metazoa > Arthropoda > Insecta > Coleoptera > Carabidae > Harpalus > Harpalus rubripes. The sequence continues at coordinate 59,872,178 of OY720453.1, forward strand.
ACCTGCCTGGAATAACAATGCATTCAACTCAAAATTGCATTACCATAAATTTAAATTGTAGTAAATAAAACTTACCGTTTTAATTTAATTTTGACAAAGTAATCTTTTTTTCTAAAGAGACAGGACAGCGTTGTTTTTATTCCCTGACATTATTTGAACAGCGGTGAGCGTGTGTTTATATTGAAATTGAATATAATATAAAGCAAAATAATGAAAATGTGTAGTGGGTAGTTGCCTGAACAGACAGCGTTTTAATTGATTTGCTTGCTGATTTGTATAGAAATGAAGAAGTTTTGTACCACACAAAATCGTCTGAATATTATAATAAATACACCAGGCAAAGTACAATTTTCAACTGCTAAATGTTATTATCTTATGTAAAATGGATTATACGACTGATGTTGATGGGAGGAATAATAGCAGGAATGCAGTCTAAATTTGTTTATTATTTAGTCTGAGGCCAACGTTTCGCTGCCGCTTACAGCTTCATCAGCGCAAAAGACTAAGGCGTTAAAAAATAATCCTGCTATTATTTCTCCCGTTACTATCTTATAATAATCAGGCAATACATAAAAAAATAAGTATTAAAGTTAATTAATATTTATATGCGTTATTCTTTGCATATCTTTTTTCTCCTTTTAAATTTCCGTCTGAATCCTATTAGAATACTTATTAATCGTAACCAACAAAGTTTTTCAACCAATAATTTTACGTAGTATTAGAATAAATATCTTGATCTATAATTTATAGAAAGAGTATTTTGAATTACCTATACAAATTTGCAAAAATAAAATATGAAATAAATGAGAAGCTCATACAAATCCGCCTTGTTCAAACATTTTAAGATGGACTCTATTCTCCTATATACTCGTGTCGTACCCTTTAAGTAGTGACGATAAAAGGATTAATTTTTCAAAATTTATGTGTATACTATATAGAACAATGCCCATCTTTCATGCACCGAAATACACTGCCTTAGATTAATGTCACGTTTCTCACTTTAATTTCGAACCATGTCCACGATTTTTAAGAAATGGTCTTTCATTCGAAGAAAATTTCTGTTATTTCATCTTCTATTCGTAATTCGTTGTGTGGGATAGCTAAAACACCGCGATTTTTATTTCTTTTCTCCAGCCGTAGTCTAGTCCAACAGCGATGTTCTGATTTTTATATTTTTTGTATAACTGTGTAACCCATTACTCCAACAATTATTGCAGCTAACAATTTTTCATTTGAATCGATGTTATTCATAATGAAATTACAAAACGCAACTACCTCTGTAGAACAACGGCCACAAAATGAAGTTTTAACGTAAATTCTCTTTCATGAGTTATGCAACCACTCCATAAAAACGAGTAAAATTTTTTACAGTGGGATGCAGTACCTACTTTTCATGGAACGTTTTTATAAAGGCATTTGACAGAGTTGACCACTCAATCTTGTTACGCAAACTTCATTCTTTCTCGCTGTCCCCTTCCCTCATTTCTCTCCTCTCCACGTACCTTCATCACCGTGAACTTTTTGTACAATACCAAGGTCACATGTCCAATCCCTTCATCGTTTCTTCCGGTTTCCTCAAGGCTCGAATTTAGGCCCCTTACTCTTTCTTTTTTTTATCAACGACGTTACAAAAGTCTTCAGCTGTGAAAAACTGCTCTTCGCAGACGACCTTAAACTCAATTAACGAATGCTTCTTACTACAAAATGACCTGAATAGTCTTTCTCAGTGATGCATAGATAATAACATTGGCGTAAACCCAAATAAATGTTCGGTAGTGTCCTACACTAAAAAAAATTCTCCACTGCTGTTTGACTATTCAATTCATGATGTAACTTTGGCACGTACAACCACTTGTGATGATCTTGGGGTCAAGTTTGACTCTAAACTTTCTTTTGCTGAACATATTGATGTCATCTACAAATCTGCAGTTAGAATGCTTGGCTTCATTATAAGGAACACTCGTTCATTTAATAATATTTTTGATATCAGCAGTTTATATTGTTCTTTCGTACGTTCTAAATTAGAGTACTGCTCTATCATATGGAACCCTTCTTATGAATCACATCAAGATTTAATTGAGTCAGTACAGAAGAAATTCTTAAAGTACATTTATTATAAAACTCACAATTCCTATCTAGCACGAACTGTTTCTTATGCACAGCTGATTCGAGAGTTCAAATTCCTCAGTCTAATGGAACGTCGGGAGAACAATTCTGTCTTCTATCTATCCAAGCTTATTCATGGTGGTGTTGATGATCCCCGCTGCCTCTCCCTACTTAACTTTCATGTCCCTGCTATTAAAACCACAAACGCTACAACTTTCTACCTTCCTACTGCTCGTACTAATCTTTTTCTTGCTTCCCCTATTCATCGGATGTGTTCTCTTTATCAGTCTAAATTTCCTAGCCTCGATATTTTCCTTCTAGAGTCCAAAAGATTAGTTAGATACGTCAAACAAATTTCTTTTGCTTTCAGCTAGATATGTACTATGTTCTTTTTTATGTTTTATTATCTGTAATTCATTACTGCTTTATATTTTTGTACTAAATTATCCTAGTATTGGGCACTGCCTGTTGGATAATTAATGAAATAAATAAATAAAAAAAATTATAAAATTCTTTATAAATTTTTTTACAGTGGGATACCGGCTTAAAATAATTAGGCGAGCAGGGAATTGCAAAAGACTGATTACCCATGTTTATCTTCTATGTACACCTTTAAGACAGTCATACGGTATAAGGGTAGCAACTTTCGTTGCGATTTTGATGAATATTCACCGTTTTGTTCAGAATACGGCCATAAATTAGGTTCGTACTGTTCGTCTTTCGGTCTTGCTCACATATTCATACAGGCCTACTTAGATCGCCAATTAGTAAAAAGTAATTTACTTCATCTGTACATGATAGCAGATGTATGATACATATTTTACATTTGCTATATAAAACTAACTGTTATATAATCATCCTTGACTAATTGAGTACCTACCTACATAGTCATCCATATGTATTGAAGATAACCTTCTCAGAATGTGTTATATCAGTGAGAACATTCAGACATGAAAAATGATAATTTAGTCACGTTGAGTTGAGAGAATGAAATGTGACATGGATTTACATGAGTGTCTTGGCGATAACAAAATTGCTCGACAGCAACAACTAAATTGATTGATATGTTAGAGAAATGAAAGATTATTTCACTGACTTGAATATTAAACAGGGGCCAAAGCAAGGACGAACTTTCTCAAAACAAAAGGAAACATCGAAAGATTGAATTTTTTATTTTATTTTTTATGAATAAAATAAATTGCGCTTATAAGAAGTAAAGACAGTGGCGTACCCAGGGTAAAGGCGATGTGGGCGATCGCCCCCCCCCCCCTAGACCTACACATATGTTTATATATCAGTGATATTTCGAGTTAGGTGTAACAATTCTCATAAAATTGCTCTAAGTTTTGTTCATTTATCTCGAAATTTCTGCTAATAATGGCCCCTCACTTAAGTAAATCTGGTTTAAGTATCGTTCACAATAATAAAGAAATTGCAACTTGTTATCAAGAAAAAAATACAGTGTTAAAAAAATTGTGCTAGAATTTCTAGGGAAGAGACAGTCATTTTCAAGTATAAATCATGCTATTAGGTGACAGATTTTCTTGTTTAATGTACCGTTCCTATGCCTTAATATTAAATAACATTGGGTTTTGACACATTTTAGAACTTTATTTTTTCCAAGCCAATAAGGGGTTTAAAAAATCCACTCAATATTATTCTTAAGATAATTATAGATGGTTAAACTATCGCCCAAAACACAAAAAAAAACTATCTACAATTGCCCAAGGAATATTGATTGGGTCTTTAAATTTTGTCCACATATTTCGGGCCACTCTAGTATATATTCCAATATTAAGTAGGTTTTTTAAACCTCTTATTGCAAAATGTGTCAAAACCCAATTATTTAAATGGGGATAAATTAAGTGCATTTAGGTACGGTGAAATATTAATATTAAACGGAATCATTGACTGCATAATTTTTTTAATTATTTGGAACCGCTTTAGGGGCACATAAAATTCGACTTGACCCCTGTTAAGATCCAGCCTAATGTATATATTAAAAAAAAATTGCGAAAAGTAAATACACAAAAATTATTTATAAATTTCCTCTATATCCCCCCCCCCTAGTAATTAAAATAGTATATTGAAAGACATGTGTTACAATGTGTGTAATTTTTCACTTTCCGCCATGGTAACTCAGATGTAAACAAACAATTTTAATGAATTTGTGCGTAAAATTATAAACTCAAATAATGTTTTCCTTGTTTCAGATGACAGAACTTCAACAGTATGACAACAAAACCAAAAAGGTATTTATTTTATTATTTATATATTAAAAATTCCTGGATTGAAATAACCAATACATTTTTTAAATAAACTATTATTCACGAAAGATGACTATTCAAGGTTATTTATTCGAAGATAGAATACACAGGACTTTACAGTAGTTGCTTAGCAGCATTTTGTATTAGAAACAGAAAGATTAGTGGACATATGTATATTTAATTTATGTGGTGTGATAGATATACATAAATGGTGTCATTACTTTCTAACACACTAAAAATAGCAGTGACGTGTGTCGTAGAGTTACAGACATGTAATTATCTACTATACTGCCCTCTGTACTAATGTTTATCCAGTGACGTTGACATTTAAATCAAATTATTATTTTATGGTTTACGGCAAGTCTATTTTTCTGTTTTATGTAAAAACGTAGGAGAAGAAGATAAAACTTTGAGAAACATATTATTTTAAAAGAAACATAATTTTCAGTTAAAATGAAATCCATAAATATTTCGCGTTGCACGCCTATGGGTATGAAATGCAGTGAAGTTATCTGCAAGTAATATTATATCAGACGGTTCATAAATGACCTTGAATAGTCATTTTTCGTGAATAATACTATACGTAAAATTTCAAGTTGTGGGTTCGATTTCGTAACCGTCCAATTATACTTATTTCCACAGTAAGGCCCGATCCTACTACCTCTAGTTAAAGTGACAGTTTATTAACCATCAGTTAAGAATTAAACTGAAGGTTAGAAGCGATGCGAACAACAATTTTAACTTGCAGTTAGCCCTAACCAAAGTGGTAAGAACAATTTGGTAATATAACATATCTATATTATAACTAACTCACTTTAACTAGAAATGGTAGGAGCGGGTCTTAGTTTAATAAATTGCACAAATGCAACGTGATTTTTTGACCGCAATGAGTTTATTGTCATACGGATATGGAAACTGATTCGAATTTGTTCATATAATTAAATCTACTTTGGAAGTATGATGAAACCGACCCTCACATATATGAACTGTACGTTAAATCAATGTTTTTTAAGTGTAATTATTTTAAAGTATACATTTGTGTTAATTTATGTAAATATATAGCATAATATTTTCAATATTAAGTGTACTGAAACCAATTATCCCTATTTTCCATAAATATTGACATAATTACCATAAAATTTAGAGCAACAAAACGCATTTAACCTTTATCTCTTTAGAGATCAGGCAGGTGAGACATAAAGAAAATTATAAATTCCACATTAATGAATGTCAAATATTACATGTGGAGTCAGCAAACAGAGGTTAATGTATTGATATCGAAAGTGAAATCGGAACACAGTGTATGATCTGTATAATTAAATTTAAATATGGGGTTTGTAAATGCTACATGTGTACCTGGATATCATCATGCATAAGCGGTGGGTTGATGAGTAGAAAGGGTTGTAGTAAATTATAGGCTGATAATTATTTTCAAAATTGTTTCACTATGATTTATTGCACTGGAATATATTATTTTTGACTATGGCCCGTTTTTAAATTAGTGGCTCACGTGTGTGCCAATCATAAGTTAGTGTCTATTTGTCGCATTGATATTTAAGGCCCAGTATTACAGATCTAGTTTATGCCAAGCATAAAGTTTACTTGGCTTAATAAAAAATATATTTATCCTATAAAAAACACAGTTAAATACAATAATTTGGTTACTTACATTGCTAATTTGGCAACGAAACAAATGAATTCATCATTCAGATATTAATCCTTCATATTTAATTGTAAAAAAAATGGAGGAGTTATTCTTTGAAAATAAATTATTTATTCAATATAGATGACAATAAACCAAAGTTTATTTTAAAAATGTGGTGTACCTTTTATGTTAAAAATATCAATTTATACCTCTCGGTAAAGCCTCATTTCCACCGAATGTTTTAATGCTTAATGCATAATGATTTGTGCGTAATGCTTAATGCATTATAACAATTTACTAGGATACCATTTCCAGCTACTTTGTTTAGTGACTAATTCGACAGAAAAGTCACATTTTTTATCCTTTTTATTTTTAACTCTAGCAGACTGTCATTGCAGCAGTAATTCTTCTTTTCTTAACATGTCATATACATAATTTTTGGCATCTATATCAATATCTAAAAATTAAAGAAACTTAATAATTATAAAATAGACTGACAGCTGACAGTTCAGATTAGAAAATAAAGAAAGACAGATGACCAATATGTATTTCCATCTCACAATTACGCTTATGCATTACGCCTTAAACCTTGGAGTTTGCAAGCTTTTGTTCTTAAGCATTGCTTTTAGTTCTTAAGCATTAAGCCTTATGCATAGCTGGAAATGATAATAAACGTTGCCATATAATAAACATTTTTGCGCATTGCGCTTAGATATTAATTATAGCTCTTAATCATTAAGACAATCGGTGGAAATGAGACTTAAGAGAGGTATAGAATTCATGCTAAAAATCGCATATCCAGATTTAAGTGAATAAGCACGTTTTAAGGTCGCTAGAATCCGATTATAACATTTTTACTGTGTGTGTCTGCGTGTGTGTGCGTGTGCGTGTGCGTGTGCGTGCGCGTGCGTGCGTGCGTGCGAGCGTGCGTGCGTGCGTGCGTGCGTGCGTGCGTGCCTGCGTGCGTGTGTGTGTGTGTGTGTGTGTGTATGCTGGATCCACGATTTCTCAAATACTGTAAGACTTAAGACATTTTTAACTACGGATTCCTCAACCTAACAATAATGGGAAGAGTTGATTCAGTTTTGGTAACAATTGGACAACGCAAAAGAATATACGTAAAAAAGATATATAAGGAATTTGCGAAAAAATGACGAATATAAAGAAAAAGAAAAGGAAAATAGAAAAAGAAAATTTCAGGATACTGAATATAAAGAAAATGTATGTATTGTACATAATTTATATTAAAATATGCCATAGATTTTGCAAATATATGTGAGAATTATTTTGTAGTGAGATATGAATATATATATATATATATATATATATATATATATATATATATATATATATATATATATATATATATATATATATATTTGTATTTAAAAATATATTTTGTTTTATACGTACAACCAGGTAAAATATCTGGTGAGAGGTTATATGCTGACCACATCAGATTTTTATTACTATATTTAAATTAATTTTTTATGTTATAATCTTGACATAAATAATTTATTTTCAAAGACTGACTCCTCAGCTATTTTCTTACATTTATCTACCCAGTCGAGCAAAGTTTATTCCACTAGATTTATTTTTAAGTTTATTTTCTTTTTATTAATATTATAATACAAGACTTTCGAATTGAATAAAAGACCAGACATACGTTTTTCTCTTTATTTTTGAACACACTGTACTTACCCAACATTAAAACATTATTCAAATTTCGCTTTAAATATATCGTTATGGTAACCATATAAAAATATTTAAATTAATTGAGCTTGGTGAAATAAAAAAACAGTTGGTGAAATAAATATCGTGTAAATAAATCGAACGTTATGTTAATTGTTTAAATAAATAAATAATCTTAGTGTTAAGTATTTAATAATATTCTTAATCTTAAATTTGTATTTAATATTTGTTTAACCATAGTAGGTAATCATTAGTTTTATTATATTTTTCTTAATTTATGTATCGTTTAATAATTTTTTAATTAATAATATTTCTCTAATTTCTTAAAACTTGAAAACTATGAAGTTTGAGACCTAAATTAGGTAATTCGCAAAGAAAACATCTGAAATGTTATATTAATATAAATGTAAGGCAGTAAAATTATTTTCCTGGCTATTCCATAGCAACCGTTATTACAAATTAATATAAATTTTCAATTGGCAAAAGAATAAAGTGTTCGACTCGGTAATAAACACAGATGAAATGGCAGCCTCTGCTGTAAATCTGGTATTTTTATTTATTTCCAATATAAAAATTAAAACTTTGAAACAATAACTAGAAATCCAACAGTGATACAGTATGACTAGCGAATGAAAGTTGACGTTTAGATTATTTAATAGATGTGGTTTCTTTTGAAAACATTTCCCTATATATGATTTGAAAGGAAACTGACCCTTATGTATTCCGTTACAGAAGACTAGAATTGTTTTCAATACCAGGAGGCATTTAAAATGACCGTGGCAACAGGATTCAAGGATGTGTTTAAAAAAATTAATACCGCAAATTCTAGTTCGTTCGTCTCAGGTATGAGAAACCCTCGAGTCGGGATTAATGTTAGAGGAAATTAAAAATAATCCTATTTCATAGAATTGCCAATAGTTTAAAGATCAAAATATTTTTTTATAATCAACATGAACGAAAAATGTTTAAAATATTCTAAACGCACCCCTGTTTTTATATTCAGTTACCCTAGTCGGCCAGCTATTTTCAGCCACACATAGTAATGTATTTCTGTGCTTTCCTAGTCCAGTATTTAAGTGGGTTCATACAAAAATTTCATACCTGAATATTCTATTCTTCTCTAGGGTTTCAAAAGAAACCACATCTATAAAATAATTTAAACGTCAACTTTCATTCGCTACTCATACCATACAAAAAATTAAGATCGTCATTCGAAAAAAATAAAAAAGTGTCCTATAGATACAAATTAAAAACCAATATTATATCACACTTAAGGTGCATTTACAAATGAAAATTGGGTTTAGATTTATGGTTTATACTTTAGAATTCACGCTTCAGAATTTAGAGTCGCTAAATCCAAATCATAAAGCTAAACATTGCAAGGTCCAAACTTTAGGTTTATGATTTAGTTTGACGTCACAAACTTCACCAATGAGAACGAGTCTGAAATGATATAGATACATACACCCATCTTTATTTAGTATACACTTGGTGGATTCGGCATTTTAAACAAATACGAGAAAAACATGGACTGTCCTAACTTAATTGGTGAAATATAATCAATAATGCCAAGCGAATGACAGTTTCAAGGCGCACAGATGTTTTGTTGAGTACTGTTCCATCGATATTTTAATCTTGTTTTTGAAGCATCTACACAGATGTCTGTACATATTAAAACTAATTTTCAAATAATTTAAACTTACATTTATGAATGACTTACTTAAACCTAAACAAAAACCATAAACCTAATTTTCATTTGTGAATGCACCTTTAGTTATTCGGAAAAATAAAAAATTACACAATTTACATATTTTCGCCTAAATCCAGTAACCCATGCAATTTTTTTAAAATAAAGTTACATTATTATAATTATCTAATGGGGCAACTTTTATATCATTAACCGATTTCGCAACTCTTCCCGAGTTCTCCTACAGGACGCGTTGTATAGGAAGAACACCTGTATATTGACTGAGAAATGTTAATAACCCCAATAATTTTGCACCTTTAATTATTTAGAATTTATTTATTACTTTAACAAATAAATTTAATTTATGAAAATCAAACTGTCTGATATACACCTGCTAAAAACAATAAATGATAAATATTACCAATTAATTTAAATTATAAAAATAATTAGCAGGTGTCCATAAACAATTGTACTTTCCCATAATAACCAATTGTTAAAAATAGATATTATTATTCATAAATTTCGAAAATATGAAAAATTAGCATAAATATAAATTAATATGAATAAATTTATTACAATACCTGTCAAAAGAATATGCCATCCATTTCTCCCTATACAAATAACGAAGATAATTACATTTATATTGAAACTCGTTAATTTTTGATAAAATTTAATTTGAATAATAAAACAGATAGGTTTGTGTGATTATTATCATATTTTAGCAGATAATTCAATATAACTTATACAAATACATATTTGATAACAGATATGTAGATAAATATTCGATATTACAATGAAATTTATTTTATGCAACTATCAAACAGGTACATATGTATATAATTTGATATGCAGGTCCACGTCACATCCCTTTCGTTAATAAAAGGTCTAATTCATCCGAATTCATCCGAAATTTTACGATAATAATCGATTCGGGCCAGTGACGTTGCCTTTATAATAATAAAGTATTTTTTAATACAAAAAAGTAATATTTCATAATTTTCTTTTACTAAAACTCTTAGGCTGTGTCCGAAGTTGCACTTTTATCACTCTATCTAAATCTTAAATTTATATGCCCTAAATGACGTCATTAGCAGAGATGGGCGTGTACGTATCGACTTCAATTGTCTACGTCTACTTGTCGACAATGCGTAGATAATAAATTTATACTTAAATAATGTAGACAATGTAATAAAAGACTATTATTGGACATGGACAGTGAATTATGGTTATGTTCAATCCAGTGTTGCTAAATTAGGAATTAAACCCAAAAACTAGAGATATTTGTACAATTTAGGAATTTGGGGATTTTATTTTTATTTTAAGGAAATTTTCTTTGTTTTGTTTTCAAGTTACATTTCACATTAAATGTCACAGGAATTGCATTCCTCTAGCTTTTTAAAAAATTAATGTAATATTTTACAGTAAATAAATTCAAAAAATTATTGTCGTCATTCTCTACATTGTCTATGCTTCTGAATATGTATAAGTCTACGTCGACACGTAGACTATTACATTGTCGCCGTGAAATAGTCTACACGCCCATCCCTGGTTATTAGTTAGAATTTTAGGAATCAGATTTTAAAGTTTTAGGTGCCTTGAAATTGTCGCGCACTAATGAATAAATCATGTGCATTGCTATAATTTGTGCTAAATGTCAAATTTACTGTCAAATAATAATTTCTTAGCTTCTATTTTATTAACATTTAATATGAAGCTGAAGCATCAAATTAAATCGAATTCTATAATTCATTTTTGTTGTTCTATGTGTTCCTATATAAACCAATGGATGTCATTAGTGGGCCATTCGCAGTTGTATTTACGAGAGCTGTTCTCTTTCCACTGAGTCTTTCTTGTTGTTTACAAGGTTAATTAAAGTGACGGTTGTAAAATATAATTTCATGTTGTTTAAATTAAATACATAATTTTTAAGTAATCCTTTCCCCAAGAAATCATGGAATTGAGAAAAGAGCATTATTGAGCTGTGATTTTTTGTAATTTCAAACGTGGCTTAAGCCTTCAAGAATATTTTGAGGAAATGCATCGAGGGTTTGGTTCAAGTCGTGTTCCTTACGTACCGTAAAGCGGTGCTACAATGAATTTCAGCGTGGTCGACTTTCCTTAAATGACAATATTCGAACTCCTAAGCCAAAAACGGCAGTTACCGAAGAGAATATTGGTCTTGTTTAGAACATGATTAAATAGGACCGGCTTGTTACTGTTAGAAATATTCAAGTAACTCTAAAGATTGGCGAGAAAGCAATTGACACCATTTTACACCTACATTTAATAGTACGTAAGCTTTGTTCTCTTTAGATTCTCCACAATTTGACTCCAGTAAAAAAGAAAACCGTTTGAGATGGTGCAGATCCACACTAGATCGCTTTGACAATGGATCGTCTCATTTGGTGTACATTAGAAGTGACAAAATATAGGTATGATCTTGTAAAAAAAGCAACAGTCGGCAGTTTGGGACTTTGTAAATGAGTCGGCTCCAATAAAAGTCATTTGCGAAAAAAGTTTATCGCCACATTTTTTGGAATTATTGGACATGTTTGCACTGTATCACTGGAGGATCGTCGTACTGTTAATGCTGAATGGTACACTACCGTTTGTTTGCCTCAAGTTGTTCGCGAAAAACGTCCACGGGGAAGGATTATCAAGATAACGCTCGGCCGCACACTGCTGCTCAAACGACTGATTATTTGAATGCCCAAAACATTGAAATAATGTGTCATTCGCCGTATAGTCCAGACCTGGTACCTATTGATTTCTTTTTATTTTCGCGTATAAAGCATAAGTTACGTTTTACATCGGCCGAAGAAGCTGTTGATGCATTTAAAAATTAAATAAAGAAACTAACGCGGGATGGTTGGAGAAAATGTTTTAGAGATTGGTTTTCACGGATGAAAAAAGGCTCAGGGAAAGAAAACAGCCTTTGCAGGTATGACATCGGGCACAGTCTAAATTAAATGTACGCAACTTTATAATTATAGAAGTTTACTATTGCTTTGCAATGGTATAATCCCCATTTACTACAAATGTAAATTATTAAGTACGTAAGGTATAAATCCAATCCTTTAATAAATTTCCTTTAAAACGTGAATACATATATGTTAAAGTTATGGAAATTTCTGGATAATTAATTTAACCTCCCAAGCATTTTTCCAGTTGGTTAGGCCCTTGCCTTATTAACTTTCATCCGTTCACGCCCATGAGTGTGTTATGTAAGAAGCCTCTTGTCAGATATAAATCATTTCTTAATGAGAACGATTCGGCTGCCGATGATACTCGATAAGATCTGGCGAAATCCGTATCGATCCTGCAGCAAGATCGTTCTTTCACTTTCCTTCTCTCCTGTGACAAATAACGACCAATTAACTTCGCAGGTGTTGTTACTACAGATTTTTGATATCGCAACATGCTGATTATACTGTTACCCAAATTTATAGAGGCTATATTTTATTGTCTTCAAATTATTTGGGAGTTTCGATAGCTGCAATAAAAGAACTTGTAACAAAATTCGATTGGGAGTTGATTTGTAATTACAAGTAGTATCTCGAGAAAGTTTGTGAGGGAGTAAGACTGTTTTATGGACTGTGAAATAAAACAAATCTCTTTTGTGTTGTGATAAACAACAAAAGAGGAAAGTAAGATTTGTTTCGTTTGTATTGTTTAATTGTTAACTAGAACATAAAAATTCTGGTGATTAATGCAATATCGTACTCACGAAAATGACTCACTGGTGTATCATACCCTGTAATACAAAAGAGAGATTGCGAGTATAATAAACATGTGATCTGGAGTAACTTTATGTTGTGGATTCCATTATCATTGTACACAACGAAATACATGTAAACATTATCATTGAATGACATAAAATTACTGTCTCATATTGTACGAAAGAAACAGAGTACCACCTGGCTAATCTTATTGAGTCCCTAAATTATAATGGCCCGTATGCTGAACTCGCTTTTATTGACGCTTTTTTTAAGCCCCATTTGAGAACATATAGATACCAATATAAAATAAAAGTACCTTTTTATTTGTTACTTTTATAGCAAAATTAAGTTGGTACGTTTTCCGGTTATTTACAAGTGATTATGAGTTAAAATAAATGATAAAGCTGTACGTAGAAAAGACATTTTTTCAAAGTGTCCCAACGGCGGGATAGTTTAAAAAAAATCCCGATGAGTTTACCTACGCAATTTCTCTAATTACATCTCCTACGGCCGATTTCACCACCGATTCCTAAACCGTTGCCTAGCTAGGAATTTCCTAAATTTAAGAACTGCCTAAACATATAAACTTACGTGCAAAGAAATCGACCCACCTTACAATCTTGATTTTGATTGTTTTTTACTTAAAAACTATACATTACTTTTTAAAAAAATTAAGTAGTTTGAAAGACCATTTATTATTAAAAATAAAAATTTGTTACCATATGTTCTTGTTTAAATTATTGAAAAACCTGTTTTTTTCTTTATAAAATGTGAAATTGTTAATTTCACAACTTTCTACCTTTAGAAAACAAAAGGAATCTGAATAAATTTGGGCTCATGTTAAAGGTTAATAAATGGTGTTTCGAACTACATAATTTTTTTTAATCTGATGTTCAATTCCGAAAATAAAAAACAATAAAAATCAAAAATGCGAAGTGGGCCGATTTCTTTGCACGTAAGTGTACTTATCGATTTTGGATTTCACCAAACAAAGCAATGGCCAGCTAGGAATTAGCTACGTAGGCATCGAAATGTTAGTAATTTTTGTTCAGAATTGCAGGATATACAGAGTGATCAAAAATGGCATAAATTATAAAACTATATTCCACATATGACATAATGGTGATAGGCATATAACAGGAGCATGACATTTGATTAATTTCATTGCCGTACGTTGATTCATTTGATATTTGTTTCGCATATAAACTTCTTCTGGAAGCACATTTTCGTTCGGGTGAACATAAGGAAGACAGTTCATATGATTATTCTTATCACAGCTAACAAAATTTGAAAGGTACGCCCATGGAAATAGTAATTCTTTCATACTAAGTAAGCGCAAATGTCAAAATCGTGTGGCACACTTCAGCCATTTTTGTATTTGCACACTGAAACAAATGAATAATTTTTATATTTCATGACATTGGCAATTGTATTTGTCAACATTGACATTGGAAATTATGTAGAGATATTATTAATATTACGTTGAGGTAGGCATAAAAAATTAAATTTTAAATGAAATATCTTTTACGATAAATATAATTATTGTTTTATTTACAGAAATACGAGTATACAATCTAACGGGCCGATTCTATTTTATTCACATCTGTAAATTTTACAGATCTGTAAATTTGTAAAAAAAAGTGACAAAAACACATCTATGTTTGTTGATTATTATAAAATTATACATAAGAGTGGCAGCTTTCGTTGCGATTTTGTTCATTTTTTACAGATCTGTAATATTTACAGATGTGTACAGAATCGACCCATAAGTAAGCTAATCAACAACTCGCAACTTAAATAGGTACTTTCTTAAGGCCTGTGTCCACGATGCCAGAAATCGTTCCGAGTTCTCGATCACATTTTTTGATCATAAACATTGAACTTGTATGACTACAGATGTCTAGTTGGTCGAATTTATGAAGTTAGTTTCAACCATTTCTACCAATACTACAAACTAATAAAAATAAAAAATAAAAATTATCCCGGCAGTAAGTAAATTAAATTTTTACAACGAATATATTCATTTATTTATAAGTAATTACTTATAATCAATATCAAAAATGAGTAGAATTATGTAATATTTTATAACCTTATCATTTTCAAGCTTATCAAACATCAAACGTCAAGATTTTAAATTGGTAACAGTTAAATGAAATTAGCAACTTGTACGAAAAAATGGGACAGAACACATTTTTCCATTCTAGTTTTCTATTCGATTTTTGCGTCCGAGTTGGTAGTGTCCACGATCCGAGATATCGAATTGCGAATTATATCCGAGAACTCGGATCGATTTCTAGGATCGTGGACACAGGCCTTTATAGAATTGGGGTGATCCTTGTGACATACCCCTCTTTTGGAAAAGTACAAATTATTGAATCCTATTTTTTATTATTTTAAATGAAAGTTCGATTAATTTTGAAGCCATTCACAGTATTAAAAAATCTTAATTGTTCTTAGTTTAACTGTATTTAATGTTAAAGGTTTTTTTAAAATATTAATTGTTATTTATTGAGTAAAACTTTAAGTATAAAGCGTGCATTTTATTATTTTTTGTTATTTCTTTAGTAAATGAGGTCCTAATTTCTCAACATGAGTTTTGTTTTAGTTTTTAGGTGACTTTTTTATAAATCTTTCATATAATTCCACATCTTCCAGGGCTTAACTTATTATATATACAAAAAAAAAATGATGATCGTCATTTAAAATTATTTTACTACGTAATGAAGGAAGCATCGTAAAGTCATATAAAAGAAGTGTATTTAAAATTATTATAAAAAAAAAATCTTTGAGAAGAATTATAGCTCCGAATGTGATATTATTAAAATATATTGCAGTACAGTTTACAATATGTTTGTAGCATTTAAACTACCAACTTACGAGTACAGTGGTAATTTTTTATTCAATTTCTTTTTTAACACCTTTGTTTTTTCCCTCACACCTTCGCCAGTGACAGGTGGTGTACGACACAAGGCACAAGTAACTTACTCTTAGTTCATACGTGTGTGAATGCGCTGCGGTGTGACCTTCACATCCACACGTCCATATCCGTTGTCTAATGAAGTCTTTGCCAAGTCTTGACAGTTGCACATACTTCACAAAACACATCACACAAACACTTTACAATGAACTCCATCCATACGCCACATAATACCGGTAGTGTTGGAGTTAAGTTTTAAGTGTAACCACGTAATTAGCATAGTACAAAGGTGAATAGAGACTGGAAATTTATTTTGATTTTGAAATAATTATTTGAATATTGACATAAATTTCAAATAAATATCACCTTTATGTGTTCTTGACGTGCATAGGAATCAAACCTGAGTCGTCCGGATCACAAGCGATCACTCATTACGGCCGAATTCACTATTAATCCGCTGATTAATAATAAGCTGATTAAAGATTTAAGCTGATCCGTAAATCAACGTTTGTTTGTTCTAATTTGCCAACTTGATTCCTGAATCAAGGAATCATATTTAACAGATTCACAGTTTTGTTATGGTTTTTGACAATGTGACTACCTATGTAATTTTACTCGGTGGTAGAAATTGTAATAGAATATCTAAGTTTTTAATTTATTTATAAAATATTTTATAATTTTCCTGTAATAATATTATATTTTTATTTTGATATTGGTAGAAATTACACTTTTCAATAAAAAAGTGCTTTTAAATACAGTAAAATTGAAAGATATAAAAATATATGTGAAAATAATAAAACCAATGCGGTTTTAAATTAAGATAAAGAACATGCCTATAAATGTCAAAATTAGAATTAAAAGATGTGATCAGTCATTGATTCATAGAATATGACGAAACATTTAATCATCAATTTTTAGTATTAGATTAGCTTGATTTGTAATGGTGAATTTGAATTCTTAAGAATCAGCGTTGATCTATGCATCAACTCTTGATTAAAGAATGGTGAATTCGGACGTTAAAGATGCAAATTATTTCCCGTACCGACTCGAAGCCCGACCCAAATTAGAGTCGATCAACGAATTGGATTTAAGTTATTTATTTTCGATCATCAAGCTGATCGTTTTGTAAAATCTAAACAAGTCGAGCCTATGATTTTGGTCCAACCCAAAAAATCGAGTTCATCGGTTTGATTGAAAAAAATTATAATTACCTACATCAAATATTTCCTGAATATTTTAATGAAAATTCATGGTTTTAAACCGAATATATATGATTTAATAATAATATCTTTTACGTCAAACAGTAGATAGATACCTCAACTTATTTTAGTTCACATGGAGTTTAGCTTCATAGGCTTACACAGAGAACAGATCTGACATATTCCTTATGTTAACATATACCTGTTAAAAAATGCCACTGCAGTTGCAATAATGACCGTTTCAGAACTGTGTAACTAGAAAAATTAACTAAGAAAGTAATAAATACTCAATTTTTCATGTTAATTCCCTGAGCCCTTCAAAGCGATACCGATTATAATTATTATTCTAAACATTTTGTAGATATTGACAATTTTCTTTTGCCATAAATTTTTCACCTCAGGTTTTCTGTATTGTTATCCTAATATTACGGATTAAAAAGTTAAAGAATTTAACGTCCGACTTGTTTGTTATTATTATCATAACAACCCTGCTTTGAAGGTTGTTATACACCAAATAACGCCCTAGGGCGTTTTTGAGTTGTTGCTATGGCAATGTCAATAAAATGATATTTATACTGGGATAAAACCTAAAAAACAAGCAAAAGCATTCATAGCATACCTACTCCGTAAATTTTATTAAAACTTTCTGATCTGTAAAATATTAAAAATTTTAGTCGGACGTTAAACGTTGAACGCACCTCGAAAAGAACACTGTTGACCTCAGGCATTATTGTCCTTATAACACCCTTGATACGTTAATTACTAAAACGTGAACAAATGTAATACACTCATGCCCGGTTGCAGAAACGTTCATCAACGCATTGTTCGGTTAACGGTTCATCAAAACAAACAAATGCAACGCAATTTTTTGACAGCAAGGATTTAAATGTCATAAGAACAAACAAACTGATTCGAATTTGTTCGTTTTGATGAACCGCTAACCGAAAAATGCGTAGATAAATGTTTCTGAAATCGGGCATCAGTTAAATTTAATTATTTTTATAGTTAACTCTTAGATCTAGACGAACTATATTATGTCATATCTACGAAGTGATGTGATAATTATTGCCAAATTTTTTATAAAAATAATATCATTATTTTCATTTATTTACATAAATTGATTTATTTATTTTTCAAATCAACAAAATGTACAAATAAATACAAACCAAGTATGATTTTGTGTCCATTGTTTATAAATACTTTTTATCATTATGAATTTCAATATCCGGATTTTCTCCGTTTTCGATAATTTTATAACAAAATACTAAATATTAATATTATAAAACAATGTTTACTATTCTACTATTGACATTTGGTAGTAACCAAAATGAAGTTAATTTTCGAATGATAATTGGAAAATGAAATAATAATATTGTTTCAGTGAAAGTAAAAATAAATTGCAATCCGTTATATAATATTCAAAAATAGTTTAATTGCCATCAGTTTTATTTGTTTAAAGTTCATCCAGTTACTCAATAAATGATTGACTTCGATTAAATTTAATGTCATTTCTCAAATTACTTATAACCTTCTCACGATTTCGAAACGATTAAAATTTCAGTCTTCCTTAATAGCAGATATTAAATAAATATCCACAATAAATTAATAAAGTATAGTAAAAAAAATATATATTTTCCACTCTAATGTGCAAAGTAGTATATAGCTTCACACATTGACTTTATAAAATGCAATTCATTTTACATCCATATGTCTTACCTTTTGGCACGGTTTAGGGGCCTATTCAGAACTCAATATTTGTGTAGTCCTTATGGTCTTTATGGTTGTTATCTACTATAAAGATTGATAAAATCGAATTTGGTATTCTCAGTACTGAAAGTGGTTACTGTCAACAATTGTTACGCGTTTTGATAGTCTTTATCGTAACGACTGCTAAAACTATGTATTTATGGTTGTTATCACGTTGTTATTTGACATGTGACAGGTTACTACATCAATCAAATATTATTAATATTGACCTTTTTACCAAATATTGTTGTTTTTATATTTTAGCAGGATGCAGTTTATTATACGTATAGATGCTGCTTCGATTTGAATAATGATCATAAGAACGATAAAGACTGTGGTGGAAGAAAGTTACTTTTGACATTCTGTGGTATTCTTGAAAACTCTGTGTCATGTGTGATGTTTTTGTTACATATTCAGTCAAAATAAAAGATTTAAATCTTCCCATAAATTTTCAATCACGTGGAGATCATTTGTAGAATTGACAAACCCGTTCTAAATAATGTAGAAGTTTCCAAATATGACATAAATATCATATTGTTCTTTAGTTGTTTTGGGAAAACGTTTGCCGTTTGCGTACTAACAATAATTGACAATTCATTATTTAAAAAAAAAAATTAAATCGTTGACAGGCAAGATTAAGGTTAGATTAGGTTCATATATGTATAATGAAGTAAGCTATTGTCAAATAATCTGGTTCATTCACAAGTATGATTTTGTAAAGATTTTTAATTATACCGATATAGGTTCTGAATTGACAAATTCATAAAGATTGTTAAAAATGTCTTTATGATAACAATCTTTATATGCATAGCAACCTTTATGACTGTATTTCTCTGAATAGGCCACCAAATAACTTACGTACTTCTACTTCGTTTCATTTAATGAAATAGTAAATGGCGCTTGAGCACTAACTAAATTTACATTCTTGAAACCAAACTTGGTTAATTCAATACTAAATATTTCTACAGGGACACAGGGTGGTAACTGGAACACCGGAACATAGGGATTTAACATGTAAAATCAGATTTTCGCAATTTCCTGCTTTCCTAATTATTTTAGGTAAAAAAGCTTAAAATAAAAGTTGTAGAGCATAAAATTCTGCAACTGAATCAATAAGCAGAATTAATTTTGCATGCTTTATAACGACAGAAATATAAGCTAAGAAATTGTCTTAAATCACCTGAAAAATAGCGATAGACATGGAAATAAGACAAAATAATTTACAAATATCTAACGGTTTACCTGTCGAATTGTTAATTTATTTTTATTAAGTATTATCTCTAATTTTTGATTCAGTGAACAAAAGAGCTTTTCAATTTAAAAAAATAGAAGATATACGCATTGGGGATCTGCGCATAGTAAGAACAACTAAGATCTTTAGCGTTTGTTTCTAAAAAATTTAGACGTAAAATGTGAGAATTTTTTTTGACAACTTTAAAAAACTTCTCAAAAGAAGTTACAAAAGCTTTTATTGGTGCTAAAATGTCTAACAATGCAAGTTTTCACCGAGAATACAGGTATTTTAAAGGCAGTAATATTTTTGACGTTTTGTTTGACAGCCCAGCTGGCAATTTAATAATATTGGTTGTACTAGACCCAGAATTTAATTCTCTAAAACATTTATTTCTAAAAACCATTCAAGAAAATCTGTTAATAACTTCAGGTAATACATCATTTCCGGCTAGCTTATTTTAACTAAAATCTACTATGTTAGTCTCATTGACATAAAAGTCTTAAGGTGGATTTATGCAGCCTACTTTTTATTTTACTTTTTTTTTCTTTTACTTTATAAAAGTTAAATGTGTGTTAATATATGTATTGCTTTATGTGCACACTTTTAATTTTACTTTAAGACCTTAAGTTGACCAACTTTCAACTTAAGACCGTTAAAGTAAAAGAATATCACAACTGCGCATTAGCTCCACTTCACAAACGTTAGCCTGTAGTGTATTTGTTTTTGTATGTAGGTTTTATGTTATGCAAACGAAAAATCAGTAAAGAACAAGATTGTATAAGATTCAATTCATAAATATCCCCAGTTATATGATAAAACAGATATTTTATTCAAGGATAAAGTGGTCAAAATGAATGTTTGGAAAAGTATAGCGTCTGTATTAAATGAAACTGGTTAGTATATTTACTTACTATGTAACAATATTTTTGTATGCACAAATTATGACATTCTTGTCCATTTTAACAGGATATATTTATCTATTTACATTTGCGACTATATGCCAGAAAAATCACATCTGCGCCTGTGTATTGAATGCTTTAAAGTAGCTGCATAAAGTACCAAACTTAAAGTAAAAGTAAAAGCGAAAAGAAAAAGAAAAAGTAAAATAAAAAGTAGACTGCATAAATCCACTTTTATATACCAAATTTGAAAGGTTTTGGATTATATTTTAAAACAGTTTTTCATGAAAATCTATTATAGGTTTCGAGTAAAGTACCACTTCTGGAAATTATGTAATGACCAAAAAGGGAGGTGCACAATTAGATGTCATAGTAGTCCTAAATACTAAATTTCAACTTTCTACGGCTAAGTATATGTTAGAATTTATTTCTTAATAAAAAGTTTATTATAATTTAATTTTATACAAATATTCAAATTAAAGTAAGGATCCGCCACTGTTTTACATATGTATGTATTCCCATAAGTGTATTTTTCTACAGTCTACATACAAAGTAGCCATTTGCGCTCTCTTTTGTCAACGCAAAATGTCACTTTGCCTCTCATGCGCGACAAAGTAGAAAAAATGCTTGCTGTCCAAAATTCTAACTATACAATGTTGAGAAATGTCACTTGTCTACATTCTTAATGGAAACGTTTAGTCAGGAATTAATGGCACTGTAGTTATACATTTACCACCTTCACAAATCAATCTGACATATAATTGACCTGTCGGTATATTACATAACCAAACAAAGTGCCGTATTGCCATGAAAATAAAATAGAGCATTCATTAACGAAAACGAAAGTATAAAATGCTTAGATTAGATTGAAGTTGTATACTCGTAGCTCAAGAAAAATGGAAAATAATAAATAAATTAAATATAAAATAAATTGTGTGAACAGTTGTGCTGCCACCTGCAAAAGTTTGGTGTGAACACTCCCAATTGACATCCACTTTTTCAATGCACAAAATTGGTATTAATTTTTTGAAAAAACGGAAACTAGAACAATATCTCGAAGTCATATTAAAATACGTTCCTATCTTCACTGCAAAACTATTGAGTAGTACTGTAAGTACAAAGTGTACATTTTATTATTTTTGGTTATGGTGGAGGACTGTAGAAAAAATCTTGTGTGTGTTTCGAGCGCAAATGCACATTGTCGATTTCGATAAAATGCCGCGCTCCTGCGTCGCGCGTCAACAATCTCTCAATCGACAATGTCCCATTTTGCGCGTTTAATACACAATTAGCTATTTTTTTCAATCGTCGTAGAAATGGCATTTTTGTGACTTGATTCACAAGGTAGAAGTTTCATTTCTACGCCGTTGGAAATTTCTACGCCGCCGGAGTAGAAATAGCTAATTTCTACGCCGGCGATGTAGAAATAAGATAAGTAAATATCCATAGCAACTACATAGAATTAGCGAATAAAACGAAAAGTAGTGCGTTTGAAAAAAAAATTAATGTGTCATTCGGAATAAAAGTGTGTTTGTGTGCCTCGCATGCAATTGTCCGACTCGTCGTGCAAACTTCCATGCTCGCCACATAAAGTATCACTTTTACTCCTAATAACACAATATACTATTATCTTCCAGTTAGTTAAAATAAGTATGGAAGCGTGCGATAATATTCTGCAACGTGTCATTAAATAACTCAATGAATAACTACTTCTTGACGTGTAACTGTGTGTATTAAGTGAACAGTTTACAATTAAATATTTATAAACCCACTCTACAATTTCAATAAGAGAAACTAGTTTTGTGATTCCTGAAAGCTGTCATTTGTTTAAACAGACCTATCAGTCGTCTCATTGTTTTCTTGTAGGCGTTATTAGCACATTTGTAAATATATAATTACAGTAATGGATACTGTATCTACTTATTTTGCTTTATGCAAATTAGTGGTGAGATAAAATACCACATGTGAAAACATGTTACAGCAAGTCTCGTGATCTTATCAATGAGATAGCACAATCAAGCAGAGATGGCAATAATATTTACATTACTAGAACTTCCGTAGGAAACGACAGTGTTGAATTATCTGATAACCTCCGCAAATAATCTCGTAGTACAAACATATCGTATGTTATTAAATTCGCATTTGCTAAGGAAACCGCGAATTTGGATAGTGCTAATGCACTTACATCAACAATTTTATCCTAATACGAAATCAAGTTTAATTTAATAGCACAGGAAATATAAATAACAAGTGGATTTGGAACAGTCAAATATATTTTTTTCTGTTTTATACTCTGAATCTGAATAACATGTAAATATTGTTTTTGCGGCTTATTAGATTTGTTCGTTTTACTATTCTTTGTTTTGTAGTTTACTGCTTCGCGCCGCGATATCGATAGTTATTTAAGTTAATAAAAAATATTTTTTGCCGATTGACATTAAAAGTGTGATTTTCTGACAACTATCAGTCTGTAAAATGTCACTTTTACTACCTGTTGTTGTTATTTAGACAGCAACCACTCAACGGCTCAACAAACGCTTAGCAACCGTTCACCAAACGCATAACAACATAATTTGATGGTGATAACTTTCAAAATAGGTATTAAAAATAATCTCTAGATTAATATTAATTCTAAACTCGGCAATAAAGAATATGTTCAACATGGTACCAAATACAGATTTACAGCGTCGACAACCTGTGCTGTATATATCTGGTATTTATTAGTTGGTAGGATATAAATATAATGCATTTTATATTTCATATTAAATGGATACATAGTTAAAAAATCTGGTGTGGCCAACACAATACCTCCCGCCATTTACAGCCCGAGTCACAAAAAAAGATTAAGCTAATCCTTATTTTTCTATTAGCGAATTTTCTTAAAATATAGTCTAATCTAATCCAAGTAACTATCTTTTTTGATAATAAAATGAAGATTATATTTGAAATACCGGGATAAAATAGAATACATTAATCCAAAAATGAGGATTAGCTTAAACTTTTTTGCGAATCGTTTTTTTATTAATCTAAATACATACCTACATATCTACTTATGCTGGAAACTATATTGATTTCTTTTCCTATTGTTCTACTTACTTTTTTTTTTAAACGTTTCTGTTATTTATTTGAAATGATTAGTACTTTGATAGTGACATTTATCTGTGAGTTACATACATTTGAATAACTGCGTAACCAAGGAGTTTTGTTTGTTTAAAGCGTAGACTCAGGGATTTAAATTATAAATAATTTTATAAATTTATCCACAAAATATGTTGAAAAAGTATTAATGTAAATCTGTAGAAAATTTATTAACCTTTAATTTTTATAATAACATTAATCTCGAAAAAAATACATTTAAAGGTACTTTTCGAAGAAAAAATATTTTGAGCTTCAAGTAAAGTGCCATTTCAGGTTATCCGATTTACACCAAAATCTAATGGGCTCTTTCCATAATAGAAAAAGGTCAAAATGCAAGGTTTCAAAATTTTTTGAATTATAGTATTGGAATTAGAGTGGAGGATCCACACATACATACACATGCACAAATACATTATCGTGAAAATGTTAAAATTGGTTTCTAAGGATCTTAAAACGTGGTCATTTACCAAAATCTCGATATGCGATTTTTAGCACGATCCCTATACCTCCCTTACCAAGGGTAGCGGGAGGTAAAATTATAAAGAAATTAAATATATTATTAGCCAGCTATGCTGTAACTCTGGAAACAGCTGCTATATTAAGAAAATTCTGATTGAAAGGTGTCAGTGGCAAGAGCAATTGACAGTATGTTTGTGTTATAATTTTACTGGACATATAGGTAGGATCTTTTGCTAGAAACTTTCTGTATGGAATTTGTATAAAATACAGACAAGTGCCCTAAGATAATGTAGAAGAAATAGAATCCTTTGCAAGGAACTTTCTGTATGACATTTATACAAAATACATAGAACTGATGGAAGGTAATGTGCTGGCCACATGAGATTTTTTAACTTTGATTGTCCCTATCATATAGTTTTAAGGTTTATTACTTCCTTGTACATAGTAAAGGAAGTAATGTAATTGCGAAAAATTTCGGTTTTCAGATTTCAACGGAAATATCTCTTTTGACCATCCATGAATCCATTTTGACTAATTTCGTTGTGAAGTCTGTACGTACGTATCTCGCATAATTCAAAAACGGTAAGCCGTAGAAAGTTGAAATTTTGTATTTAAAACTAATATAACATCTAGTTGTGCAGCTCCTTTTTTGGTCATTACATGTTTTCCAGAAGTGGTACTTTACTTGAAGCCTATAATAGATTTTAATTCAAATTTGGTATATAAGACTTTT
The DNA here is from genome assembly GCA_963082715.1 of Harpalus rubripes. NCBI lineage: Eukaryota > Metazoa > Arthropoda > Insecta > Coleoptera > Carabidae > Harpalus > Harpalus rubripes. Next base: position 59,897,619 of record OY720453.1, read on the forward strand.
ATGTCAATGGGAATAACATAATAGATTTTTGTTAAAATGGGCTACCCGGAAGTGATATATTAGCTGAAGTTACCAGTTTTTCTTGAATAAAATGGTTTTATTTTAATTTTAGAATTAAATGCTTCGAATAATAATTTTAGAGAATTAAATTCTGCGTATAGTACATCCAATATTATTAAATTAGCCCTTTGTATAAGCGAGATATGTAAATTAAAAATTATATATTTTTTGGTTTTGTACTAAAGCTTTCCATGGATTAGGACAAAAAATACAGAAAATAAAAAATTAATGTTAATGTCCAAAATGTCTAATTACGTCAAATACGTGCAATTTTATAATTGGGCCTATATTTTATGGTGGTCTTGCGTATAAGGAAATCAGATTTTTTTATATAAATCAATTTTCTAATTTGTTGGAATATTCATAGTAAAAGTCTTTTTCTGAAAAAAATAATATTACCTATTTTTCGTAATGTCAGCAACATATCAGATTCGCTTGACATCAAATTAAAATATTATTTCCAATTTTCAAATAATACCGAAGTGAAGCCAGCGATGCTCACTCCATGAAAGTTTCCAGAATCCGAATAATGAAACCTAATAAGCGCCCTCAGCGCCACAGATTTTGAAGTTCTTGTAAGTTTATTTAAGTCATAATATATTCCCTTTGCTTTTAGTCAATTATCATTAATTTGTAGACAATTATTTCCATCCTATCATTTATACATCGTAAATATCTCACTATCCCTTTCCTTTCCACCTCCGTCCATGTCATCCAACACGTAAACACACTACACGTATGAATGTAGTTGCGAATGATAAACTCAGCTAACATGTAAGCTGAAGGATGTTGACATTCTTCGTTGCCTCTTGTTCTCACATACACAATTACCTCGTACGGAATAGACCTACACACACTCAAGCCACGAGTACTCGCTACACGTCTCAAAACTGGGAGCGTCTCCAAAATGTTTATAACGCGGTTAAACGTGCGCAGCCTTCCAGATCGTTTAAAGGTTATTACCATTCGATGTGGATGATTTTCAGGGGATTTTAGAGCAATAAGACAGACGTTGGGAATCCAAGCACATAGGAGTATTTGTTGTCTGGTTGTTATGACTCTTTGATAAGATGAATCAAGAAAGAATGAGTTTTATAACTCTAAGGAGGACTTGTTTTAGTGGCAATTTTTATTTGTGTTGAAAATGACAACTGCCGGATTATATCTTCAGAATGGTACTGCATTTCTTGGTGTTGTCGATCCGTCCCAACTGATCCAACAGTCGATTTTAATTTCAACTTATCCAACCTAAACTTTATTAATTTAATTATTTATTTATACGCTGCCCAACAGAAATACACCCAATAATGGGGCAGGAAAAGTAGACATAGTAAAACAACAATTATAAAATAATAAGAGTACAAAAGTTACATATTTATATTACATTGTTTTCATGATGAGTGTTTTGAAGAACTTTGGTTTGTGGAGAAAAACATCAACATTAGCGAATTTAGATTGGTAAATATGGCACATTGAATTGGACACTTAAAGCGGATATTTGTACGTGGTGTAGGTAGGTAAAAGGTATAAGAGGTCCGAATAGTAAAGAAAGGAGTGTGAAAACAACATTTAGGATCATCTACTTCACCATGAATCAATTTGCAGGGGTGTTGAACAGCAAGAAATTCACGACGTTCATGTAAGGTGTTGAAGTTAAATTGTTGAAGTAATTCTTTGTAACCGATATGAAGGTCCGGGTATCTTTTAAATTGCTTGAAATATAGGAATTTAAGAAAATTTATTTTGTAGACTGTCAATGCGGTCCTGATGATGTTCATAAATAGGATTCCATATATTTGAGCAGTATTCTAATTTCGAACGTACAAATGAAAAGTAAAGGGAAAGAATAGAAGAAGTGTCATGGAAGGAACACGTATTGCGAATAATGAAACCTAACATTTTGATAGCAAATGTGTGTATACGATCAATGTGATTATTAAACGTTAGTGTACTATCAAATGTTACACCTAGATCATCTATTACAGAACAACGCGATAAAATAATAATGTCGATAGAATAATTGAAATTTAAATGTAAACTTTTTCTGGTGTATGACAGTACATAACACTTCTCAAGATTTAAAAATAAATTATTAAGGGAGCACCATTGGGATAATTTGTCAAGACTCCCAAGAAGCAGGTATGCTTTATCCACAGCCTTAAAAGTAGAACATTTATTTTAAACCTATTTTTACTGGACAAAATTGATGCGATAAATATGATATTCGTTTTAAATGTGATGATCCTCACGTCATCCATTTCTGAACTAAGAATGAACAATCATGTTTATGTCTAACTTATGTCACTCAGAATGTAACAAAGTCGGGCACAAACATTATTGTTCATTCTTAGTTCAGAAATTGATGATGTGAGGATCACCACATTTAAAACTCAGAGTAAGTAGGTATATTAATTATATTGAAACATACACAACAGATGAAGAGCTAGTAATACTAAAATTCTATGTCCCGTATTCTCACCTCTTTGAAGTAGCGCTACTTCCGAAAAATCGCTACTTCAGCTGTCAAATGTCAAGTTTAACGTTAAAAATTAGAGAAATAAAAATAAATTAAATTGTAAGTAGCACTTATTTAAAATATTATAGGTTTCAATTACAATAATATGAAACCTATTCTTGTCTATAAATAAAATTTAAAAAATCGAAATAGCACTACTTCGGAAGTAGCGATACTCCAAGAGGTGAGAATACGGGCCTAAATTTTTCTTTTTAACACGATGTTAAAAAATCTATATCAATAACTACAAAACATCAAATTCAATATAAAGGATATTTTTACCTTCCGTCACCTTTAGGTAAGGATGATATTGTCTGGTCAAAAAATTCGACGATGAGTTTTTAATCAATCAAGCACGTTTTAGGGACCCTCGAATACGATTTTACTATTTTTACGATGATGTTTGTATGTGTGTGTATGTGTATATGTATGTATGTGTGTATGCGTGTATGTGTGTATGTGCGTATGTGTGTATGTGTGTAAGTGTGTATGTGTGTAAGTGTGCATGTGTGTATGTGTGTCTATGGTGTGTATGTGTGTGTGTGTGTGTGTGTATGTGTGTGTGTGTGTGTGTGTGTGTGTGTGTGTGTGTTCAAAAATTACATCCATATGAGCTGATTAGATTTTGGTTACAATTGATCAACCGGAAGTACCCTCATTTGAAGATTTTGACAGTTTTTCTTGAAAAAACTATGTTAAATATCATTTTTTCACATTTAATGTTATTATAAATATTAAAGAATATTTTTTATCTACACCTGTTTAATAATTTATTGATTATGTACGTAACTATGGATACATAATAACGTTCATTATCCACGCCCCGTGGATTATGACTCATAATCAACGGGACGAGGTTACATAAGACACGGAACTGTCAAATTTATTGTTGAGGGTTCACAATCAACTTCATTTAGCGGTTATGCGCAAGCAAATATTCGCAAAACCGTTTCTGGACATGTGATAAACACGATTTTATGTGCCGACTTTTCTGTTTATTATTTATTACTCAAATTCTAAATTCTAGGGAAATTTTCTGTGTTAAAACATCAGAATATTTTAATTTCAAATTAATGAATTTTATAAATATATTACATTGTGCACGATATTTAAGTCAACATAATTCATTCCTTTGTACGTTTCACGGCATTTCATTCCTATATCATAACCTGAAAAATCAAAATAATTTTATTTGGATTTTTCACTGCAAATTTCATTATAATTACTTACAGTTAGATTCAAAACCTATAAATATTTTCTTGTATTAAAAATACTCAACTATAGATTTTTTATAATATTTTTACGACAGCGAGTGACTCATTTCATTTCAGTTTGCAGTAATCTGACAGTTCCTGAACGATTTTGATGCTTAAAACTTGACGGAAGCGAAAAAAAATTTCAGTGTCACCCGGTATAATATGATTTCAATTGCAGGTGTAGATAAAATATCGTATTATACTCGCGTATGAATTACCACACTCGCCTACGGCTCGTGTTCTAAAATCATCCTCGTGAATAATAGCCATCATAATACGCTCGTTGAATAATATACTAATTCTCTATACAATTTGACTGCATTTTATACTTAATATTAAACGGATTTAAGAGTTAAAAAATTATAAAGAAATTAAATTTCACAAAGTAGCCATAGCTATGGAAACAGCTACTATATTAAGAAAATTCTGATCGAGAGATGTCAGTTACTGGAAATATAGGATCTTTTGCTAGAAATTTTTGGTATGGAATTTGTATAAAATACATACAACTGCCGGAAGGTAATGTAAAAGAAAAATAATCTTTTGCAAGGAAGTATCTGTATGCAATTTGTATAAAATACATAGAACTAACAGAAGGTAATGTGCTGGCCACATCAATTTTTTTCCGATTGATATTAAAAGTGCGATTTTTTTTGGCAGCTAACTAACCGCTATAAAAACGCATTGCAACCGTTCAACAAACGCATTCGCATGGGAACATAATTTGATGTCGATAACTTTCAAAATATGTATTAAAAATAATCACTAAATTCATATTAACTTTCAATCGTTAAAAAAATAATTTGTTCAACAGCATTATACACAGATTTACAGCTTCGAACTCGCCTCGACAATGAGCGGCAGGCTCTGCTGTAAATCTAGTATTTTAGTGCCTTGTTAAACAAATAATTATTAGCTAACAACATAAGTTTTCGGAAATTTTTTGAATGGACGATGCTATGTTCAATATAGAGCTAGCGTGGTCCATTTTCTTTTATACGACAAAGTTCAGTGTACCAATACTTTTATAGAGTTACTTATAAGATATTCAACAATCTGTAGAAACCCCAAAATGAAAACAATTAAGGCGCAGGATTTTTCAAAAAGTACGCAAAATAAATTATAAAACCCGGCGAGGACTCATGGGCCAAGTCAGAACTAAACTAGCTCTATATTAAACATGAATGTTAAAGTTAAAAAATGTTAGTAATAAGCAGATTTAATATACTTTCCTTAAACCACAGTATCGTCCATTCAAAAACTGAAAAACTTATGTTACATATGTTATCTTATATGTGTCGTCAAAGTACATACAGCACGTCATTCACAGCCAATAGGAAAACAGTTTATCCATCATCTCCGGTATTTATATAAATAAAAATAAGCGATAGTTTGTCACATGTTAAATTGTATCTACTTTGACGTCACATTCTGTTTCAGAAATGACTTTTTCAAAATATTACACATATTTCAATAATTAATTGTAAAGTAAGTAATGTATATTTTGTGGCATTTTCAAATTTGAAGCTATTTAAAGAACAATATCTTTTCAAATTTAGTACTTCAGGCATATATTTTTTTTTTTGCAGCAACCCTATTAAATTTAAATTCAAACCAATAAATACATTTTTTAACTTACCTAAACTATTTAAAAACAATTAAGTTTCCAGTGTTTGTACCTTTCTTGATATTATAATGCAATTATTAGGAATATTCCACGACCATATTGTCAATTGCCTGAAATTACAAATATGTTTCATCAACATTTGTTTCAAAATATTTGCATAGCGATAGCAAAATGAGTAATACAGAAATGATAAAAAATAGACGAAATTGTTTATGTTATTGGACACGAATTAGCCTGTAATTGCAGTCCCGTGAGCAATGTTTATTGTTTGATAATAGAACTTTTATCGCACATGAATCAGTTTAACTGTGTCATCAGGTAAATATTTTATTTAAATTTCGATTGTCTGGCTGTGTACCAATACATTCTCTGGAAAATATATTGTTTGCCACCGAAAATAAATATTGAAGGAAAGAATAATATGTGTCAATTTATTCAATTTAAATCAATGTAATGGCTTTTTCAAAATATAATACAACTAATTAAATAGCAATTTATCACCTTTATATATATATATATATATATATATATATATATATATATATATATATATATATATATATATATATATATAAGTCTTATTATTTTACATATACTATTTGATGGCAGATGTAGATATTTTTTATAAAGTCAGGTTTACAAGATACGACTATCAACTTTGATTTTTCAAATGGCAACCTATAATTATTTTTTTTATATTTTTCGTTCATAATGAAATCATTACGATACGCAATTGCGTATCGTAATGACCTTCATTTCGATACGCAATTTTTTGTTTTAGACAGTTGGTACTAGATGACGTTTCTTCAACCCTTTTTACCTAATTTATTTTTAGTAAATTGACGATTCATTTTAATAATATAATGTCGAAATTATTATTATTATTTTTTTTTTATTTAGGGAAAATTATTTACATGAAAATGTACAAATGGTTACGAATATAATCACAAATTGAGTAAATTTTATTGTAGAAGGCGCAAAATATAAAAAATAGTATAAAGAACCCATTTTTATAAGACTTTCTTTCGCACTTTCGTCAATTAGAAAAGTCTCAACGCTCGTTTTCTAAATTTTGACGCATGCGAAAAAAACATGTCTTATAAAACTCGTTCTTTAATATACTATAATAAAATAGAAACCGCCATTTTTTTCTCTTTTCAACGATGTATTATTTTTTATTAATGTATTTGAAAAATTTCGAGAAAAATGAGATAATTTAGAAATATTAGAAATAATTTTTAAACAAATATTATAGGTCGCTATGTGAAAAAAAAAACGTAACGATGTAAAACAATTAAATTAATGTCAAAAAAGTATACATTTGTTTGTTACTTAATTTAACTTATTTTGTAAACAAAAAAAACATTTTTAAATGTTTACGAAGAACGAATTAATTGATATGATTCTAATAATTGGTAAATCAACTGGAATCATAAGAAGAGCAAAAAGATTTTACCGGGAGCGGTTTCCTAGACATGGTCGTAATTTTTAACATTTGTTTTAAGTTGTTTTTGTTACTAAATTTGTTGTTTTAGTTTGCCAAGTTGTATAGAACTGTTACGTTTTGTTTATTTTCACATAGCCACCTATAATATTTGTTTAAAAATTATTTCTAATATTTCTAAATTATCTCATTTTTCTCGAAATTTTGCAAATACATTAATAAAAAGTAATACATCGTTGAAAAGAGAAAAAAATGGCGTTTTCTATTTTATTAAAATAATTATAGGTTGCCATTTGAAAAATAAAAGTTGATAGTCGGATCTTGTAAACCTGACTTTATAAAAAATATCTACATCTACCATCAAATAGTATATGTAAAATAATTAAACTTTTATATGAGCCATTTTTTTCTATTGCTTATAATAAAAAAGTTAAAGGGGGAGGGCGTCTTCCCAGACTCACTCTGTATATATATATATATATATATATATATATATATATATATATATATATATATATATATATATATACACAGGGTGTTAATTAAAAAGGGGGCCATAGGCGTTTAACATGGGAAATCAGTTTTTCCTTGCGCAAAAGTTCCCAATTAATTTTAGACAAAAGTGTTTGAAATAAAAATTAATAATTAAACTAGACACCAGCATCACTAAACAGATTTTATTTTGCATGTTTAGTAACTTGTATAATCCAAATTGAAATTCTATAAATATTGCTCATTTGTAGTGATAACCATGGAATTTAAACAAAATTACAAAGAAAAGCATATCGTTTGAACTGTCAGAAATTCGCTTTTCAAATAAAAATTACTGATAATTATATTCAATCCTAAGTCCTTAAATATATTTTGTTTTTATAATCTACATCTAAATTATTGCTCAGATTTTATTTATTTTTATTTTGTAACCTGCAAAATCGAAATTCTGACAATTCAAACGATATGCATTTATTTGTAATTTTGTTTAAATTTCATGACTATCACTACAAATGAGTAATATTTATAAAATTTCAAATTGGATTTTACAGGTTACTAAACATGCAAAATAAAATCTGTTTAGTAACGCTGGTGTAGAATTTAATTCTCTACAACATTTATTTGAAACATTTTTGCTTAAAATTAAATGGGAAGTTTTGCGCAAGGAAAAACTGATTTCCCATGTTAAACGCCTATGGCCCGCTTTTTAATTAACACCCTGTATATATATATATATATATATATTCATCCTACTATCATTGAGGCGTCCGTACATTTACCATTTCCTATCAATAGAGAGTCCGACTGCAATAGAGCGTCCGTATACGGACGCTCTATTGAACACCCCTTTAAAAATTTTTGGTGGTACCGTGGCACCCCCTAAGGTTGATTTCCGAAAATTGCTATGGACGCTTTAATGATAGTGGAGTGTCATAAAGTGTATATTTTGCGTATATTTTTAGTTCAGGCCTTGAACGCTAGGAGCGCTGCTGCATCAGGCGTATATTGCGTACCGAGTATATTTTTTTTACACTCTACTATCATTAGAGCGTCCATCATATGGCAACGTTGTATTTGTATATTCAGCGTACATTCGCTGTGTATGGCGTCCAGTAACTTGGTGGTAACATGAATTTTAACAGATACAGTCGCCTATTTCCTTCTGAATATATAAGTTTTTATTGAAATGAAAAATAAGCTACACTACATTTATATTATTGTTTTTAGTATAAAAGAAAAAAAATGTGTGCGCATGTCATTTTGAAAAAAACAATGTTACGTTGACAGTATCAATGTTTTGACTTATTTTGATTTTGAACTTGTTTAATGTTACTATTTTACAATTTTTAGGCAGTAAAACATATGAAATTAAAAATAATAACATTTTGTTAAAATGACATGCGCCCTATAATAATTTTTCCTATTACACTTTTACTACTACACTTTTACTAATATACTTTTACTACTACACTTTTAGTACTACACTTTTACAACTATACTTTTACTACTACACTTTTACCACTACACTTTTACTACTACACTTTTACTCTTACACTTTTACTCTTACACTTATACTATTACACTTTTACTATAACCCTTTTACTATTACACTTTTACTAGTACACTTTTACTAGTACACTTTTACTAGTACACTTTTACTATTACACTTTTATTATTACAACTTTTACTATTACACTTTTACTACTGCACTTTTACTACTACACTTTTACTACTATACTTTTACTACTATTCTTTTACTACTACACTTTTACTACTACACTGATACTATTACACTATTACTAATACACTTTTACTAATACACTTTTACTATTACACTTTTACTATTACACTTTTACTATTACAACTTTTACTATTACACTTTTACTATTACACTTTTACTATTACACTTTTACTACTGCACTTTTACTACCGGAATTTTTGCTACTATACTTTTACTACTATACTTTTACTACTACACTTTTACTACTACACTGTTACTATTACACTTTTACTAATTCACTTTTACTATTATAATTTTACTATTACACTTTAACTACTGCACTTTTACTATTACACTTTTACTACTATACTTTTATTACTATACTTTTACTACTACACTTTTACTACTACACTGTTACTATTACACTTTTAATAATACACTTTTACTATTACACTTTCACTACTACACTTGTACTACTACTGTTACTATTACACTTTTACTAATACACTTTTACTATTATACTTTTACTATTACACTTTTACTATTATACTTTTACTACTACACTTTTCTTACTATACTTTTACTACTATATTTTTACTACTACACATTTACTACTACACTGTTACTATTACACTTTTACTAATACACTTTTACTAATACACTTTTACTAATAAACTTTTACTAATTCACTTTTACTATTACACTTTTACTATTACAACTTTCACTATTACACTTTTACTATTACACTTTTACTACTGCACTTTTACTACTACACTTTTACTACTATACTTTTACTACTATTCTTTTACTACTACACTTTTACTACTACACTGATACTATTACACTATTACTAATACACTTTTACTAATACACTTTTACTATTACACTTTTACTATTACACTTTTACTATTACAACTTTTACTATTACACTTTTACTATTACACTTTTATTATTACACTTTTACTACTGCACTTTTACTACTGCACTTTTGCTACTATACTTTTACTACTATACTTTTACTACTACACTGTTACTATTACACTTTTAATAATACACTTTTACTATTACACTTTTACCACTACACTTGTACTACTACTGTTACTATTACACTTTTACTAATACACTTTTACTATTACACTTTTACTATTACACTTTTACTACTATACTTTTACTACTACACATTTACTACTACACTGTTACTATTACACTTTTACTAATACACTTTTACTAATACACTTTTACTATTACAACTTCCACTATTACACTTTTACTATTACACTTTTACTACTGCACTTTTACTACTAAACTTTTACTACTATACTTTTACTACTATACTTTTACTACTACACTGTTACTATTACACTTTTACTATTACATTTTTAATATAACATTTTTACTCTTACACTTTTCCTATTACACTTTTACTATTACATTTTTACTGTTACACTTTTACTAGTACACTTTTACTAGTACCTTTACTAGTACACTTTTACTACTACACTTTTACTATTACACTTTTACTGTTATATTTTTAATAGTAAACTTTTACTAGTACACTTTTACTAGTACACTTTTACTAGTACACTTTTACTAGTAGACTTTTACTATTACACTTTTACTATTACACTTTTACTAGTACACTTTTACTAGTACTTTTACTAGTACACTTTTACTACTACACTTTTACTATTACACTTTTACTATTATATTTTTAATAGTAAACTTTTACTAGTACACTTTTACTAGTACACTTTTACTAGTACACTTTTACTAGTAGACTTTTACTATTACACTTTTACTGTTACACTTTTACTAGTACACTTTTACTAGTACTTTTACTAGTACACTTTTACTACTACACTTTTACTATTACACTTTTACTATTATATTTTTAATAGTAAACTTTTACTAGTACACTTTTACTAGTACACTTTTACTAGTACACTTTTACTAGTAGACTTTTACTATTACACTTTTACTATTACACTTTTACTGTTATACTTTTACTATTACACTTTTCCTATTACACTTTTACTATTACACTTTTACTGTTACACTTTTACTAGTACACTTTTACTATTACACTTCTACTACTACACTTTTACTGTTACACTTTTACTACTACACTTTTACTATTACACTTTTACTATTACTCTTTTACTATGACACTTTTACTACTACACTTTTACTATTACTATAAATTGGGTCTGTATTTCAATAAGTTTTTTTATAATATCTTGTCAGTCAGGGGCTTATTAGTACTGGTACCCGCGGCTCCATTTTCCTCTTATTATAACTCTGTTATACTTTTTCATTAACTTTTGTTCTGGTGGATTTAAAACTGAAGAAAATTTCTTGTAATTTTGAGCAGAGATTCAACTTTGCGAGAAAATAAAGACTGGGTAAAAAAAATATATGAAATAAAATAAATATAAAAATTCTTTACTATCCACGCAGTAATTATATTCACATGATATTGAAGCTTAAAAACTTTCTTAAAACTAATTGAATTAGTTTTTGGAAAGTTATTGAGCTTTCAAGCCGAGTAAATATAATTACTTCGCGGATAGTAAATTAGTTCGTTTTTATTGAAAAATGTTTTTTATTTAATTGTTTATTTTTATAAACAGATCTATGTATAATTTACCATTATCTGGAAATAAAAATTATAATATTCAAGATATATTGTTATGTATCTCCCGGTAATTACTATTATAAACCTCACGTGTTTACCGCGGGAAATAATGTTTTCAGTTGGCGTTGTTTACCGAATAATTTAAAAAAGTACTCTTCACTTCATATAAAAGTTGCAACAAAACAAAAATTTGATTCCATGTATATATTAATCTTACTTAAATGTAAAATAATATAAGTATTAGTTTAACTTTTAAAAAAACATCGATTTTTTTATACAAAATCAGTAGCTAACCAAATTGATAGTTAAATGATTTCATATTTGTTTTATTATATATCTATAAATTCTCACTGTAAGGTAATAAACCTAAGATATTTTGTTCAATTCAAATAATCAAAATAGAAAATCTTTATATATTTGGATGCAGTTTTTATAGTTTAACAATATATACTTATTGTTTTCTCTAATCTGTTTTGGGAAGCTGCAAGAAAAGAAAAACTGGACCTCGAACCTAAAAATGCCTTTAAAACAAATTTATACTATGTTTATATTATTTACTAATAATTATTTTGTATAATTCATGTTAATACGGCAAGTGATAATACATGTCGGACACCAGATAGAACATTCTAACTCTCAGGTGACGATCATGGAGTTAGCTGCATGGTGGCGATATGCCGCTCTTTGTAGTTAAATTTGTGTTACTTACGGCAACATTGCCGGACGCTCGATAGTCTATGATATATACGAAATTCGTATAATGAGGACGCTACAACGGTTAGTATAATAAACGGACGCCTCATTGTATGTCAAATGAAAGTTTTTTGTAATATACGGCAGCCGGACGCTTCAAAGCACAATTATGAACGGACGCTATAATGATAGTGAGATGTATTTATATATATATATATATATATATATATATATATATATATATATATATATATATATATATATATATATATAAATTAACCCGCTTTATAGTCTCGTCATTGTTTGAAAAGGATAGTCGCAGATGACCACACTACCCACATATTTTTTGTACCATATTTAGCAAACTGTCAAAATATGACAGATCCTCCGCCTTGATTTAATCTTTCTCTGAATTAATAATAATTAAGACATTAGTTATTTTACGAGGTAAGCATTTCCAAGAACGATAAACTGAAAACTTGCATCACAAATGAAACATGATTCACCTTATCAAAAAGACACAACAAACGTGAAATATAATATTGTTTTCTTGTGATGTGGTTCATAAATTACTTATATTCAACACCGTCTAATAATAACGCTGTAACTATGGAGATTTTAAATAAATAATGTTGTTTATAATTGACTCAGTGAGTACAAAATCATGTCATGCTGCTATTAATAGCAACATGCGATTAACATTCATACATACAGGGTGAAAACTAGAAACCGTGACATATGCGTACTTTTCAAATATTATCTGTCCCGTAAAACACAATAGGGTAATTTATACATAAAGATTTAGGGCTGGTTTTATAAAGAAATTTAATCTTCACTTAAAATTTAGTTTAGCAAATTTAATGAACTGAACAAATTCGAATTAGATTCTCTGTTCTTATGACATTTAAATCATTGCCGTCAAAAAAACGTGTTTTTTTTTTCTTTTCATTACATTTACTATGGAAGTAAATTTTAAATGAAGATTAAATTTCTTTTCCTACAAACGTGCGTGAAAAGTACTTTTCACGCACTCATTACAGTGTGTAAAGAGGCGTTGCTAGGCAACATTGAAATTTGGTTAATTTACCTGTATATAATTAGGTAGTAAATAATAATGAAAGTAATAAAATTTATTAAAAATATGAGTATACATATAAATGAAACAAATATAATATTTTTTTAACAGATTGAGTACTAATCTAATTTTTAAGAACATTAACATTTTTTTGACATGTATTCTAACCTAACCTAATTTTTAATATTAATATTAAATATACAATTTGTACATTATAAAAGACTAATCATCGTCTGTCTGAGATTCTTCCAAGTGTTTAAGTTACATCTTGTACAGTGTTATGAGAAAGAGCACTAACAGTATTTGAAGCTGCTGGATGCCTGTACACTCAGTATTATGAGAAACATCAATACCATTCCGGTTGTAAGAAAAATGTTGTATGCAACACGTGTGTAAAATTGTATTTTTTGTCTCGTGCTACAATTTCCGCACTCGACCAAAAAGTACTACTTTACACACTTGTTACATAAATAACTATTATAAAACCTGCCCCAAGAGAAAAAATTCTGAATTTTTCGTTCTAAAATTTACGCTTCTGATGTTCGTGTAAACTTAATTTAAAGATGTGATAAAAAAGGAAGTAGTATGCGATAATTTCAAATAAATGAACGTCAAGTATACTATCAAACCGAGACATGTCAAAAATGGATATTTGAATTTGACAGTTAATCAACGCTTATTTCTTAAAATAACGCATAGTAAATCTGCTTTAACCTCATCTTTAAACTTTAAATTAAGGGGATCGTCTGCGCCTCGATCTACGTTTTTCCAAATGAACGAAAAGAGGCTCTAAATTGTTGCTAATTATGCAAAATCTGTTACGAATTTGTAACTTATTTTTATCATATTATTAAAAAACCAGATGTGGCCAGCACATTACCTTCCGTCAGTTTTATATATTTTATAAAAATTCCATACAGACAGTTTCTTGCGAAAGACTCTATATTTTCAGTACATTACCTTCCCTCTGTTCTATGTATTTTATACAAATTCCATACAGACAGTTTCTTAGGATTGATTCCATATTTGCAGTAAAATTATAACACAAACATACTGTCAATCACACTTGATATTGACATCTGTCTATCAGAATTTTTATTTCTATTAGCTGTTTCCAGTGTTATTGCATAGCTGACTGCGTTATGAAATTTAATTTATTTGTAATTTTTTAACTCAATATCCATTGAATATGAAGTATAAAATGTAATTAAATCGTATAGAGAATAAAATATTCTTTAATATTTATAACAACATTAAATGTGAAAAAATTATACTTAACAGCGTTTTTTCAAGAGAAACTGTTAAAACTTCAAATGAGGGTACTTCTGGCCGACCAATTATAACCAAAATCTAATCAGCTCTTCATATGGATGGAACGAAGAGGAATACGAAATAATTATACTCGTAATTTTTAGAATTGTAGTTATCGACGGAGAAAAAATCATCAAGAGAACGCACACACACACACACACACACACACACACACACACACACACACACACACACACACACACATTTATATATATATATATATATATATATATATATATATATATATATATATATATATATATATATAGGTATATATATAGGTATGACGGAAGGTAAAAACTTAATATTATGTCCGTAACTTTTTATTTATCCTTTAGCGTTGAAAATACACAAAACACGTGTCAGGTTTTTACCTTTTTACTAATAATGACTGTATTTGTTATTCATTTGTAATAAAATTTAAACCCTCGCTCTTAGGAAACATGAAATTAGGTACGTAACGTTTTAAAATTTTATAATATTTATTCTTTATTCGAAAAATTAACTTTAAATTTAACAACAAATCAACAATTTTAGGGCTTTATCACGGATATAAGAACAATGATATTGCAAAAATAAAAAGTGACATAATATCAAGTTTTCTTAGTAAATATGTTAAAAATAAGTAACAAATTGCCAACAGATTTTGCATAATTGGTAAAGATTATATATTATATAAATTATTTCAATAATTAGAAAAACCTGTTTTCTCATGTTATACACTTATATGTTACGGTTTCTATTGTCATCTTGCATATTACTGAGCATAGCCTTTCTCAGTACATTTTTTTTAAATGTCAATTTTGTATTTCAAATTTTAAAAAATTAAATACCTACATTTTAAATACAAAATTATGTATGGCACACGTGTGTTAATTACATAGGTCAATTAAGAAAAGTATCCCACTTGGCCTAACGACTTCGTGGACTATAACACTATTCTCGAGTGATTTATTTACAAACATACTTGTACCATAAATCTCTCTAAATATATTTATAAAGTGGCATTTTATCTACCGAAATCTCATTACTAAAGGTATACCAAAGTAATACTTTAATGATGAGAATAGAAATATATTATTTTCAGCTGTCTTTCACTATTGGTAATTGTAGGTACAGAAAATCGTTAATAATTACCAGAATATTCATAAATAAATTCAATTTTCTATTAATAAGCGAGTTTAATAAAAATAATTAATGTCTAAACTTAAACGTTGCTAAAGTAAAAAGAATTAACATAGAATAAATATTTTTATTTCAAAAAATGATTATACGTACTTCGGGAAATTGGGGGGGGGGGGGTGAATCATTTTATTATTCAACCAATCAGAGAAAAATGAAAGTGAGGTTTTTTTGAAACATATACATTCTAACATGGTATGGCATGCGTAACCAGTTGAAATGAAAAACATTAATAATAAAAACGCGATTTCTGAAAACTCCAGTCGTAATAGAAAGAAAAAATCTTTCGTCAGTTTTATGTATTTTATACAAATTCCATACAAACAGTTTCTTGTGAAAGATATTATATTTCCAGTAGATTACCTTCCCTTAGTTCTATCACAGATTCAAAACACTATATAGATTGCTCACGTAAATGCGTATAGTGTTTTGAATCTGTGGTGCCATGTATTTTGCAAAAATTCCATACAGAAAGATTTTAGAATTGATTCTATATTTGCAATAAAATTATAACACAAACATACATGTCAATCGCACTTGACATTGACATCTATCAGAATTTTCTTAATTATATTAGCTGTTTTTGCATAGTTGGCTGCTTTAGGAAATTTAATTTCTTTATCATTTTGTAACGCAATACCCGTTGAATATGAAGTATACAAAGTAATCAAATATAAAGAATAAATATTCTTTAATATTTATAATAATATTAAATGTGAAAACATTATATTTAACAACGTTTTTTCAAGAAAAACTGTTAAAATTTTCAAATGAGGGTACTTCCGGTCGATAAAACCAAAATCTAATCAGCCCTTCATATGGATGTAACGAAGAGAAGTACGAAAGAACTATAATTTTTAAAATTGTAGTGTTGGAGTTATCGAAGGAGAAAAAATCGTCACACACAAACACACACACACACACACACACACACACACACACACACACACATACACACACATACACACACATATACACACACATACACACACATACACACACATACACACACATACACACACATACACACACATACACACACATACACACATATACACACACATACACACACACACACACACACACACACACACACACACACATATATATACATACATACACGCACACACATACACACACAAACACACATACACACACATACACACACATGCACACACATACACACATGCACACACATACACACACATGCACACATACACACACATACACACACTTACACACACATACACACACATACACACACATACACACACATACACACATATACACCCACATACACCCACATACACACACATACACATACATACACACACATACACATATATACACACACATACACACACATACACACACATACACACACATGCACACATACACACACATACACACACTTACACACAGACATACAGCCATCTTCGCAAAAATAGTAAAATCGTATTCTAAAGGGACTCCCAAACGTGCTTATTCATTATAAACTCACCATCGAATTTTTGATCAAAAACAATACCTTGTTTATCTAAAGGTATGACAGAAGGTAAAAAAATCTGAATTCAGCGTTGAAAATACTATTGCGTATTGCAATATGCTAAGATCGTAAAAAATCCTAGCATTATAGAAAAAACGGGTTACAGATCTGAATTCAGCATGAAATATATAATGTGAGATCCACACATTAGGAACGGTGTGGTAAAATAAAATAAAAATTCTTGTTAGCTAGTATTGTCAAATATTTAAAAAAAATTCTCAGAACTGTTTAATGTTACCTGATCTACCTTTGATAACTAGTCTTTTCCTTTCATCTCATAAAATAGAAGTTTGACAGGGTTCAAAAGATGCAAAGGCAAACAGTTGCAAAAATAAAATTAAATATTCAGTTTTATTGTGTTTTGAAAACTTTAATTAACAAATATATGAGAGAAACAATTTGAGTACAATGATTTTTACAAATTAACAGGTCTATCCATATTTCAGACGGTGTTGAGAAAAAATTACATTCGCTAAAACAGCAAGCATATGAAGGATACGTATTAAAAAATCTGATGTGGCCAGCACATTACCTTCCGTCAGTTCACGGATCACCTCAACTACAGATAGGACAGCTAATGTATTTTTCGAAATACAAAATAGTGACATCTACAGATTGCTTCCATGAACTAACGCACACTGTGATGGCTTGGTCGGCTTGATAGTTTGTGGCATAGGAGACATGTCATGTATAGATAAATTGAAATTTTGAATTTTTAAAATAAAAGACATAATAAGAAAATTGAATATAAGTACATACATATATTTTAAATAATCACAATACAATAACTATAAATTCATTTCTAAATAAATATAAAATTACTTGTCAGATAGACATACACTTCTATTTTAATTTTTGTTTATATGTAAGATAAAAGGATATTGGAAATGGTACGACATTTCATCATTAAATTTAAAAGTAAACGTCTATTTGCTTCTTTGCACTGCACTTTATATCAAACAGCACCACGAATGTTCATCAGCTTGGTTAATTTCAATTCCGTATTACGTCAAAAAATAAACACAGTTAATACACTTTAAAACTGGAGAAATCACGAAATAAATCACTACTGGCACTATAACTAAATCTATAAATTATTAAAAATTGGATTACCAAATAATTAAAGATGTTAAAGCGTACGTTCAATGACATGTGTTATGACTTATGTGACTTAACAATTCAAAATATTGCAAAATGTTTTGAACACAAAGGTGACTTAATCCATTTTCTTAAAATTTAAGCACTGTCGCGCCTCTACAGTTTGCTTCCTGGAACTATGACAGTGTTTTGGCACATCCATTTAGCTGTCCGGTGTCTGCGTCAGTTCTATGTATTTTGTACAAATTTCATACGGAAAGTTCCTTGCTAAATTAAATATTCTATTTCTTGTACATTACCTTCCGGCAGTTGCATGTATTTTATGCAAATTTCATACAGAAAATTATTATTTTGTGACGTTTTCTATATACAGTGTATTGTATCTGCAGAAATAAAAGATTTATTATTATTATTATTTCTTGTATATTACCTTAAAGCAGTTGTATGTATTTTATACAAATTCCGTACAGAAAGCAAAAGATCCTATATTTCCAGTAAAATTATAAGACACTATGTCAAATTCACTTGACACTGACATCTTTCAATCAGAATTTTCTTAATATAGTAACTGTTTCCATAGCTATGGCTACTTTATGAAATTTAATTTCTTTATAATTTTTTAACTCTATATCCATTTAATATTAAGTATAAAATGCAATCAAATCGTATAGAGAATAAAATATTCTTTAATATTTATAATAATATCAAATGTGAAAAAATTATATTTAACATAGTTTTTTCAAGAAAAACTGTTAAAATCTTCAAATGATGGTACTTCCGGTTGACCAATTGTAACCAAAATCTAATCAGCTCTTCATATGGATATAACGAAGAAGTATACGAAAAAATTATAATTTTTGTAACTGTAGTATTAAAGTTATCGCAGACCAAAATTTTGTTACACACACACACACACACACATCCACACACACGTACACACACACATACAGACATCATCGTAAAAATAGTAAATTCGTATTCTAGGAACCCTAAAACGTGCTTATTGATTAAAAACTCATCATCGAATTTTTTGACCAAAGACAATACCTTCCTTACCTAAAGGTGACGGAAGGTAAAAATATGTTCTGTTTCTTAAAATTAAATATTAGTCACGTTAGTATCAGTTACACTCCTACTACTATGTGTGTATTTGTCATTCTTTCGGGAAATTTTTCAAAGTACTAATCAATATAATTGTAAAAATTATCTTTAATTGTTTCAAATCCATTATCTTAATTAAACATTTCGCAAAATTTCTCGTTCCTAACAATAACTATTTAATGTTTGCAAACAATGATTGTAGAATACAATAGAACCGAAAGGTTCGGTAGATAAATACTATCAGTTAATAAATAAGTGATTTGACTTTGTTTTATGACATTCTATATACATTCTCTTTAGATATGTGGAAACTTACGTCATAATAAATCACCAGGGTACGTATCTGCCTCGCCGAGATAACAACGTTGACATATTGACAAATTGGGATTTCTGCTTTTGCTTCTTTAAATATGTCATACGCGTTTGCAGAAATGGCTATTTTGTTCTAGAATTTGCTACAATATATAGATCAAGTCATAACAAACGGATTTAGCAGGGGGCAGCTGTCAGATATAAATTGTATACAAATTTAATCAATGATGAAAAATTATGGTTTAATCTTATGAATTAATTGTATCATAATCAAAATTTCTCGATATCTATTATACGATATATAAATTAAATAATTTTAAAATAATATTCAAAAGTGAGGTTAAAACCACGCCTGCCCCTTGCTTATGACGTCATGTTGGATTGCTTCAATTATTTTGGTTCACGTTTAAAGTGAACAAAGAGTATAATTATTGTATACTCATCGTATAAGATATAATCATACCGGGTGTCCCAATCAATTCTTGCCATAAACGTTTAACACGGGAACAGAAGTTGTTGGACGGGAACCATAATATAAAGTAAATAATTTGTTGAAAGGCCTTTAGGTTCCAAGTTCTTTATTTAAATAAACATTTAAATATTAGGACGTTTCGGGCGATCATCCGCCCATCATCAGCTAACTGTTAAATTGTCATTAAATGTATGACATGAAGTTGTAAAAAATATACATAGTTATAAATTATAAATGTAAGCGGAACGCTAGTTAATATAAATATTATAAAAAATGGGCATGGTGCCAATACTAGCAACTGTGCGGTAGCACAACAGCAAAGGAAATCTAGCTAGTATTGGCACCATGCCCATTTTTTATAATATTTATATTAACTAGCGTTCCGCTTACATTTATAATTTATAACTATGTATATTTTTTACAACTTCATGTCATACATTTAATGACAATTTAACAGTTAGCTGATGATGGGCGGATGATCGCCCGAAACGTCCTAATATTTAAATGTTTATTTAAATAAAGAACTTGGAACCTAAAGGCCTTTCAACAAATTATTTACTTTAACACGGGAAAACAGTTTTTTGTAAATAAGTAGAGTCCGATAGAAATTTAAGCCATAATATTAAACATGATAACAGTACATTACCTCCTGCAATATTAATTTCTTTATTATTTTTTAATAAATTTGTAAAAAATTGTAAAAATTTGCAAGTAAATAATATTTTTACTAATGTATAATAGGAATAGATTTACAAAAAAATGTCTTCCGTGGTTTAATGGCTATAGCATAGATACATGCGATATAAAATAAGTCGAAGATTTGAGTTAATTATTTAATTTTTTACATAAATATTCTTAAAATTAAAAATCTATTTTTACCTCCCGCTATAGGGATCGTGCTAAGAATCGCAAATCGAGATCCTGGTGAATGACCACGTTTTAAGGTCCTTAGAATCCAATTTTAACATTTTCACGATGATGTCTGTGGGTATGTGTGTATATGTATGTATGTGTGGATCCTCCATTCTAACTCAAATACTATCATTCATAAAATTTTGAAACCTTGTATTTCGAACTACTGTAATGGAAAGAGCCCATTAAATTTTGGTGAAAATCGGATAACCGGAAATGGCACTTTACTAGAAGTTCAAAATAATTTTTTTATTTTTTCCAAATTAATGTTATTATAAAAATTAAAGATTATTAAATTATGTATAGATTTGCATTAATACTTTTTCTATATATTTTATGGATAAATTTATAAAATTATCTATAATTTAAATCCCAGAGCCTACGCTTTAAACAAACAAAACGCAGTTATTCAAATGTATGTAACTGACAGATAAATGTCGGGCTGTAAATGGTGGGAGATATTGTGTTGGCCACACCAGATTTTTTATTTACAATTACAATCATTTAGAAATAAAAATAACTTTGTAATACATAAAGAGAAAATAATTGATTAGGTACAATAATTAAAACAAAATAATGCATTTTTATTATAGGTACTAAAGTTTTAATTATGGTAATCATCAATTATTTTCTCTTTATTACGGAGAGAATAGAAGATAGATTTTTAAAAGGTCAACAGTTTGTTTGTAAATAATTTAGCCTGTTGTAGAATCGAACTCAAATCTTATTATAGTATAAACAAAGTTTAGATATGAGAATTAGAAATCTTTATATGTAAAAAGGCCTTATCAGACTAGAAATAGTATTTTTGACTAATCTCGCATTATCCATGACATCGGTTCATATCGCTGAGTTACTCTAGTTGATAGCTACAAGGAAGTCAGAGATCCTGTTGTCTTATGAAATGGAATCGGTTTCATTTCTTCTGACTATTTACCGCTGACTTCTCTATTGCGCCTGTGCAACTGTCTCTAAAGTACAGGAATGAAACCAATTTCAAGTATGAAAATCCACTAAGTCAGGGAAAACGGTATTTCGAACTTGCAGTGTGATATATCGAGTAGGTCATACAAAATAAGTCAGCGAAAAAGAGTCAGAGATATGATGATACGGCCTTAATGCTTCTACAACTGGTAACTTGAAAATAATATTTCTATTCTATTAATAATATATTCCGTAACTTAATCGCGGTGACCAAGGTTCTGATTAAGCGTTCCGGAATGTAACCAAAACATACATTCAGGATCGATGTTCCATTTCGGAATATGGTTCCTGAAAGTTTTGGTTACTTTTTCGTGACCACAACGACCACAATTTTTTGTGGTTATTGTGGTCATTTTCTTATTTATTATAATATAATAAATAAAATTGTGCAAACATAATTATTATTAATATATACTGATATGTATAAAATAGACAAATAGAGTTACGTTGTCACTTATTTCTAATGACGCGGTGATCCTCTGTTTTACCGACAAAAATTAACCAAGATGTTCCGAATCACAACCACTTTTCAATAACCATAACCTGACCACGTGAACCACAAGAAAACCGTAACCACGGTTGTGTTTAAGTTACGGAACATACTACAACCATAATATTCGCCCTAGTTTTTTCAACAAAGTTGCTAACGCTTAGCAACATTGCTAATTGTAGCATATATCCAATAATAATTGCATTTGTTTTACATTTGTTTTTATTGACTATTTTTTACCTTCCGTCACCTTTAGGTAAGGAAGGTATTGTCTTTGGTCAAAAAATTCGATGATGAGTTTTTAATCAATAAGCACGTTGTAGGGTCCCTAGAATACGAATTTACTATTTTTATGATGATGTCTATATGTGTGTGTGTGTGTGCGTGTGTGTGTGTGTGTGTGTGTGTGTGTGTGTGTGTGTAACAAAATTTTCGTCTGCGATAACTCTAATGCTACAGTTTCAAAAATTATATTTTTTTCGTATACTTCTTCGTTACATCCATATGAAGAGCTGATTAGATTTTGGTTACAATTGGTCAACCGGAAATACCATCATTTGAAGATTTTAATAGTTTTTCTTGAAAAAACTATGTTAAATATCATTTTTCCACATTTAATGTTATTATAAATATTAAAGAATATTTCATTCTCTATACGATTTGACTGCATTTTATACTTAATATTAAATTGATATAGAGTTAAAAAATTATAAAGAAATTAAATTTCATAAAGTAGCTATAGCTATGGAAACAGCTACTATATTAAGAAAATTCTGATTGAAAGATGCCAGTGACAAGTGAAATTGACATAATGTGTTTGTCTTATAATTTTACTGGAAATATAGGATCTTTTGCTTTCTGTATGGAATTTGTATAAAATACATACAACTGCTTTAAGGTAATGTACAAGATATAATAATAATAA
Source organism: Harpalus rubripes (assembly GCA_963082715.1). Lineage (NCBI taxonomy): Eukaryota > Metazoa > Arthropoda > Insecta > Coleoptera > Carabidae > Harpalus > Harpalus rubripes. The sequence continues at coordinate 59,921,469 of OY720453.1, forward strand.
ATCTTTTATTTCTGCAGATACATTACACTGTATATAGAAAACGTCACAAAATAATAATTTAAGACATAAATTTTCTGTATGAAATTTGCATTAAATACATACAGCTACCGGAAGGTAATGTACAAGAAATAGAATATTTAGCAAGGAACTTTCCGTATAAAATTTGTACAAAATACATAGGACTGACGGAAGGTAATGTGCTGGCCACATCAAATTTTTTAGCAATGTTTCTAGGATTTAGTAACTTTTTTTACAGAATATAGATGATTATCCTAAAAATCATATTTCATTCAAAACAATGTCCAATAATTCTCATTACATTATCCTTTCATTTATTTCCAATTTTAAATAAAAATAAAAAGTGTCTTTATATTTAAATGTCCTAGTAATTAGTAGATAAATAAAATAAACACTCATCAAAATGGAAATTCGTACCTACCTTTAATACTTGCTGCTTATTACACCATCTGCATTTGTACTTACGGTTATTTTGTCAAAGAATTACTTACAATATATTTGAATGATTTGGTTTTAAGATTGGTCTTTGTGTTTAAGTGAATTATTTATAAAGATCCCCACAAAAGGAAGTTGTTAAAAGTAATTAATAATTTGTGTTACAAATTACTCATTGCGGTGTCTAAGAAATTGTAATTTTATGATGTCTGTTAACAAGTAGTTCGTTAGCAGAGGAGTTTTTGCGTTATGTGCATTAATAATAATTTTTATTTGCAATCCCGGCGGTATTTACATAAAATTAAAATACTTGATCAGATACTTGGCGTACTTAACGGTTGCTTTATAGTTTTTATCTCTTCCTACCTTGTATAAATTGAAGAGTATTAAATTTAATGAATGTTTTCTCACACAATTTAAGTAATACACATCACATACTACTTTTTTCTACTACCCACATAGAAACATAAACGCAGGTTTTGTATTATACTAAATATGAGGTCTGGCAACACTTTATAATTATCTTCTCGTATGTACAGCTGTATAAGGAATACAATGTTAATTTTTTGTTTTGCTATTAATTTTAGAGGTAAGTTGTAAATACAAAACTTGTTTAGATATGAAAACTGCATGCACAATACGAGGCCATTTTTTACCTTCCGTCACCTTTAGGTAAGGAAGGTATTGTCTTTGGTCAAAAAATTCGATGATGAGTTTTTACTCAATAAGCACGTTTTAGGGTCCCTAGAATACGAATTTACTATTTTTACGATGATGTCTGTATGTGTGTGTGTGTGTGTGTGTGTGGATGTGTGTGTGTGTGGATGTGTGTGTGTGTGTAACAAAATTTTCGTCTGCGATAACTCTAATACTACAGTTACAAAAATTATAATTTTTTCTTATACTTCTTCGTTACATCCATAGGAAGAGCTGATTAGATTTTGGTTACAATTGGTCAACCGGAAGTACCATCATTTGAAGATTTTAACAGTTTTTCTTGAAAAAACTATGTTAAATATAATTTTTTACCTTCCGTCACCTTTAGGTAAGGAAGGTATTGTCTTTGGTCAAAAAATTCGATGATGAGTTTTTAATCAATAAGCACGTTTTAGGGTCCCTAGAATACGAATTTACTATTTTTACGATGATGTCTGTATGTGTGTGTGTGTGTGTGTGTGTGTGGATGTGTGTGTGTGTGGATGTGTGTGTGTGTGTAACAAAATTTTCGTCTGCGATAACTCTAATACTACAGTTACAAAAATTATAATTTTTCGTGTACTTCTTCGTTACATCCTTATGAAGAGCTGATTAGATTTTGGTTACAATTGGTCAACCGGAAGTACCATCATTTGAAGATTTTAACAGTTTTTCTTGAAAAAACTATGTTAAATATAATTTTTTCACATTTGATGTTATTATAAATATTAAAGAATATTTTATTCTCTATACGATTTGACTGCATTTCATACTTAATATTAAATGGATATAGAGTTAAAAAATCTGATGTGGCCAGCACATTACCTTCCGTCAGTTCTATGTATTTTGTACAAATTTCATACGGAAAGTTCCTTGCTAAATATTCTATTTCTTGTACATTACGTTCCGGCAGTTGCATGTATTTTATGCAAATTTCATACAGAAAATGTATGTCTTAAATTATTATTTTGTGACGTTTTCTATATACAGTGTAATGTATCTGCAGAAATAAAAGATTTATTATTATTATTTCTTGTACATTACCTTAAAGCAGTTGTATCTATGTATTTTATACAAATTTCATACAGAAAGCAAGAGATCCTATATTTCCAATAAAATTATAACAAACACACTATGTCAATTTCACTTGACACTGACATCTTTCAATGAAAATTTTCTTAATATAGTAGCTGTTTTCATAGCTATAGCTACTTTATGAAATTTAATTTCTTTACAATTTTTTAACTCTACATCCATTTAATATTAAGTATAAAATGCAGTCAAATCGTATAGAGAATAAAATATTCTTTAATATTTATAATAACATTAAATGTGAAAAAATGATATTTAACATAGTTTTTTCAAGAAAAACTGTTAAAATCTTCAAATGATGGTACTTCCGGTTGACCAATTGTAACCAAAATCTAATCAGCTCTTCATATGGATGTAACGAAGAAGTACACGAAAAATTATAATTTTTGTAACTGTAGTATTAGAGTTATCGCAGACGAAAATTTTGTTACACACACACACACATCCACACACACACACATCCACACACACACACACACACACATACAGACATCATCGTAAAAATAGTAAATTCGTATTCTAGGGACCCTAAAACGTGCTTATTGATTAAAAACTCATCATCGAATTTTTTGACCAAAGACAATACCTTCCTTACCTAAAGGTGACGGAAGGTAAAAATTATAAAGAAATTAAATTTCATAAAGTAGCCATAGCTATGGAAACAGCTACTATATTAAGAAAATTCTGATTGAAAGATGTCAGTGTCAAGTGAAATTGACACAGTGTGTTTGTCTTATAATTTTTACTGGAAATATAGGATCTTTTGCTTTCTGTATGGAATTTGTATAAAATACATACAACTGCTTTAAGGTAATGTACAAGAAATAGTAATAATAAATCTTTTATTTCTGCAGATACATTACACTGTATATAGAAAACGTCACAAAATAATAATTTTCTGTATGAAATTGGCATAAAATTCATGCAACTGCGGGAAGGTAATATACAAGAAATAGAATATTTAATTTAGCAAGGAACTTTCCGTATGAAATTTGTACAAAATACATAGAATTGACGGAAGGTAATGTGCTGGCCACATCAGATTTTTTTTATTTTACGAACGAAATAACGCAAAATAAAATTTGCAGTTTACAGCTTCTTCCAGAGCATAGAAGAAATACAACTTCGGTTAAATGGGACATCTGGTGCACCTTTGGCAGGCCATCTTCCATGTACCTTTTTTTTGCTAAAATTCCTTATAAGCAGCTACAAGTTAAAGACGAAAAATGATTTGCTTAAAATTTTCATATCTAACTCTTGCATTATTGGTAGTGATGCACGACGAGGCGAGAGTACTCTCGCATTTCATCTCGTCTCGTTGCATTATGCGAGACGAGAACGAGAGCGAGATTGCAGTTTAAAATTCGAGGCGAGATCGATATAACAACTGCGAGAAGCGAGAAATCTCGCGAGATTCTCGTGAAAGTCTCGCAATAAAAAGTATTTGTAACTTTATAGCTTTGATTCATAAATTCAATGAAAAATGCACCGTACGAGGAGTGGAGTCAACGCTAATTCATAGAACACGTAAATGTGAAAATTATATGAATTCACTATATTTTTTGGGCCTATCTAGAGTCAATTCGATTAAAATCGTTCCCAGAGCGAGGAAATACAAAAATATTGACAAAATCGGTATTGCATCCAATAAAACTAGTTTTTCTCTAATATTTCATCCTCTAATTCACCCCAGTTAAAACCACGGTTAATAAAACTATTGTCGCCCCTGGAAACAAAGGATGTTATATTAAGCATCGATGGGAGCCATCAGGGAGAGAAGCGGAGTGATTGGTTGCCGGCGGGTTACCAGTGTAGCGGTTTTTTTATGACTTAATCTTACTTAAATTGTGGCATATATTTAATGAAAAAGTGTAGGTACTTTTAGTTACAAAAAATAATACTTCAATGTTTAATTCGTTTTACTGATGACAGACAGAATGTGTTAACAGATGTTCGTATTGCAATAGTTTAGATATCACAATTTGATGATAAATTGGAAATTTGGAGGTAAATTAAATTATTTACTAACTTATCACATTTTGTGGTGATCGTAAATGAATAAACATTATGTTCGTATTGAAATAATTTGGTGACAAGAATTTAGTGTTTCATCTCTTTATTATAGTTATACGATTGCAAATACATGAAAGACGATGCTATTGGTGCGAAATTGTCTCTTGTAATTAAACACCCTGGAAACAAAGGATGTTATATTAAGCATCGATGGGAGCCATCAGGGAGAGAAGCGGAGTGATTGGTTGCCGGCGGGTTACCAGTGTAGCGGTTTTTTATGACTTAATCTTACTTAAATTGTGGCATATATTTAATGAAAAAGTGTAGGTACTTTTAGTTACAAAAAATAATACTTCAATGTTTAATTCGTTTTACTGATGACAGACAGAATGTGTTAACAGATGTTCGTATTGAAATAGTTTAGATATCACAATTTGATGATAAATTGGAAATTTGGAGGTAAATTAAATTATTTACTAACTTATCACATTTTGTGGTGATCGTAAATGAATAAACATTATGTTCGTATTGAAATAATTTGGTGACAAGAATTTAGTGTTTCGTCTCTTTATTATAGTTATACGATTGCAAATACATGAAAGACGCTGCTATTGGTGCGAAATTGTCTCTTGTAGTTAAACAGTTACGTAAATACGTAGTGCGCGAGAACGAGATGAGACCCAAAAAATTGTGCGAGATCGAGATTACAGACCCGAAAATGAGACGAGATCGATATTTTATATTTTTCGTCTCGTTTCGCGTGCATCACTATGCAGGTCGACCGCTTTTATTGCAAAAACCATACAGAAAGACCATGTGAGCATGCATATTCCGTATTAATGAATGTTCTGGGTATAGTTGTTAAATGATTAGGTACTTTGATAGTTCGCGCTACTGATACATCAAATAAAACAATAGGTGAACAACAGCTACTTACCTAGCATTTGTATTAGAATAGGCTTTTTGATTATTAAAGATTTTGCGTGTTTCTGACGATACTAGTCTCTAGGCTTACTATTTTCTCTTTTAAAAATCTAATCCAAGTAACTATCTTTTTTAAACCCCTCAACAGGATTAAATCCCAGTTACAAAGTGGGTTCACATTCACACACATCCATGCCTTAGTGGGATTCGATCTCGGAGCCCCGAGGGCCCTAATGACATGAGGCGTTGCTCTACCGGTGCTATAATAAAATGAAGATTAAATTTTAAATACCGGGATAGAATAGAATTCACTAATCCAAAAATGATGATTAGCTTAAACATTTTTGTGAATCGTTAATTTTTATTAATATAAATACATACCTACATATTTACTTATGCTGGATACTGTATTGAATTCCTTTTCTATTGTTCTATTTACTTTTTTCTTTTTAAAACGTTTCTAATATTATTTTGAAATGATTAGTTCTTTGATAGTAAAATTTATCTGTCAGTTACATACATTTGAGTAACTGCGTTTTGTTTGTTTTGTACTGTATTTTGAGCTTCTAGTAAAGTGCTATTTCCGGTTATCCGATTTACACCAAAATCTAATGAACTCTTTCCATTACAGAAATACAAGGTTTCAAAATTTTCGGAATGATAGTATTTGAGTTAGAGTGTAGGATCCACACACAATACACACATACATACACACAGACATCATCGTGAAAGTGTTAAAATTGGATTCTAGGGACCTTAAACCGTGGTCATTTACCAAAATCTCGATATGCGATTTTTAGCATGATACCTCCCTTACCAAGGTAGCGGGAGGTAAAAATAGAAGTATTAAATTAGATCATTGTGTTGTAAGAAGACGATTTCAAGGTCATCAAGAAATGTGTTCTGATTTAAACACACCAATAATGTGAGTTGGTAAAAAAAGATTTTACCACGGATTACTAAATCCAATTAACTTCCGCACTAAACAAATTTATTGTAAAACAAATCTTCGGCCTATTAATAAAACGATTAGTAAACTCTGTCGTCTATAAATTAGTTTTATTTCAGTGAAGCAATAGGTGAACATAAACTACTTACCTAGAATTCTTATTAGAATAGACTTTTTGATTATTAAAGATTTTGCGTGTTTCTGTCGATATCTCTAAATTGGAGAAGAATTTTTATTTAGAATGGCCCCTAGAATACGTACTGAACGTTTGTCAGAGAATTTTATCAATATTTATTATAAATACAAATTAATAATATTGAAAAAATATAATCAGTTCTTATCATATTACATTCTGGACGTACGAGTATACTTATCAAGTAGTTTGTTACTTATTGAAAATTATATCGCAGTAACATTCTTGAAATAAAACATTTTCTGGAATGTACATAAAAGAAAAGCTAAACGTATAAATATCTGCAGTTACATTTAATTTACATAAATAGATAAACACATGCATGCACCTATTCGTTTAATTTGATAAACAAACTGCAGTCAACACATGCAAGTGTGAATTTTCAAACATACACACCTTATGAATATTTACATAGTTAGATACCAAATATCGCCGTATATTTCAAGCTATAAATATTTGCTTCTGGTAATCAACATACTAGAACTACTCTTCCTTTTAAACACAGTAAAGCCATATGTTAGCGCAAGACGCAAGACTTAATAAGTAGTTTCAGTAGACAGTCGAACACTCATAAGTAAATGAGTTCTTTATGACCCATTTAACTCCGATGACCATATTTGAAGAATCGGAAAAATTGACTAATATAGATACGAGGAAATATGAAATATTTTGCGGCAGTAGTCAACAAGTACAATTCGTATATAGTCATCATGTTCATGCCCAAACCAAAAGTATTAAGCACATTTTTAATGCAATTATTTCAAAAAACCTAGACTCACCCTTTCTGTACATAACCGACAAAAATCTTAGGAACCAGGTTCAATGCAGACAGGCGCCAAAATTATTACGAATTTTAAATGATGCTCAAATAACCCCTGTGGTGTACCCTCCACGGCAGCAATGAGTGCCCGTGAGATGACGTCTGGTAAACTCTAGAACAATACTAAGATATCATGATCACTACTTATATGTGTGTACAAATCAGATTGGCACACCCAACAATGGGTAATATCCCAAGATATACTCGTATTTATTTATAACAGACACATAAAACAAGATATATGTCCAAATATGTGGCTTTAAATCTCATACATACACCTCAACATCTGGAGTACCCCAGGGATCTAACCTTGGTCCATTTTTATTTCTTTTATTTATCAATGACCTACCCGCCAAATTAAATTGCGAGAAACTTTTATTTGCTGACGATGTCAAAATATTTTATTCTGTAAAAACTATTGACGATTGTTTACAACTCCAACATGATCCTAATTCTATTAATGAATGGTGCTCCATCACCTCGTTATCTCTTAATATTAATAAATGTAATATTTTATCATTCACGAGAAAATCTCATCCTCTTTTGTTTGACTATAAAATTGATAATAAAAGTTTACTTCGGGTTAACATTATTAAAGATCTGGGAGTAATTTTCGACACTAGATTGTCATTTATTCATCATATTAACAATATTTACAAGGAATTCATTAAATTGCTTGGTTTTATAATACGTAATACCCGATCATTCAAAAATATTTCTTCCATATTTACTCTTTATTATTCATTGGTGCGCTCTAAAATTTAATACTGCTCTATTGTATGGACCTCCACTTACGAATGTCATCTTCCTACTCCCCGAACTAATGTCCTACAGGTTTCCCCCATTTATCGCATGTGTTCGTACTACAATATTAAATTCTCTAATTTTAACGTTTTTCTTCTAAAGCCTAGTCAAATTTTCAAATGTATAAATAATAATATCCTTCATACATTTTAATCTGTTAAATATTATTCTTTATTGTATTGTATATTTTTAAGTATGTTTCCTGCTCTTTCATTGGGTATAATCCTGTTGCGCAGTTGTAATTAATAAATAACTTAGGTTTACATTATAATAAGGGCATTAACATTAATTTTAAACGAATTTAGTGTTTATAGTTTTAAAATTGATTAGTTCATATCTAATTAATGATAAAAAAATACCTAAAATCCTTTAATTTGTTAAAGGAGGCAAAAAGTAGCAGATTCACTGCCGTTGGGTCGTTTTTAGGACGAGGTGAAACCAAGTATTTGAATTTAACCCAAACAGTAAACTGCAATTTTGCCGTGCAGAAAACATAAGTTTTTCGACTATCATAATTAATTTTTATTTCATGATTATTATCTATATTTTAATAGCTATTTGTGTATTAAGAGCGCAAAATGGGACATTGTCGAAATCGACAATACCGATTTGCGCTCGAAACACATACAAGATTTTTTCTACAGTCGCCATAACAAAAAATTATTTGTTTCAAGTACATTAAACTAGTGCAGTGAAAAATTTGATGTCCATTGGGAGCGTTCACGCCAAACTTTTGCAGGTGGCAGCACAACTGTCACACAATTTATTTTATATTTTAGATTTATTATTATTTTCCAGTTTTCTTGAGCTATTGCTTCAATGTAATCTAAACATTTTATACTTTCGTTTTTGTAAATGAATGCCCTATTTTATTTTCACAGTAGTGCGGCATTTTGTTTGACTATGTAATATACCGACAGAGCAGTTATATGCCTGATTGACTTGTAAAAGTGGTAAATGTGTAACTACAGTGCCATTAGTTTCTGACTAAACGTTTCCATTAAGAATGTAGACAAGTGACATTTCTCAACTTTGTATAGTTAGCAATTTCTACAGCGAGCGTTATTTCTACTTTGTCGCGCATGAGCGTCAAAGTGCCATTTTATGTTGACAAAAGAGAGTGCAAATGGCTACTTTGTATATAGACTAGAAAAATATTATTTCCGTGATCATTATTAATTACTATGTAAAAACAAATTTGATTGATTTTGTTACAAGGCAATAAAATCATACTACCGCTAGCATAGAAAGTAAAACTTTGTTGCCTATTAACTGTCAAAAATCATCCTTTTAATTAAATGCTAGTCGACGAAAAAAGTATGTGTGCAAATACTTTTAGTTAATTTTCAAAAACATCTAATTTTCCCTAAAAATCACCTGAAAAAATTCCCGAAAGGTTTGTTATGAGGAGCACTCCTATATATCCTAAATTTGGAAAAATGCTTCTATTTTAATAATATGGTAAAAAAAATAAGCCTTTATCCTTCAAAAAGTCGAGTATTTTTGTTTTTCGGATATGTTTTATATAGTATTTATTCAGGCATATATTTTGTAGAGGGCAAAATTCTAACAATTTTTGTATAAAACATTGTTTTCTGTAACCAATAGTTATTTGTATCACTAGTCCAGAAACTGAATATTTGCGAGAACGAGTTTATTTTGACAGGCCGAGCTGAAAGCGAGGCCTGCAAATACGAGATCTCGCAAAACAGTTTCTGGGCGTGTAATACACAAGATTTTTTGTGCCGACATCTCCATAAATTCTTCGTATATTTCTCAACATTTTATTCTATTTTACATAACCTAAAAAAATGAACATATATTTTTAACGGTTTTGCATTGCAAGTTTAAATATAATTACTTACATTTGAGCTCAAAATGCGTAATTATTTTATATTTATTGAAAATATATCATACAAACATTAGTTGTATATATTTTATATACTTTAGCATATTTTCAATGACAGATAGCGGAAACCAGGGGAAACTCAATTGTATCACGTGAAGTTAGTTGTAGTTACAAAACAAACGAAACAAATTAGTCCTAAAGTTGGAACTTATAATTAATCTATACGAGATGACAGCCTATTATTATTTTTATGACAAAATTTAGTTATTTAAGTTACAATAATTAAAGATTTAGCCCTAAAATTTGTAAACATTTTGCTAATTCTTGTGTTGAAAATAATCTTAAATTGACATATCACCAGAACAGTAATGCCAACTCCTTTTGCCGGCCTAGGCCAGCAACAGCGCATTTCTGGACGATTTTGAGTTCTGTAATACTAGTCAAATTGGACGGAGGTACGAAAAATATTTTTCAGAAAAAAAACTCAATTTAATAATGATAATAATTGTATTTCAGACATTAACAGTTCCTTTTAATCCAATTTCGTAAAATAGATCTTAGATTAAATCTTGTACTTTAGTGATATGTAATGTACATATCGATCCGACGTATGTACGTACGTAGAGTAGATAGCTACAGATTCCGCAGTTTAATTTGCTTTCATTTAAATAAAATTTTAATTCAAGAAAACATTTACAAATGTATGTTTACGCGTTATAAACTAGTAGGATTGTGAAGAGTTTATTTCTAGGAATATTGATAATAAATTTTATTAGTATCCTGTAGTTGAACGTAGAATATTCCATTTAGAGCACTTCCTCGTACTGATAACCATCATATTAATTGTTATTCATTTCAAGTTGCTCGAACATAGAGTTTTAATACATTATTCATATGTTTATTACATTATGTTTACTTTACAAAAGAACAAACTAGTTCCTTATTTACATCTCTCTTCTCGTTTTACATTACTAGATGATGTTTCTATTTCGTCATATCAGTAGGCAGACAAACTGTAGTAGGTAGTTTACTTTATTACGTACCTTCTGTATGTGTATTAGACGAGGCTTTAAATGATTAAAGTCGGGTTAAAAATATATGATGGTTTTATTTGGTGATATAATTTTTTAAAACTTTTTTATTATTCCACTGTTTTTATTCTTGTTCGATTTTATTTCAATGTTTAAGGAAAACAAATAAAACTTTCTTACAAAAAGCAAGATATATACTTAACCGTGTCAAACAGCAAATTAAAATTAAAAACGAAAGTTAGGCTATTAGATAGTATTAAGTGGTTTTCCAAGTTTTTCAATTTCTGCCGTTGGACAGACTTTTTTATACGAAATATGCTTATTGGATATTTATTTCATAATTGATTTAAATTTAAAATATAAAAGTTAAAAGCGATTAGGTATTGATAGTTCCTCTTGCGAAAAATTCATATGAATAAATTATTTTTACATAATCGCATTAATATTAATAATAAACAGTTTTATTTATTGTCTAATGCAAACTACTGTCCATTATTGCAATTGTTTCTTAATAAAACACAATTTCCATAGTATACTAGATTTAATTTAAATAAATTTATACAAAAATGGTGAATAATTCCGAAATTATTAGTTTTAGGCATAAATAATAATAACATAGGAATATAACATAAATAGAAACCCAACTAAATAATAAAATGTAGGATGTTCCATTTGAAAATGACGAGTTATAGTCATTTGAAATTGAGTAAATTTGATTCGCTTTATTGAACATTCTGTATAATTATTTTTTTTTTAAATATCTGAGAACATAGAATATAGTTATAGTTGTACAGAAATTTTTTTTGGATTATTTATTATTAAAATAACTTTAGTACGCCTTTATAAAGCAATGCATGTATTAGGTTATTTTTAGAGAATAAACGGAATAAATGACAACTCGGAGGAAAATTAAAAAAAAATTATATATACGTATAGGTGAATAAAATACAATTCAAAATATATGAAAATATACAGGGTGTTCCATTTAAAAAAAGAGAAACAATTCTCCTGTATATATCTGACGCTTGGACCCTCATCCTTTTTAGCTCTTGTATTGCAAGTTCTTAGGACTGTTACCGTTTTTTCGATAGGACCAATCATCTCATTTTGCTGGAAAATGGACATTCATCCTTTTCCTCCTTTCTGTAAGTTATTTAAGTTATTTTTGCATAAATTAAATTCAATAAATATATTTTTTATCAAAATCATAATTACTCTGAAATGCTGAAGCTCGTTAGTTATCGGTTATTAAAATAATTTGTAAGCAATATTATCTTCTACAAAATAGTTTTTTGCTCCAATGCTTACATACTGGTAAGGATAGTGAAAAAAATATTTGCACCATTGGATTTTTTATTAGGACCACTAAATGTAAAACATATATAAAAATTAAATAACTACTCGACTTTAGAATAGAACCTTATTTTTATACCCACTACCGGCTAAATATCACTATGGCGGTGCACATAAGTATTCAGCGCCGACAGCGGACAAAAATGACAAAATTGGTTACTCATTGAAACATAGCAAGGTTATGTTTTATGTCAGAATAATTTTGCAATTTCTATTTTATAAAATATTTGCAATGAATGCGAATGATAAGACGTTAGATATTATGTGATGCAGTGGTGGATCTAATAATTCTTACAAAATTACCGATTGAAGTATCAAATTTCAGAAATTTCCTAGAAGATTATATAAGGAACAGATGTATAAGAAAATAACTTTTCAACAGATATCTTCTACTAATAAGAAAAATTATTTTAGGTATACATATTTTCTAATTGTAAAAGATACTTTATAGTATGAATAAAATTTCAACAATAGTCGTCTGATTGCATTAATGAATTATATAAAAATGTGTTTCTTAAGTTAATATTTGAACAAGATATAATACAAAAAGCAGAAAATTGTCTTAAAATTGTATAATACTTGCAGTTGTATGAAATAGAAGTCTATTTTTGACATAATTCGTCTATTTATTATAGATTTTGTACATGTAATGTTAAAGTTAAAGGTAGAAATTCTCATTGTTCGTATTTTTCATGTATTTTCTTTTCCGAGCTAGTACAACTGATTCCACTTAGAGCCTGATATATTTTCAATGAAGAATCTTCTTCATTTATTGCGAATATAAAAGAAAGATGCTAACATCATACGCTGATATCGTGATATGTAGAAATTTTCTTCTTTCCAATAATTCAAGTTTTCCAACATTTTAATCTTAATTTCCATGTATTGTCCACCTTGTAACATTCAGCTAATATTAAAAATTATAATATAAATTTAAATATGATAAAATGGTTTACAGAAATCACACACATTATGAGACTGCCACAGTACCTTCGCTGGTATTTTGACTTTTTTGATTTTCCCAACACATAAGCATTTTAAATATTTTCTTTATTCATTTCAATATACTATGATGTATAATATTCATGCACAATAGCAAAAACTCAAAATAAAATTGTAAATTGTATCACTTTCTCGAAATGTCAAAATTGATTCGGTAACCAAAATTGTCAATGTAGCCGTTAGAGGCGCTGACGCTCAAAATGTGCACATCGCCTATAGATAGATGCGGAATTTTACAAGAAATTAGACAATATAAACAAAATTTAATCATTAAAATTACTTTCACTAAAATATTATGAAAAAATTGCAACGCGGTGCAATGTCACGGTATTAAAAACCAAAGAAAAGTTTAGAAACTTCTGTTCTATAAACGTATCTAGTATAACTAGCTTCCAAACCAGCGTAACTCATACAGTTGCCTTTTATGCGGACACAACTGTTATTTCCCGTAAATTGCTTTTACGATTCGAAGTATTTACTAAATTAAATTGTTATTGGTTATGTCCAAATACGTGTGCTCTAATATGTGAGATTAGACGCATATATCATCATAAGCAAATAGGATTGTCGGGAAGCCCGATGCGAGATAAGGACGTAAATAAGATCCAGAAGGCGCTGCACGAAGAATTCGTTCACGCCTCGAACCAAGTATGGGGGAGTTGGAGTAGCTGCATAACATTTGATTAAGGAAACTAGTCAGGTTTTTAAAAATTTAAAACGCGTACGTATGCTGTAATTCAAGCTCTTTGATCAAATTTGGAAATGCTATAGATATTGCAGTTTAAGGAAGTCGTTGTATACGATATATTAATAAGGTTTTAACATATTTATAAAATATGAACTTGTTTTATTTACCTACATTTTACATAAATAAAGATATTTGTAAATAAAATATTAAATATTTGTTTTTACTATTACTTATTGTTATTTCAAGATACTGCCTATACATATAATTTTCAAATACTTACATATTTACATTAGATATACGAGTACAATATCAAAAAAAAAAATTCAATACTATATTTATTTAAATGTAACATTAAATATATGACATTATTAAGAATTCCATAGTACACTAATATATACAAATTATTATTATATACATAATATAAATAGTTAATACACAATAAATATATAAAAACTTACAACAAATATTTCTCACTCCTTTGATACACATGGAGTGAGTTAGCTGAGCTAACAAAAAATTAATTTGTATCATTTTATTATTTTAACTTAAATATGTTTCATTTTCAGAACAAAAATTATATTTATAGATTACTTTTAAAATTTATTACGTTATCTACTATACAGAGTGTTTCCTTTAAAACAACCAATGCTTTTTTGGGCGAACTGTTGACTTAAGCGAAAATGTTATATACAAAAACAAACAGAAAATTCAACCAGTGTTTCTTAAACGGTAGAACAAAATTATATATTTTTTTAAATATGGTACTCTATATATTTTTTAGTCCACTAGGTAGAGATTTTATCTCTGATTTTAGCGATGTTATTTCGAGAAAAAATATATTAAAAATTAGAAATGTGTAATAAAAATGGGTTTTCTACTAGTATAACCCAGGTATTGCGTGGCCTATTTCAATAGTGTATATTATTTTTAATATTTAATACCATTTTTCTAAAAATAATTGTTATACAACCCTATAAAATATTTATATCGCTGAAATCAGAAAAAATTCTTTATCTAGTGGAATTTTAGTTCCATGGCATCATATAAAAATGTTATTATTGTTGTCGACTATTTTTACGGTTCCGGAAATTGAAAAAAAAATTTCTTGTAGCAAACCCTAAATACAATTTTGTTCTAAAATAATTGTAACTTTTTTTCAAATCTCAAATTTTTTATTGTAGGCAGATGAAATTTTTGACAAGGTTTATATAAAAAGTTACTGGTTAAATTTCATGTAGGTACTTATTTCTGTTACATCCTGCATAAAAATACTTTATTCGTTTAAAAGTGAACTCGTACGTCAAATTCTTCGCTATCACATTCCTCATTAGCTTATCATTTTCATGTTTACACATGAGTTTTTAAACTTGTTGGTATGGTATGACTAGCGAATGAAAGTTGACGTTTAGATTATTTAATATATGTGGTTTCTTTTGAAAACATTTCCCTACATTTGATTTGAATGTATTCCGTTACAAAAGATTAGAATTATAATCAATACCAGGAGGCATTTAAAATGACCTTAGCTACAGGATTCAGGAATGTATTCAAAAAAATTAATACCGCAAATTCTAGTTCGTTCGTCTCAGGTAGAGATTCACGGGCTTGGCTTGAAGCTTGAAAGCTTGGCTTGGCTTGGTTTGAAAAAGCTTGAAAAATCAAGCCAAGCCTGTCGTTCAAAAAAGCTTGACTTTTCAAGCCAAGCCAAGCTTCTGTTCCACCAAGCCCAAGCCAAACCAAGCCTAACATTTAAAAAAGCTTGAATTTTCAAGCCAAACCAAGCCTTCGACTGTCAAGTAGCTTGGTAGAAAACAAGCTTTTTCAAGCTTTTCTTAAGAAATGTTTTCGAGGCCGACAAAACCGTAATTTTATGGTGGTAACGTACTTTCTAATTGCTTCGGCACATTTTTACGAACTTCTAAGAATTGGAGTTCCCAGTAGGACCAGCCTTCATTACCTGTCAGGCTAGTAAGCTTCAAAAATTTGTAAATAGGAAACTATACCCTTCATCATTCTTATTATGCAAAGACCACTTATTTTCTCCATCTGAACCAAGAAATCGCACATTGTAGTTCGCGCACACAACAAGTATACAAAATAAATAAAATGTTGAAAAAGTTTTAAATACATAATGATAAATGATAATATAATTTTATTGTTTTGTCCTTTACCTACATTGATATAAAATGTATGATGAAAAGGGATAATACAAAATTTATTGCAAATGTCAATCATTACATATAGAACTATTTAATTTTTTTTAAATACTTATTATTGTCAAGTTAAACGTATTTTGTATAAAAATTAATTAATTAAATACTTAAATTTTTAAGTAACTGGAATTAATTATAAGTTATGAAGTCTCGTGGCCACGTGCCTGAGTGTCAGGTCGCGAATCTGGGTAACCAGGTTCAATCCTGACCGACGCCAAATATTTCTAATTTTAAATGGCACAAAATTAACCCCTGCGGTGCACTCGCCACGCCAGCAATGAGTGACCGTGAGGTGACGCCTGGTAAGCGCCCGCACGGTGCAAATATTTCATTATTACCGATAAAGCAGATTGGCACACCCAGCAATGGGTGATAATCCGTGATGATATATTTATTTATTCTATTTAATTATAAGCTCAAAGCTTCAAGAAATTAGATTTGATTATCAAACAAAAAAAATTACTAAATTTATCTGATTACATTTCACATAAACCTACACTCTATCTGTTTTAACTATAGAGTGGTGGGGAGATAGGTGTAGTTTGGTCTTGTTGTTTGATTGGGTAATTGCAATAATAATTATTGCATTTTAAAGTTGCATTATATACAATGTTTTGTTATTCTGGTATTTCCGAATCATAGAGACGAGACAATTTCTGTTTGTGGATATGTATATTTATATTCAAATATTTTCAATGCTATTTTTAGCTCTACCCCTAATGTATCCCTAATAAACCGCTCTTGTCTGTGACAGGTATAATAGACAATATCAATGTACCGACAAAGAGAGCATTCTCTTTTAAATATTACCTTGATAATCACGGCTTATTACCTAGTCCTGGGGGTTTTTAATTTTCTTTTATCGTTGAGGGTATTTACTTTTGTGCTATTTGAATTTGGACATAATTATTGTAATTATATTTATGTATTTAACTTACATGATTCTGTACTCAAAAATCAGTAGAAATTTCATAAGAAGAGGCGAGTAGGTATTTATGTCACGAACAAACAAAATTTCGGGGAAATTTCCGTCTGTAGGGTTTTATGATTTCCAGATGTATTTGAAGTAGGTATAAAAGAATAAAAGATCAGTCTCAGGTCATTTTCATCTCATTGTACATTCCAAAATATTTATGTATTTATTTGAACACTGTTCTTGCGTCTTTGGAGACTTGAGTTGTTTATTTATACAGGGTGAATATGAACTATATAGTATGAGAAACTCTAACAGTTTGTTGGAAGGTCATTTCGAGTAAAAATAACATTATGAACTTAAGTCCTATTCATTTTAATTATTAAAATACAATAAAGTCTAACTAATGCATATGCTTACTTGAATGAATGCAGTCAACGAAAATAATAAAAGAAACATAAAAATTGAAGGGTAAATATTTAATAAAAGATAATAAATTTATGTTTATTGAATACTCTCAAAAATAAAATAAATGATTGAAATGTACATTTCAATATTTTTATATTTTAACAATTACAAAGAAAAAAATACTTGGTGTAAGTTGCATAAATTTTATTTCATCGTTTTGTTTATCTTTGCGCATAAGAAGATATTTTTCAATTGTACCACAATAAATTTATGTAAAACAAAACGTGATTTATACATTGTTGCGATACAATGAAACATCGACATAACATATCAATATATTGATACATCAATATTCCAATACATCGATATATATCGGATTTATCGATACTTCGATATATTTAATTTAATTCACATCGAATATTTATATTAAAATCTTGATACCGAACAGCTACTAACGGTTTTCAAGACCCATATACCTACTGTGCGTATGAGCATTTATAAAGCTTGAAAGCTTGAAATAGCTTGAAAAAGCTTGATAAAGCTTGATAAAGCTTGAAAATCAAGCCAAGCCTAAAATATTTAAAGCTTGAAGTTTTCAAGCCAAGCCAAGCTTTGTCTCCATCAAGCCCAAGCCAAGCCAAGCCTAACATTAAAAAAAGCTTGAAGTTTCAAGCCAAGCCAAGCTTTTTTATTTCAAGCCAAGTAGCTTGGCTTGGTGAATCCCTAGTCTCAGGCGTAAGCAACCCTCAAGTCGGAATTACTGTTAGAGTAAATTAAAAATAATCTTATTTCATAGAATTGCCAAACTAAATAGTTTAAAGATCAAAACATTTTGTTATAATCAACAATAACGAAAAATATTTAAAATATTTTAAACGCACCCCTGTTTTGATATTCAGTTACTCTAGTCGGCCATCTATTTTCAGCCAGACATAGTAAAGTATTTCTGTGCTTTCCTAGTCCAGTATTTAAATGGGTTCATGCAAAATTTCATACCTGAATATTTCGTACAATTCTATTCTTCTCTAGGATTTCAAAAGAAACCACATCTATAATAGTTATTTGTATATCAAGGCCGCGAAATCACTCTTTAGCGGACCGAGAAAAAAATTGTCGACGAGGCCGCTTGCGGCAAGACCATCTTGAGGGCGCTAAAGGATTTCGCGGACAAGGTGTACACAATATTTTTTGTGCAACCGTAATAAAAATATGTAAATACAAATTTTATTAATTTTAAACAGTTTCATTGTATATAGAAAGTTAGTTTTCACGGTGGCTATGGGATTAACATTTGATAAACAAAACCATACAATTTTCAAGTGTCAAAGTGATTATTTACCTAATTTCGCGGCCGCTACCATGACAACGTCCGTGAAATGAATTTCGCGGCCGTTACCATAACAACGGTTGCGAAATTTAATTTCGCGGCCTGTATTGCGGCTGCGAAATGCTTATTTCGCGTCCGGTTGCACAAAAAATAATTTAAACGTCAACTTTCATTCGCTAGTCATACCATACTATTTTTATCAAAAAAAAATCAACCATTTAACATGTCCAATGGACGTACTTCTTTTGAACTTTCATTGTTAAATTTACACACGACGATATTTAAGGTGAAAACATGTAGGTATCACTCATTAACTTATTATTAACTTTTGAATGAACACTTCTCAGTTGGAATTGAACCTGTACCGTCCGAATTACAACCGGTCATCTAATGCACATAGCGAGCCATTATTATATTACGAGTACATTAACTCCTTAATTGTGCTTCTTGCGACATTCCTTAACATGTTTATCTGGAAATAGAGTACAAATAAAAAAAGTTAGTTGTTTCTTAAAGCGAATATTAGTGTTAGATGAGTCTCCTGGCTCCTGGTTAAGAAATATTATTCAATTAAATTTTAAACCTCCTACTTAACAATTCCTGTTGTAACCTTTTTGAGAATAAACAAGAGTGGACGTTTTTACGAGCACTGCTGCCGAAAAAACAAAAAACATTCCGAATAACAATAATTGTGAGCTTTTATTTTTTATAATTACTAGGCTGAGACAGGCCAACCGGGGCCATTTCTCATAGAGTCTCCTTGTCTTCGGCCCACATTAAAGCACGGCATCTCTTTCCATTGTCATGTTAAAAACCCGGTTATGAAATATGTTGAAACCGCCAAATGATGGTCAGAAGGGCGGAGTTGTTAAGCCGGGTACACACTAGCTACAACATTGAAACTCAACAGCAGTAAGTTACAGTAGCTAAAAATGGGGTATGTTAGTAGATTTAATTTACAATTATTATAAAATTTGATTTAAATTTTTTAAGACAAAATTGATAGTTGCCCTAAAAAATTTCAAGTGTCTTTGGTTTTTGAGGCTGTCTTGTTTTTTGTTAATTTTGAAAATACCTCTTATGTGGCTTATTATGAGAAATACGGAATAAAACGTTTAAACAATTTTTATTCGGTATCTTATTTAGAAGAACTTGGTGGTATAATTTGGGTTGCGTTATTATGCATATAAAACATGCATGCTTACCTTCCGTCACCTTTAGGTAAGGAAGGTATTGTCTTTGGTCAAAAATTTCTATGATGAGTTTTTAATCAACAAACACGTTTTAGGGTCCCTAGAATACGATTTTACTATTTTTACCATGATGTCTGTATGGGTGTGTATGTATATATATATATATATATATATATATATATATATATATATATATATATATGTGTGTGTGTGTGTGTGTGTGTGTGTGTGTGTGTGTATGTGTGTGTGTGTGTATGTGTGTGTGTGTGTGTGTGTGTGTGTGTGTGTGTGTGTGTGTAACAAAAATTTCGTCTGCGATATCTGTAATACTACAATTTCAAAAATTATAATTCTTTCATATTCTTCTACGTTACATCCATATGAAGTACCTTCATTTTCAGATTTTAACAGTTTTTCTTGAAAATATCATTTTCCATATTTAATGTTATTATAAATATTAAAGAATATTTTATTCTCTATACAATTTGATTACATTTTATACTTCATATTCAATGGATATAGAGTTAAAAAATTATATAAAAATTAAATTTCATAAAGCAGTTGCTATAACCATGGAAACCATTACTATATTAAGAAAATGCTGATTGACAGATGTCAGAATCAAGTGCAATTGACATGTTTGTTATAATTTTACTGGAAATATAGAATCTCTTAGGTGCATGAAACTTTCTGTCTGGAATTTGTACAAAATACATAGAACTGAAAGAAGGTAATGTACTTGAAATATGGAATCTTGTGCAAGAAACTTTCTGTATGGAATTTGTGCAAAATATATGGAACTGACGGAAGGTAATTTGCTGGCCATATCAGATTTTTTATATGATATGGCGAAAAACAAAATCTGCAATGTCAATTCTTCACTTATTTGTGATTCGTGATGTATCTCGTCGTGTAAATCGAACTTTACTTCGTTTTTACCTGACCAATGGCGCATTCTTTAATTAAAATGCTGACCGTTTAAGAAAATTTAAGCTATGAGTTAATATAAGCTGATAAATCTATGTATTGTTTTGATATTTGTTTTGTATTGTTTAGTATTTGGATTTCTGGTATGTAACATTTGTTTTGGTTTCGGTATTGATGACAGCTTGTGTGAGGTAAATATTTACTGCCTTTCATTTACAAAATTATTATTGAGTTTGTAGGCAATGATTTGTGGTTTAAAAGTTTGCGTTAAATTTATTGACTTTTTAATGGATGATTAATGATGTTCCGATGTACAGTTGGGAAATAAAAATTTTCTCGTTTTCTCTACGAGATAAAACTTTAATTATTTAGTAAAAAATATACGTATCTGCAAAATATATACAAGCAAGCGTTAAATAAATATTAAAGGGTTTCATTAATATCCATTTATTATTTATATATACCGGGTGATTCATCGGTATGTCCCTTTTTAATAACTCGGTTATTTTAAATATTATGGGAAAAAAATTAAAACGAAGTTTATTTAAATGAAAATGTCTATAAATCTGCAATATAAATTTTTCTGTAGAATGTTCCATTTTTGCGCAATAATATCTAACTTTATATTAGTATAATAGTATAAAAAGAATCGTATGTTATATTATTAAAAAATACAATGGCGATTGATTTAAAAACTTGTATTAAATACAGAAGCCTTTGCATTTCATTACTTTTACATTAGGTACACCTTTCAAATTTAAAGAATACTTATTTATTTATTATATTACTCACGAAAGAAAAAGATAATTTTTAAGTTTAATTTTCTTTAGTGACTAATATACATTCTACACTAGTGTAATACAACGTTTTTTAAAAACTTCTTAAATCATTTTTGTTTTCATTCATCGTTTGACACTGAAAGTCAATTGATGTAGTATTTTACAAAGTAGCCACTGAATGGTTGTTATGGTTTTATTATATTGTTATTGAAAAAAATTTGCTGTAATAATTGTCTGTCATTGGGAATTATTTGAAAGAAAAATACAATAAAATGGGTGAAAATGAGGATCTTCCTTTAAAACGTATTCACTGAAAACCATAAACAACATCTTTCTTTGAATTTAATTCCGAAGCAAGTAACCACTAACTAGTTTCACGTTTTCTTTTCATTAGCCGTACAATACAGCTGTCATTTTGTAAAGATAAGTAACCTATTTTAGCTAGCATAAATGTTAATATTAATTTAAATGAATAAGCTTTATAATGTTAGATTATTTCAATAATAAAATAATTTTGTAAAATTGCTTTTTATTTATATTTAAAAAAACACAAAAATCAGTAATATTTCCTCCGTGACTTCTAAAATATTCTCTCACGGATTGACTAATGTTGTACATTAGTGATTTCATATAACCATAATAATAAGTCGGTGTTGGATAAAATATTATTTAATATTACCAGAATAGTTTCATTCAAAAAAGAGTAGGTATTATAAAGACTTCTGTATTGACTAAAAATGTAATTTTTTGAATCATTCGCCATTATATTTTTTAGTACTATAACATTTATGGCTGTTTGTATACTATTGGGTAGTAAATTTCATGTACTTTTCAAATTTGCATAAATATATAGAGTGTTCCATTTGAAAATATAAAGTTGAATGAAACACCCTGTAGAAAAACCTATGCTTCAGATTTATAAATATTTAAAATATCGGACTATTAAAAAAGAACACACCGATGAACCACCCTGTATTTCTTTAAATCATATTTGTTGCAGTCGACCTAGATAAAAATTTTGTTGGGATTTTGTTGACGCAAATTCTCAAATATGTACATATATCAATAAATAAATATATCATAACTACTTATTACTAATATATGGGTGTACCAATCTGCTGTTATTTGCCAGATTGCGATAAGATGATCATACCTATAATTAGTGTATGATGAATTAAGAATCGTATGCTAATCAATAACAGAATGGCTTATGAATTTCTTAAAAATAATTTTACTTCTATACGTGCCTCTTAATTCATTCTTTTAAGCGCTTAATTTTATTGCAGTTAGAAAAAAGTATATGGGAGTACGATAAAAATCCATTACGTCACTTTTTACACTTTTTCTTTCGTTACACAGTTACGAATAATGTGGGATATATGAAATAATTAATTAAAATTTATTATATTTGTATTACAGATTTTTATATTTCTTTGAAACTGTTTTCATTTTTGAGATAGGAAATGGTACATTAAGAACGGTAAGGACAGTGTACCGATCGAAGACAATCGGACCTATTCTGTAACTCAGTGGTTAATATTAACCACTGGTTAAATTTTAACAACGCACACACACGCACTCACGCACGCACGCACGCTCGCACGCACGCACGCACGCACACACACACACGCACACGCACACGCACACGCACACGCACACGCACACGCACACGCACACGCACACGCACACGCACACGCACACGCACACGCACACGCACACGCACACGCACACGCACACGCACACGCACACGCACACGCACACGCACACGCACACGCACACGCACACGCACTCGCACACGCACACGCACACGCACACGCACACGCACACGCACACGCACACGCACACGCACACGCACACGCACACGCACACGCACACGCACACGCACACGCACACGCACACGCACACGCACACGCACACGCACACGCACATGCACACACACACACACACGCACACGCACACACACATACACATACACACACACACACACACACACACACACACACACACACAATTCGAGTTTTTAATGACTAAGCACCTTTTAGAGTCCCTAGAACACGATTTTATTATTTTTGAGACGATGTCTGTATGTCTGTGTGTATGTGTGTGTGACGATTTTTTCTCCGTCGATATCTCCAACACTACAATTCTAAAAATTATAATTCTTTCGTATTCCTCTTTGTTGCATCCATATGAAGAGCTGATTAGATTTTGGTTATAATTGGTCGACCGGAAGTACCCTCATTTGTAGGTTTTAACAGTGTTTCTTTAAAAAACGCTGTTAAATATTATTTTTTCACATTTAATGTTATTCTAAATATTAAACAATATTTTATTTTCTATACGATTTGACTATATTTTATACTTCATATTCAATGAACATTTAGTTAAAAAATTATAAAGAAATTAATTTTCATAAAACAGCCAGCTATGCAATAGTACTGGAAACAGCTAATATAATTTTAAAAATTCTGACAGACAGATGTCAATGTCAAGTGCGATTGACATGTTTTTGTTATAATTTTACAATCAATTCTAAGTAACTTTCTGTAAGGAATTTGTACAAAATACGTAGAACTGAGGGAAGGTAATGTACTGGAAATATAGAATCTTTCACAAGAAACTATCTGTATGGAATTTGTATAAAATACATAGAACTGACGGAGACGGAAGATTGTGAATAAAATAGTATACAAGCTTCGGTAAAAAATTTCATTCCACTTTCCACCTCGGTTAGTAATGTACTATTATCGTCCAACGGCCCAGCGCCCACATGGTTATCGCCCAGTCGCCCGTTTTTATACTTTTATCAATTTTTCCTTTTACCGAAACACTTTTAGCCTGCAAATCCTCAACTATTGTTGATAACAGCTGCTTATTCTACAGAACATACCTTGCAGTCATCTTGCCTGAGATATTTAATTACATCACAAATAACAATAATCAAATAATCAGCACATAAATGTAAGTCTAAAGATGCAACGGCTTCTAAAGGCCCGCCCACTCTCATTTATCAGTGTGACTAAGCGATAATTGGACGTCTGTTGTTACTTGCTAATTATTTACATGATCGAGAACTTAAACACCAGTTAAATCTTACAGACTAGAACATATAAATAGCGATAAAACATTCGATAACAAATACAATCACATTCTAACCTCAAAAATGGAGAAGGTGAGTTGTCCATGAACTTAACCTCGAAGTGTAAATGAAAAGGTAAACATAAGTGAAGGTTAGACTGTGACTCATTAAAGTTGTTGATCATTCTCTGTGTATTAACTATATAAATTATGACAAAAATTGATTATAATTATTATGAATGATATTTTCTCTTGTCATTATTGAATGTGAATAGACTAAAGTCTTCAACAAAGACTGCGTGACTGATGTAATTTGAATATAGTTGTTAGATTTGATGTGATGTGAACTAAGTGACAGTGGGATTTATTTAATTTCATATGAGGGATGTATGAGTGTATTATTTACACTTTCTATTTTTAAACAGTACTAGTAATTATCATAATAATAATGCAGTGAATAGAAGTAGGTGTTAGGCTGTCAACATAAATGCAAATTTAATTATAAAAGAATATCTAGCTGTCATGAGTTATTATTTGTAAACTTTCTCTTATTTAGTTACAAAGACGAGAAGACCACAACAAATATGGTCAGTACATAACTCACTTTGAATTAGAAATATATGAGTATTTTTGTTTTGTATGTACGACTACATCACATGTAAGGTCACGGCATTTCCTTAAAAGTGGGTTGGAGTAAAATTAAATACCATTCACAAAAAAAGTTTATATTTCTGTATGTACAATAACTTTTATATTCGTCCTACTAGTAGAGTTTCAATCTTCCATCGTTCAAATATATGTCTCCGTCTGCTTTTCAATTTTTTACCTCATTCTTTCGGGTTTGTGCTAACCCACTAAGTGGGAAATGCGTGATTTTATGTATGTATGTATGTATGTATGTCATACCGTAAGTAAGGGAGATAATGTTGTCAGTCCAAAAATTCGATGGTGAGTTAGGGTCCCTACAACACGTTTTTGAGACAGTTGATTAGATTTTGGGTAAAATTGGATAACCGGAAGTGATACTTTACTTGAAGCCCATAACAGTTTTTAATGAAAAACTATATTAAAATATAATGCAAAACTTTTCAATTTTAGTATTTAAGACTTTTATAGCAAGGGGAATAACATAATAGATTTTGGCTAAAATTATTTAACCAGAAGTGATACTTTACTTGAAGCTCTCAACAGATTTTACTGAAAAATATATATGACGATATACTCCAAAACTTGTCAAATTTAGTATTTAAGACTTTTATATGAAGGGAAGCAACATATTAGGTTTGGGCTAAAATTGATAATCCGGAAGTAATACTATACTTGAAGCTCTCAACAGATTTTCGTGAAAAATATATTATGATATATTCCAAAATTTTTCAAATTTGGTATTTAAGATTTTTATATTAATGAGAACTACATGATAGATTTTTTCTAAAATTGATAAACAGGAAGTGATACTTTACTTCAAGCTCTGAACAGATTTTCGTGAAAAATATATTATATATTCCAAAACTTGTCAAATTAAGTATTTAAGTCTTTATATGAAGGGGAGCAACATATTAGATTTTGGATTCAATTGATAAACCGGAAGTGATACTTTATTTGAAGCTCTGAACAGATATTCGAGAAAAATGCATTGATTTAATCCAAAAATTTTCAAATTTGAGAATTAAGACTGTTATATTAATTAAAATGATATGATAGATTATTTTTAAAATTGATAAACCGGAAGTGATACTTTATTTAAAGCTCTGAGCAGATATTCCAGAAAAATACATTGATACAATCTTTTCAAATTTGGGATTTAAGACTGTAATATTAATGAGAATGATATTATAGATTATTTTTAAAATTGATAAACCGGAAGCGATACTTTATTTGAAGCTTTTCGTAAAAAATAAATTTATACTATCCCAAACTTTTCAAATTTGGTATTTAAGACTTTTATATCAATGAGAACGACATATTAGATGTTTTCTAAAATTGATAAACCGGAAGTACTGCTTTACAGGAAGCTATAAACAGATTTTCTTGAAAAAAATTATTAAAACATGATCCAAAACTTCTCAAATTTGGTATTTAACACACGCGTGTATAATTTAAAACAACATTAGATTTTGACTATACCTATATCATAAACAGGAAGTGTATTTAATTTGGAGCTCTTAACAGATTTTCGAGGAAAAACATAATAAATTATAATCCAAAATTTGGTATTACAGACTTTTCTATTTATTGGAACAACAAATTAGATTTTGTTTACAAACGATCAACCGGAAGTGATACTTCACTTAAAGCTTATTGCTATTTCAAACATGGAATTGACTTAAGGTCATGTGTTGGCCAGATCTGATTTTTTTTTATTGAATCTGAAACTCAATGATATTTTTGCGTAACTTTGGTTAAAATAGGCTAACCCGAAGTGATATATTACCTGAAGTTGTTAACAGTTTTTCTTGAATAAAATGGTTTTATTTTTATTTTCGAAATAAATTCTTCAAATAAAAGTTTGGTTTTTGTAATAAAGCTTGCTATGGATTAGGACAAAAATAACAAAAAATAAAAAAATTAATGTTAATGACAAATTACGTTAAATACGTGAAATTTTATGATTCATGTTGTACAAGGAAGTTGTGTGGTGTCCACATCAGATATTTTATTTTAATGATCTCATTTAAATATAGGGTGTAAATCGAAAAGTTAAACATAGAAATTTAACATAGGAAATCAATTTTTCTTTGCGCAAATGTTACCTAATTATTCTATGCAAAAATACTTCAAATAAAAGTTATAGAGATTTAAATGCAGCATCTAAATCATGTGAAACGATTATTTTATCTCTTCATATAACGGTAAAAATTAATTACAAAGTTACAGTTTTTATGAGCATTTTGTCTAAGCACCCATGGATATATGACAAAAAACAAATACGTTGCTTTTTGTCATAAATCCATGGCTGCTTAGACAAAAAGCTCATAAAAACTGTAACTTTGTAATTAGTTTTTACGTTTATATGTAGAGATAAAATAATCGTTTCACGTGATTTAGATGCTGCATTTAAATCTCTATAACTTTTATTCGAAGTATTTTTGTATAAAATAATTAAGTACCGTTTGCGCATAGAAAAATTGATTTCCCATGTTAAACTCCTATGTTTCACTTTTTGATTTACACCCTGTACATGTTTTCATCAAAATCACTAAAGCTGATGAATGGTTATTTTATTAGCAAATATTTAAAATTTCTATTCTACGATCTAAAATTCTTTTGTGAAATTCTTGTAATATCAGCTGCTACATGCTCTCCTCTTGTAAGCATCTGTATCTCATGATTTACTTAGATGTTTAAGTCGGGGATATTATGATTCCCGTTGTAGTTTCCCATATATCACGACGATTTGCGGCAGATCTACAAGCGCATAAGCGGCCTGCAGTAGGTGGACGGGCTGCGCTTCATTTAAAACGCCATATTTGTGCATGCAGTGAGCGCGTGCGTATGCCACTATACATACGAGAGAGAAATAAAACCACTCATATTCCAACTAGCTTACAAATTTGTTACAATTGCTTTTGCTCCTTGCTAGCTTTCAAAGTTTGTTGACCCAGGGATTTTTAATTTTGCATAATAAAGGACAAGGGAAAAGTGAAGGGTATTTTTTATATATATATATATATATATATATATATATATATATATATATATATATATATATATATATATATATAATAGCCAGATTGTTAGATCCGCCTCCGCCTTTTTACAAAACGCCTTTGTTTACTTTTTTTATCTTACTAGCCGTTTTAAACGATGAACAGCTACTTATCTTTAAATATAACAACATAACCTAATTTATATTTATATCACTACCATGCTAACACTGTACAGGGTGATTCAAGACTAGTGTAACAAACTTTAACAACTTATTCCTGAGGTCAAATGGAACAAAATATGTTACATGAAGGTACGTCCGGAAACTTTTCATTACAGAGTTACAGCCCTTTAAAAGTACACCTCATGAGGAACATTTTTATTAATAACTCTGGTACTAGCTGCACTAAAATCTTGAAACTTGGTATGAGGATACTACTTATTTAGTTGCATATTTACATTTACTTTTGTTTTTGTATCTGGAAATATACGATCATACACAAAACAGTTTCGAAATGAAAAATAAGGTTTGTTTCCTAAAAATTAAATTTTTGGACATGTTCGGTTTTTGTAAAAAACACCCCTGAATTAAATTTATACATTCTTCCCTTTAGGAATTGTTTACATTAAAGCATAAAGTATAGATTACTTACGAAAAAGAAATAAAAAAGCACAGAATAGTATATTATGTTATTAGGAGTAGAAAGCGGTCTTTTTGTGTTGAATCCAGCTATTGCGGCTGAGGCGCTAGCCGAGGCTAGGCAAGCTGGGTAAAACACAAAAAGGGCGTTCTACTCCGAATGACATATACTATTTTTTCTTCAAGTTTTGACATTTTTTTGAAATTTTTTTAATTGTAGTGTTTGCAATTTCAGTCAAAGCTGGCCGTGTATACTACAAAACAAAAACTATACAACTGTCAAATAACAATTTTCAATATAATCTGTGTTGCTGTGACGACTGCCGCCGCCAGCGGTGAACTAAGACACTAACATTTTTTTACTAGTTCAACAATAAGAACATTTTTGTACTAGTAAGACAATGAATATCTTCTATAGTGTGTGTACAGTAGCCTAATATGAATATTATAATACGCTTGAAGAAAAATTAATTTTGTTCGGTAATTTTATTCCTGCGCTAAGGGCTGTTTTCAAAATAAACTGTATCTTCACTTTAACATTTTAAATGAAAATTAAGGTTGTGTTCGTTTTCATAATATAACTTTAGTACTTTAGCGAGCACCATAGCATTACTTTAAAATAAAGATAAAGTCATAAAGTAATTTGAATTACAGTCTTAAAGTGAGCGTGATTAAGAAAACGGCCCTAAAATCTTAATGTTAAAGTTGCACTTTGAGAGTCAATATGAACGATTGTGCAATGGTATAAAAATTAAAGAAATTATAAATTATGTCAAATAGCAATTTTGGTTAAAACCTTAAAAATGTATTACACGTAGGTATTCGGAAAAAAAATGTATTACCACTCAAAAAATATGATGTGGCCAGCACATAACCTCTCGCCTGATATTTTACCTGGTTGTATGCATAAAACGAAAATATTTTTAAATACAAATACATATATTCATGTCTCACTACAAAATAATTATTTTAATATAAATTATGTACAATACATACATTTTCTTTATATTCAATATCCTGATTTTTTTCTACTTTCCTTTTCTTTTTCTTTTATTCGTCATTTTTTCGCAAATTCCTTTTATATTCTTTTTTAGGTATATTCTTTTGCGTTGTTGACTTTTTATTTATTTTCATAATCTTCATAATGATGTACAAATATTTTTGACAGTGGCATACAAATATTTTTGACAGTGACATTTATGTGTGAATTACAAACATTGAATTTCTTGCCTTGAAGTAGTTTCATCTAAGAATTTTTACATCAAATTATTTTATATGCATTTCTTTATCTCTAAATCTATAGAAGATATAATAATGAATTTATATTTATCGAATAAAGAATTTAACGTTCTTTAATATAAATATTTACATAAATTTTCGATAAATACTATTTAGATGATTTTTTTTCTTGTAACTTCCACTTCCGGTTGTCCAATTGTTACCAAAACTTAATCAACTCTACCCATTATTGTTAGATTGCGGATCCGTACTTAAAAATGTCTTAAGTTTTATAATATTTGAGAAATCGTGAATCCAACATCCAAACATCCACACACAAACACGCACACGCACACGCGCACACACACACACACACTCACGCACATACACACATACACACACACACACACACGCACGCACGCACGCACGCACGCACGCACGCACGCACGCACGCACGCACGCACGCACGCACGCACGCACGCACGCACGCACGCACGCACGCACGCACGCACGCACGCGCACGCGCACGCGCACACACACACGCACGCACGCACGCACGCACGCACGCACGCACGCACGCACGCACGCACGCACGCCCGCCCGCCCGCCGGCTCTTACTCATTACTACCTACATATAATATCTTATTTCTATATTTCTTTAATCATGTCATCATACATATATTTATTGGAAAGTCTAATGTTAGATATTACTGTTTATCTATTATAAATTTCTTAGTAAATGCTGCATATTAGAGAGAAACAAGAAAATATATTATCTCGTCAATGTAGTATAATCCAGAGAAAGTAAATTGTTAACAGTTTTCTTATTAAATTATTATTCCGTTGAATTTATGGAAGAAATATACAGAAATTATTGTACTTTACAAGAGGAACTCAAAATGTCTATCAAGCTTCAATCACCATAATAATAGTGCTTATTGTTAATTTTATTTCCTTTATATAAAATGTAAGCAGTAATTCTATGTATTCAACGAAAATGTTTCTTGTACTCTAAAGTTCATTTTGAAATTTTGCTTAATTACATACTATCAATATTTGCCGTATCTAATAGTTTTCATTTTAGTACTGTTTACATATTATTATGTTGTATCATTATTAAAAATAGTAAATTTATATTTCCATACCTACTATAAATTTTTACGCCTATGAAATTTTAGAGAAAGAAATGGATAGATAGGCAAGCAAAAATAGTTCTACTCGTATGTAACTTGCCCGCGATTTCAACCAATCAGAGCCCAAGTTTTGCAAGTCCTTTGCTAGCACTGTCTTCTTATTTGGAACGATGTACAGAGTCGTAACTAGGGCTTTGAACGCCTGTGGCAAAAAAATTGCGCCCCTACATATGAAGAAAATAAAAACAAAATCAAATTCTTATGAGCGGTTCGCGAGTTACTAACAACTTAAACTTACATGAACATTTTCTAAAATTTAAAACATCTGCAAATCTGCTTAGTTCTCATATTTTCATCTAAAATTTTGACACGAATAAAGTATGATTTAATATGTGTCGAAATTTCAAATGAAATGAGATCTAAACCGATTTGCAGATTTTTTAAATTTTAGAGGAATTTCATATGTTTAAGTTGTTAGTAACTCGCGAACCCCTCATTGGCAAAAATCCTCTATATTCTGTTCCATTTAAGCCATTCAGCAGAGGGCGCTCGCATCAGTGTCAGTTTTAAGTAGTCGAAATCACATTGGGTAAACTTGTTTCTTGTCTCCAAATTCAGCCAATCAGAGAGGTCAAAACTATTCCCTATTCTCTACATTACTGAATGGCTTAAATGGAAAAAGATATATACCAAGTATTAAATACCTAATATTGTTTATTTTTTTAGTAATTTAAATTTATATCATAAATTGTTATTCTGATTAACTATATAAATATAACATAACTTTTTGAGAGTTCATCATAGGCAAAAAATGTAAGAATGCTTTTATGTACAAGAAATTACGAGCTTTAATTTTGTATTCTTGATAAATTTTGATACGGGTAACTGTTTTCAAGAAAATGGCCAAAAACTCATTTTTGTACCTTTGACCCAAGATGGCTGAAAAATCCGAGGTTGCTAGAGGATGCAAAATTAGTATGTCTTTTTAGAGGTCCCAATAAAGAGAATAAACTTCACGTCAGCTTGTCAACTTCCACAAAAAAACACCTTGCCGACTGGCCTATCTGTAGATAATTATTTGATAAATTTAGAAAATAGATTTCAGAAATATTTGATCTAAAACCATATAAATGATTAAAATTTTGCGCCCGTGGCATTTGCACCACCTTTGAATTGCGAAATAAATTATTACGTCTCTTCTTTTGTATTACCATAACTTTTTGTACAACATGTACTGACAATTCGTTATTAGTGCACATTAGCACAAAATAATACATACTTGTTTTCTGAATACATTAGACAGGAATTTTTGGTTCATTTCTCACAAGAAAGCAATTACTTTTGATTTAATTAAGAAAAATGTCACTTACTGTAATGCAGACTAATCAAATTAATTTAACAAATTATACTAATAAAATTAATTATTCTAAATTACATGATGCATTCCGAAACAGTTGGAAAAGTTGTAGTTGTGAAACGTTGTTAAAGATTATGAAGTGTGGACGCAGCTTTACTTTCGGTGTGGACGCAACTTTACTTATTAAGCGTTTTGACAAGTGTGCTGTGTTTCTCTTTAAAACAAAATTATAACTTTTTATTATTTTATTTAATGAATAATACAATTAAATTGTTCAATATTTTCATATTAAATAGTATTTTGTGTATTATTTTATAATTTATACGTGTTTCTTCATTTTCTGCGAGGGACAAGTCTGTTCAGATATACGAATAGCTGCAGTTTACGGGAGTTCGCCGTTGTACGATATAGATGAAGTGATAAAGTTTTTTTCGTACAAAAAATATAATATAAAGTGAAGTATTTATATATTTAATGTTTCAAAGAAGAGTGTAAATAATAAATAAAACGTTAGTTTGTTAGTGTATTGTATTGTGGTGAGTGGTGAACGTTTTCATGTATATTCCAAGGATGTAGCAGATTTGGCGGACATGCAGGTACTTATTATAATATATTTTAAGTAAGACTAAACGTAATAATCCATTATTGGTATGTACAATGTACAGTGTGCTCAAAAAAATCCTAACTCGGAGTAGGCTATGAACAAAGAAACATATGTCTTAATTTAATAGTATTTTATGTACCAAGGGCGTTACGGTGATGATAAAGCCAGGAGGGCGACGAGGATCTAGCCCGAGCCCGAGGGCCCTTGGCCCGAGGGGTAGATGTTGTCCGATGGGCATTACCATCTAGTAACTAGTGGTGGGAACCGGTTCCGGTTCGGTTCGGTTCCGGTTCCAAAATTACCCGGGTACCCGGTTATTTCAATGTGTAATTACCCGGTTCTCGGTTTCGAGTCCGAAACTACCCGGTTCTCGGTTCTGGAACCGAAACTACCCGGTTCTGGAATCGATACTACCCGGTTCTCGGTCCTAGAACCGAAACTACCCGGTTCTCGGTTCTGAAATCGAATCTCATCGGTTCTCGGTTCTGGAATCGAATCTCATCGGTTCTCGGTTCTGGAATCGAATCTCATCGGTTCTCGGTTCTGGAATCGAATCTCATCGGTTCTCGGTTCTGGAATCGAATCTCATCGGTTCTCGGTTCTGGAATCGAATCTCATCGGTTCTCGGTTCTGGAATCGAATCTCATTGGTTCTCGGTTCTGGAATCGAATCTCAACGGTTCTCGGATCTGGAACCGAAACGTATCGGTTCCCGGTTCTGGGACCGAAAAAGGATGAATCTCGATTATGAAGCTAATAAAATATACATTACAATCCGTGAATTAGATTTACGTATTATGAATCAATATGTTATGATGAATAAGTTAATTATTTTGAAAGATATTTTTTTAAAATTATTAAATAGGAACAGGTAAACAATTTAGGAAAGTTGGTATCAGATATTCTTATAAACTGATATAATGCAATTCTCTGAAGAACACGTGCAAAAACCAGGTACTTTTTCCCCGACTGCACGACTGGTGTCTTTGTTTAAATTTCAATAGGTTTTGTGCTTTGTAGCCCCTTTCGGTTTCTTTTAATCTTAAAGTTAATTCAATTAGGCATTTTAAAATAATAACCAAATTTTTTTACAAATTATGAGGCACGCTATTTTCACTTCGAAATTTATTAAATGGTGTTATGAAATCCAGAAAATAAGAAATATTCATTTATATTACATAACTGAGAGATCAAAATGTAAAGATTAGAACAGAATGTATAAGTAGGTATAAGTGAAATTCTTGGAAATATCTATTGCTTTATCCCTTAAATTTTATGGCCGCTATTGTCATTACGTAGGTACCGTTATTTGAAAATATAACTCAAGGTCAAGTTATTGAAATAAACCATATTGAATGAAAATTGAAAATATAATATGAAACTGAAATCTGCATTTATTTACTATATTATGTGGTTAAATTTTTATTTTTAGCATCCTCTTGCCTTTGGTGTAATAATATTTGCACATCATTACAGATATTTTCAATTAAATTACATATATATATATATTTAATATTGTTCAATAATATTTCTCAGAAAATATGTTTTTTTCTCAAGAATGACGAGGCTAATTTAAAATTATTATTGATTATTTCATAACTCGGAACCGAAGATCGATTCCACTACTCGGAACCGACGATCGGTTCCACTGCCCAGAACCGGAACCGAAAATCGGTTCCACTACTCGGAACCGGAACCGGAACCGAAGATCGGTTCCATTACCCGGAACCGGAACCGAAAATCGGTTCCATTACCCGGAACCGGAACCGAAAATCGGTTCCACTCCTTGGAACCGAAGATCGGTTCCAGGAACCGGGTACCCGGATAGTTTTGGAACCGGGTACCCGGTTCTAAATTTTTCCGGTTCTTGACAGCACTGCTAGTAACGCTCGTGGTGCATACATGATTTTATGTCCCACTAGAATATGTGAAATAAGTTTTCATTTATAATAATTTTGATTACAATAATGCTTAAGCTTTGGCGTTGCTAAGGATGTTGTTTAATTGTTTTATTTATTATCAACATTTATTTATTTTTAAAACTTAAAACGTCAACATTCTATATCGTTGGATATGATGGAATGGGTGAATTTGATGTTTCGGAAGATATTTTATCGAAACGGCGTAAATAATTTATTTTGAATGCTTCTTTGAAGAAGAGAAACACATAAATGTTCCCCTAATTATTACATTCTCGTCTATAGAAGATGTAAGTATTATATTTTGAGATTCGTTTTCACATGACAGATCTCAGTTCTTTATTTCTTATGTACTTATTTCTGAATATTACTACATTTTAGAGAGTTTGTACTGCTTTGGATGTGTCACATGTGACGGTAAATAGTTAATATCAGAAATCCGTCATCCGTCAAAAATCAATGCAAAACATTGCAGTCTGGAATTCGACGTAATTACTATTTACATGTGTGGCGGAAGTAAATTGCTTTTTAAGGCCCTTTTCATAATCAATTTTAAGTATTACAATGTGTTGTGCTTTCAAAACTGTTTTCTTATTATATTGGTTATTGTAATCAATTAATGTATTAATTGTTGTAATCAATCATTATTATTTTAATGAATTATAATTAAAAATAAAATAATTTTCATTATATACCGTTCATATTATTTCTAATTTAAAGTCCATAAACGATGATCGGATTATAATGAGGGCATAATGAACGATTATGCCCTCATATAATGCCCCGGTTGTTATGGATATGTTTATATATATCGTAACCTAGCAATAAACAGTTCATAATACTTTAGTGAGACATAATAGTTATTTATGCAACAAGTGTTTAAAGTAGTACTTTTTTGGTCGAGTGCGATGTTTTACGCATGAGGCGCAGCCGAATGCGGAAATTGTAGCACGAGATAAAAAACACTATTTTACACACGTGTTGCATACAAAATTTTTCCTACAACCGAAATGTTAGTGTTGTTACTCATAATACTAAGAGTACAGGCATCCAGCATCTTCAAATACTGTTGGTGCGCTTTCTCATAATACTGTACAAAATGTAACTTAAAACACTTGGAAGAATCTCAGACAGAAGTGGATTAGTCTTCTATTATTGTACAAATTGTACATTTAATATTAATATTAAAAATTAGGTTAGGTTAGAATACATGTCAAAAAAAATGTTAATGTTCTTAAAAATTAGATTAGTACTCAATCTGTTAAAAAATTATTACATTTGTTTCATTTACAGTGTATATTAATATATCTTAATAAATTTTATAACTTTATTATTTGCTACCTAATTCTCTACTTGACAGGTAAATTAACGAATTTTACTGTTGCCTAGCAACGCTTATTTACTTTTCAAGCACTTTACACACTGTAATGAGTGCGTGAAAAGTACTTTTCACGCACGGTTGTAGGAAAAATATTTTATTCACGCAAGTAGGCGCCCGCTAGGAGTTTCTTAATTTTTTTAAATGGCACTTTAAAGTAAAATACATAACAAAATATGTGTGGAACAAATCTGTAACAGTTATAAAAATGCATGTAGGTGTGATTTTGCAATATTTATTTTTGTAACAAACAATAATATGCCACTCTAATATTTTATTCAAATGTAAATACTATATGTAAATTATTAATATCTGCGTTACATTTTATTTCTTTTAGAGGTGCTTTAAAATCTCTTCAATGTCATTTTACAAAATAAAATATAAACTTGTAGAATTTTTTTATATCTTCCATGTTATGTACTACTGCGGCAGGTTGAACAAATCTGTAACAGTTTTAAAAATGCAAGTAGGTGTGATTTTGCAATATTTATTTTTGTAACATACAATAATATGCCACTCTAATATTTTATTCAAATGTAAATACTTTATGTAAATTATAAATATCTGCGATACATTTTATTTCATGTGAAGGTGCATTAAAATCTTTTCAATGTCATCTTACAAAATAAAAAAACAAACAAAATATAAACTTGTAGAATTTTTTTATATCTTCCTACATCTTAAATACTATTGCACCAGAATTTTTATCTTGATAACCTATAATTTCGTTCTGTATATCCCACTGTCCCATTGCTTTTTGGCGCGCTCTGTACAGGCAGTCGCAGACGCAATATCTCATCACAAATCAGCATGGCACATTAGCACGTATGTTTGCTACCTTACAAGGCACTTGCAAACGCATTCTAACACTGTTCCTTAATGTAGTTTCCTTATATGCACCACAGAGTGTCCCTGACTGCTGCTTGACATTAAAACAAACTGGAGCACATTCTCACGTACGGTTCCAGTTACTCATGCACATAAGGAAATAATAGCTGAGATATTATTATACAATTATATTTTATCTTCGGAAGATTTGAAACTTGTTAGCTAAATGTAGCTGTAATATAGTTGTAAGGAAAAATAAAGTAATTTTATACGTGTTCAACTACATGATGAATATTACTGATGAGTCTACGATCTACAACTCCATGATGTAATTTAGTTCATTGTTTACACGTAGACAATTAAATATTTTAAATCTTAAATATTGTCATACTTATACATAAGAAGACCGCACTGCAAAAAGGCGGAATGTCGCATTTTTTAATTAAATGAATAATGAATTAGGTATGCGTAATGTACATCAAATACGGTAGAATAGGGCTGTTGCAAGAATTTTTATATGCCTTCTAAGTACTAAATTAAAAAAGATATTATTGTTTTACAATTAATTTTTGAAATTTGGATAATATTTTGAAAAAGTCATGTGATCAGAAACAGAATGTGACACATACATCTTCATGGGCTCCAATGTGTTAATTCTTTGTGTTTTGTTACAAGTGTTATGATAAGTGTATTGTCAAAGTTGTCAAACTAGTGTCAATTTTTTAGTTTGGTTCGTGTTTGATAATAAAAATTCCAATATAAAATACGTAATTTACAGTATCATATTGTGCTCTCTTGCAAAATTGCTACTAGGAGTAAATCTACTATTGAATTCATAAATATGCCAAAAGATGCGAAGAAAAGAAAATTGTGGCTGGAATAGTTGGGTATTTATATTTAATTTTACATAACACTTTAACACCCCTTATTTCGGCAGCAGAAAAACAATCGTTTTCTGATATAAATTCAGCCACCAACCAGCTATCGACTTAGCTTGAGTGTAGTCTGTATTAGCCATTATTACTTTATTACTCATTTATAATGGACAATATCAACGTCAATTGTCAAATTAGATGTTTGTTATTAACATGTGACAAACTGACGCCTACGTTTATTCTAAATAACAAAAATAAACAAAGGTGATGGAAAAACTGTTTTTCTATTGGCTGTGAATGATGTATTGTATGTGCTTCTACGACACAGGAGTGGGGGATTGTTTTTCAGGACTATTTTTGGCGCCAAACTTTTAATTTAATTATTTACGAAAATAACAAATTATTAAAAAAAAAAATTATTAATAAGAAAAATATTGCATAAACTTTCATTTAAAATACTTTTTGAAAAATGTG
Organism: Harpalus rubripes; assembly: GCA_963082715.1. Classification (NCBI taxonomy): domain Eukaryota; kingdom Metazoa; phylum Arthropoda; class Insecta; order Coleoptera; family Carabidae; genus Harpalus; species Harpalus rubripes. The sequence continues at coordinate 59,960,247 of OY720453.1, forward strand.
AAACAGGCTCTTTGTATGTACAAACTTCCAATTTAATAAGGGTCGTAGAAAACCTGGGACAGTTCATGTTCTAATTCTGCATTTTCGTCATTTGTAACAGTTGACATCCCACCTTTAGGTCTTCTGAAAATCGATCCAGTTTCAATCAGTCGCCTAATAGCACGATTTATGTTAGAAAGTGACTATCTCTTTTCTAGAACTTTTCTGCAATTTTTGCCACGCCAATTCTTTCTTGATAACAGTTACAATAATCTCCAAATCAGGTTTAATTTTAAATAAGGTCCACTTATTAGAAGAAATCTTGAGAAAATTGGACAAAACTCTAGAAGTAGTATCTCTGACTTGTCACGCATTATCCATGACTTAGGTTCATTTCAGATGAAATGAAATCTGTTTCATTTTCTCTTTTTATCGCTGTTTTCCCTATTGCGCATGCGCAATTGTGTCTGAAATACAGGAATATAACTTTACAGAGTAAAATATAAATGCAGAAACGTCAGAAGTTGACATTATTTTGTTTGATGCGCTTAAAATTATTATGCTTACCCACATTACATTATATTTCCATCGTTTTCATTCATTTTACTTAAAATAATTTGATATGCCAAACACATTTGAAATATGTTGTTGTCTTTAAAGAAACCATATCATAACCAACTTCAAGTATGAAAATCCACTAAAAGTCAGAGTAAACGGTTGTTCGAAATTACAGTGTGATAGATCGAGTTGGTCATACAAAATAAGTCAGCGAAATAGAGTCAGAGTTAGGATTATAATGACATTTGTTTCAACAAAGCCTATTTCGTTTTAAGCTGACTTATAACCAGTGGTCGATTTGGGGTGGTATACGGTGGTATGCCATACCAGTAAAAAAATTTTTTTTATTAAACGTTCCAAACCTATTTTTGTCAAAATACTGCATACCGGTATGCTGTTGTAATGTCTTTAAGATTAACATTTATTATCAATTAACATTAATAAAACTGACTTGTGTATATTTTTATACAATTATTATTTATTTTTCTGTTTTCTATTTTACTTACCTAGGATTTATACCTGTCTTCATTATAAGATTTTTTAAATTTATGTTTTGTGTACAATATACAGGCTGTCTCAACTCGCGCTCCAGAGCGAATGAGGAAACACGAGACTGCACTCGGATGTGTAATTTCGAAGAAAAAAAAATCTAGCTTAAAAGATATTCGAGAAAAGACGACTTAAAATTGACCAATCAGAGACCTACACCTTTAACGTGGGTTTGCCGTAATTTTACGTTACTAAGGTTTTATATAAATCAAATCTTCTTTAAAATGTGTGGGCGACTGTAGTTTTCGAAAAATGTCAGTGTCAAATTAAATTTAAATTTGACAAGGTGAATAAAAAAAGGCAAATTCTTACCATATATTCAGCCGCTGATTACTTAGAAATGATTATAATTTTCGGAGAATGTGGACGTAACGCCAGAGAGGCAGCACGAGTCTATTCTGAACGTTTTCCGGATAGAAATCTTGTGGATCATAAAGTGATATTGAAAGCCATCGCAAGGACGCATGAGACCGGTCAAGTTATGCCAGATCGAAAAGAAACTGGTGGTGCTCCCAGAATCGCTCGTACAGTTAAGAACAAAGAAGCTGTTTTAAATGTCTTTGAGGAAGATGGTACCAGAAGTATCAGAGAAGTCGCGGGCCAATTAGGTATTTCCAGGGCTTCGGTACATCGAATTTTGAAAAATAATCCGTATCAATACACTTGTGTATAGCATCTACAGCCGGAAGATTACCCTGCTAGAAGAGAGTTCTGTACGTGGTTGCTAAATCAAGAGATACTCGAACCAAATTTTGTTTCGCGGATTTTATTTTCGGACGAATCGATTTTCGCCAGACAAGGATGTTACAACGTACTGTACGATATAAATGATGATCTCGGATGACACCTTCGCTAACCTAAATTTGTTGACAGTGAAAAGTCAACTCTAAAGTGACAAAATTACAGTAAGTCAAACAAATTTTGTAACTCACTAGTAGTATTTTTAAAGCCTGGCAACCAGTTCTATTATGTAATAATATTATCACACCTCAAAATATCTTTCCGAATTGGTGGATTAAAAAGTCTTGTAACTCCGTTATGCAAGCAGCCGCAAATTATTTTCTTCTATTTGTTGGCAACCTATTGTCGTCGGCAAGTGTCAGTTTCGTATGGGGCGCGAGTTGTGAGACATTCTGTATAATATAATATATGCAATGTTTATTTTCTTTATGTGTATGTTATTAATGTTAAATATATTTGTGACGATTTATATGTAATTTATTATATTTAAAATATTGCTGTTTAGAAAAGCACTCCACCCAATATTTGAACACATATATACATGTACATTTTTTTAACTTCGACAAGGCATACCACTAAAAAAAAAATGCCACTTCGACCACTGCTTATAACGTGTAATGCCTACGGCACACTTGTCGATGACCATCAAAGAGCATCGCTGAGGTCGCACCCGTCATCGATGATTTTCTATTTCATCGATGACAAATACAGCGATTTTTTCTGAGACGGAAAAAAGTTAAATTGGTAATAATATCAGTGAAATGTTCCTATGCCGTCGGTTTTTAAATTGATATTTCCCGAGTTTATTGTTGCTGTTTGCATGTTGTTTTCAAAATGCTGTTGTTAAAGGCCTTATCACACTACAATCATATCTCTAACTCTTTTACGCTGACTTATTTTGTATGACCAACTCGATCTATCACACTGCAATTTCGAAAAACCATTGTCTTTAATGACTATATATTTCAAATTTGTTTGACATATCAAATTATTTCAAGTAAAATGAATGAAAACGATGGAATAATATTACAATTGTGACAAGCATACTAATTTTAAGTGCATCACACAAAAAAAAATACTTCTGACGTTTCTGCAGTCATATTTTACTCTCGATTTTACTTCGAAAAGTTACATTCCTGTACTTCAGACAGTTACGCATGCGCAGTAGACAAGTCAGCGGTAAATAGTCAGAGGAAATGAAGCGATATGAACCGAAGGCATGGATAATGGATGACAAGTCAGAGATACTACATCTAGTCTGATAAGGCCTTTGTTGACACCTGATACATTATTTTTTATTTTGACATTTGCATACCTACGCTAACATAAAATGAGACACAAAAGATACGTGTGAAATTGAGATACGTTCGTTTCATAGATGTTCTTCGATTAAAATAGTGGTATACTATTATTCACGAAAGATGACTATTCAAGGTCATTTGTTCGAAGAAAGAATATACATAACTTTATAACAGTAGCTTAGCAACATTTTGTATTAGAAAGAGAAAGATTATTTGACCTGTCTATTTAATTTATGTGGTGTGACAGATATACGTAAATAGTGGCATTACTTTCTAACACACTGTAAATAATAATAACGTATGTCGTAGAGTTACAGATACCTAATTATCCACTACGCTACCCTCTGTGCTAATGTTCACCCATTGACGTTGACGTTTAAATGAAATTATTATTCCATGATTTATAAATCAAGTCTATGATTTTGTGTTTTGCAAAAACATAAGCGAAGAACATAAATCTTTGAGAAAAGCATTATTTAAAATGAACATAACTTTGAAATAACTTGCTCTTATTTTTTCAGTTAAAATATGTCCATAAATATTTTATGTTGCACGCCTATGCACACGAAATGCAGTGAAGTTATCTGCAAGTAATATTATATCAGACGGCTCATAAATGACCTTGAATAGTTATACCTACATGTGATGAGAGTCTCATACAAGTATATGAGTATTTAACTTACGAAAAGACTGTACCAGTCGGCGGATTTACAGCCCAGCTGTGGTGCAATTAGTAACACCCAATAGTACAAATGTTGGGGTGGCGGGTTCAAATCCCGCCGGCTAGCATTCATTTCATAATTTCTTTAATTTCTACCAACTACTTACTCCTTTTAACATTTTATATAAACGCATTAGTTGAAACTATATTAAAGTTATGAAGTGAATCATGAAAAAATGTTAAGTATAAAAATAAAATTGTAATCCTTCGGAACTGCTTATGTTGAAAAGTTCAAGATGGTTTAATTTTTCAATAAGTACTTAATTTAGGTCGAGTATTCGATTTTGAAAGGAAAACTTCTTATTTCAATTTGCTTTTATCAACTTCATGTATCTGTGGCATTAATATCTCGGCTCTCATCTGAAACTTCCATAAAAATAAATATCAGTATCAATTTTTAAGCAGCATTCTTCTGCACGAAACCAAAGCCTTCAAATAATTGAATAAGAATGAAGGCAAAGTTTCCAACAATTTTTAAAGTTTTACAAAAAAAGAATACAACGGGTCTAAAAGAGAGTCCATTAGCAAAGATGTAACGAAAATAATCCATTTTGTATATCGCAAATTGGATGGACTGCATTAAGAGAGATGAATAAACTATATTAAAGGAATCTATTGGTTCGGAGTGGGAAGAAGAATAATAATAAGCGGCTGGACAGCAGCATCAAAGACTCCAATATTGCTAATGGGGGTCGCGATGAGCAAAATAAACAGAATGAAGCTGCGCTTAGCTCTATCTCCCTTACTCCATTTCTATCTCTCCTTTTCTCACTCTCTCCAACTTCCACAGAAGATGAGGACATCTCGCCAATCTCTTCTTATTTCTCTCCAGTTCTGATATGAAAATTAAATTTAAAGAAACTATCGGTGCTTTGCGAAAAAATTTCCTCGCTATATTAAGAACTTTTTAGAAGATTACTGAATTTATCTTACGACTATTCTAGATAGAGGATATTAAAAGACTTTTATATGTTTGCAAAAATGTTTTGAATGCGAAAAGATGCTGCGAAGCTTATCCATTATAGAATTAGATTTGAAAGTAGGGGAGAAGTTAAAAAAATATAAACGTTTATTTTTCTTTTTAATTTGGAATAAGAATCTTTCATTCACTACTTCCTTTCCACTCATTAAACCATTTTTTCTATAGTTTATATAAAAAGTAGCCATTTGGGCTCTCTTTTGTCAACGCAAAATTTCACTTTACCGCTCATGCGCGACAAAGTAGAAAAACGCTCGCTGTCCAAATTTCTAACTATACAATGTTGAGAAATATCACTTGTCTACATTCTTAATAGAAACGTTTAGTCAGGAACTAATGACTCTGTAGTTACACATTTACCACCTTCACAAGTCAATCTGACATATAGCTGCTCTGTCGGTATATTACATAACCAAACGGCATTTATTTACGAAAACGAAAGTATAAAATGCTTAGATTAGATTGAAGCTGCTCAAGAAGAATGGAAAGTAACGATAAATTAAATATAAAATAAATTTGAATCAAATAAATTATACAAAACTTATAATATTCATTACAAAATTGGCATTATTTTTTTGTAAAAACAAAAGCCAAACAATATCTTCAAGTCATATTTGAATACGTTCCCATCTTCACTGCAAAACTGTTGAGTAGTACTGTAAGTACAAAGTGTACATTTTATTATTATTTTTTATAGTGGAGGACTGTAGAAAAAATCTTGTGTGTTTCGAGCGCAAATGGACATTGTCGATTTCGAGAGAATGCCGCGTTCCTGCGTCGCGCGTCAACAACCTCTCAATCGACAATGTCCCATTTTGCGCTCTTAATACACAAATAGCTATTGTCGTTATAAACACTATTTTTGTATTTATATTACTATTACTCATTAAACAATTTTTTTTTACAGTCTATATACAAAATAGCCAATTGCGCTCTCTTTTATCAACGCAAAATGTCACTTTGCTGCTCATGCGCGACAAAGTAGAAAAACGCTCGCTGTCCAAATTTCTAACTATACAATGTTGAGAAATGTCACTTGTCTACATTCTTAATAGAAATTTTTTGTCATCAACTAATGGCAATGTTACACATTTACCACCTTCAGAAGTCAATCTGACATATAACTGCTCTGTCGGTATAAAATGCTTAGATTAGATTGAAGCAATAGCTCAAGAAGAATGGAAAATAAATTAAAATTAAATATAAAATAAATTGTGTTAACAGTTGTGTTGCCACCTGCAAAAGTTTGGCGTGAACGCTCCCAATCAACATCCACTTATTCACTGCACTAGTTTAATGTATACTTGAAACAAATAAATTATACAAAATAGCTATTTGTGTATTAAGAGCGCAAAATGGGACATTGTCGATTGAAATCTCTCGAAATCGACAATGTCCATTTGCGCTCGAAACACACACAAGATTTTTTCTACAGTCCTCCACCATAAAAAATAATAAAATGTACACTTTGTAATTATAGCTTATAGTAACAGTTTTGCAGTGAAGATAGGAGCGTATTCACATATGACTTCAAGATATTGTTTTGGCTTTCGTTTTTACAAAAACTAATGCCAATTTTGTAAGGAATATTATAAGGTTTTGTATAATTTATTTGTTTCAAGTACATTAAACTAGTGTAGTGGAAAAGTGGATGTCCATTGGGAGTGTTCACGCCAAACTTTTGCAGGTGACAGCACAACTGTTCACACAGTTTATTTTATATTTAATTTTAATTTATCGTTATTTTCCATTCTTCTTGAGCTATTGTTTCAATCTAATCTAAGCATTTTAAACTTTCGTTTTTGTAAATAAATGCCCTTTTTTACTTTCACAGCAATGCGGCATTTGGTTTGGTTATATAATATACCGACAGAGCAGTTATCATTTATGTGTCGGATTGACTTTTGAAGGTAGTAAGTTCCTGACTAAACGTTTCTATTAAGAATGTAGACAAGTGACATTTCTCAACATTGTATAGTTAAAAATTTGGACAGGGAGCGTTTTTCAACTTTGTCGCGCATGAGCGGCAAAGTGACATTTTGCGTTGACAAAAGAGAGCGCAAATGGCTACTTTGTCTATAGACTGTAGAAAAAAAAAAACTTTTTGTTATGGTGGTGGACCCCATTGTGGCCTCTGTAGAAAAAATCTTGTGTGTGTTTCGAGCGCAAATGAACATTGTCGATTTCCTACGTCGCGCGGCAACAACCTCTCAATCGACAATGTCCCAATCTGCGCTCTTAATACACAAATAGCTAATTTGCGAGCGACCGAAAAATTCTATTACGCATGTTGCCATGGGAGACGAGCGAAAAAGAATTTTGTTGCTTGCTCCTCAAAAAAACATCAACTTTACTATGACAGATGAGAGCGTAAATATATATTTTACACAGCATTCGTAGAATAATAGTTATGTGTGTATCAAGAGCGTAAAGTGAATCTTTATTGCTCGTGCTCGTAAATTGAAGCGCGAGCGCAGCGAGCGCTGCAATCGAGCTAGAGCAATAAAGATACTTTACGCTAGAGATGCACACATAATTTTTGCTACGACTTTACTAACGAAGTAAAAAAATAATAATACCTTTTTAGTAAGTTCAATTCAATCTCAACCAATTTCCTGTTTTGTGTTGCTGTAATCATGACGATATGAGTAAATAAATAATTCTCATGCCAACCAATACCAAAAATCATTGTTTTATGAAAAGTTTTCACACATACATCAAAAATGTGCTCAAAAATCTACGAAAATAGTGAAGATAGTGATTTTTCTTGCACTACTCCAGATATATTCGAAACGGCGCAAAATGCTTTCTTGAGTTTATTACTTACAAAATCAAGAGCATTATACGAAAAGAATTATAACCTCTTCATTGAATGGTGTAAGTTAAAAAAAAATCAAGAACTACAGTGAAAATGTTTTACTAGCTTACTTTTTGGAAAAATCTAATGTAATGAAATCGTCTTCTCTTTATTCCATTTTTTCCATGCTAAAATCAACACTAGCAGTTAAGAACGATATTGATATCAGAAAATTCAATGGGTCCATTTTAATTGTGAAGATTCCAGACTCAAAAACTAATGTGCAGCGAACATTTATTGTTGATGATCATAATCTTTTGTTAATGTACAGAAGATATGTTGCTCTTCGACCCTCTAACATATCATCTCGGTGATTATTCATAAATTATAAGCATGGCAAATGTACCGCACAAGTTGTTGGAATGAACACTATAGGAAAAATTTCATTTAACATTGCACAATATCTGAATTTACCTGATTCGAAATAATTTACAGGCCATTGTTTCCGCAGATCCTCTGCTACATTACTAGCTAATTCCGGAGCTGACAGCTGTTGGAAAAGGTTATGTTGATGAAAGTTTGAAAAATAAAATTGATACAGCGCATACAATTTTAACAAACAAGGAGAATCAAACTTCTGCCACTGCCACACTAACTGAATATTCTAGTGAGAATGTCACAGTCACAGAATCTAATTTATCCTAGTCAGCTGTTTCAAGCTGTCAAAACTGCACATTCAATTTTAACATTGTCGGTCAATGATTAAATCCACTAAGTTTGTTAATTATGAAATATCTTTATAGTTGTAATTAAATGTACATTCACCAACAGAATAAAGTTGTAACTTAATTAAATAAAAAAGTTGGTAGCGTAGCTAACTTCGTATTGTTTGTAGCACATTTTTAGTGTAAAACAGAACCTAACGTAATTTTAGATTTCGTAAGTATTGTTTTAATAAATTAAAATTTCAGCAATAATATGTATTTATCTAAGCGAGCAAATTAAATACTTTACCGCGCGTTGCTATGGGAGACGCGCCGTAAAGTGTTGTTTTGCTCGTTCCTTAGTAATCATTAACTTTACGATGACAAAAGGGAGCATAAATATCAACTTTTCATGGTGGTCGTAGAAAAATAATTTTGTATTGTATTTAGAAAAGAGGAATTGATGAATTGCAATGATATTGAATGCAGCATGGGATTTGATCAACAAATACAAAAGTAATACGCAATTCCGTAGTTGCATAGTTTTGCGCCCAGCAAATCCATTTATAATTATAACAATAATTCAAGTGTTGATGTGTAAATCCTCGCGGAATCTGTCTCGCTTCGGCGCGTGGGAAGGAAATCATTCTCTTCAGATGGAATTTATGTAACGGATTTATTCCGGCAGCCATTACGGTGGCCAACGATGACTTTATTACATTTCCCAACGTAAATAAACAACCACTTTAATACGCCGTATATTTACAAACGAAGAAGGCGAAATGGATGAATTGTTGAAGGATTTAAAAATGCCTAAAGGTTTATTTTCACAATTTCAATACTAGCTTTCATAAAAAAGTTATGGGAAATTGAAATTAGAAGCTACACACTTAGGATTTATATACACAGTATAAGATTTTATGTCCCATTTCAAAAGAATTTGAACAATAGTCGAGAAAATTAAATTTGCAAGTAGAAGATGCGATTCAATACTCGCTACGTAACACAAAACCTATGTAAATGTTTATACTCTTCTGAATAATGGAAAAGATACAAATATAGTTACAGAAAATACACTTAAACTATAATGTACTCTACACAATTTATACAAATTGAGGACTGTATGTAGGTACCTATTTAAAAGTAAAACAAATAAACGCGTAAATATTAGTTTTACGCGTTTTCAAATACATTATTTGAACTACTTATTGCAAATAGCTTTGCTACCTTAAACATATAAACTGTTAGTATTTACTCTGACTGTGACTGTGACTAAAATAACAATTATTTCAGAAAATGAACATAGAGTTAGCTGTTAAACACGACTGCTACTTCAACAAATAAGCGATTTTCATATTTGAATTATTAATTTATGCTTACCATGATTTTAATTTAAGATTACTCGGTTACGACACACGTAAATTCAAAAAGTATAGCGTCAAAAAATTCAAAATTTATACTTTCATTTTTTACCTTTCGTCACCTTTAGGTAAGGAAGGTATTGTCTTTGGTCAAAAAAATCGGTGATGAGTTTTAAATGAATAAGCACGTGTTAAAGCCCCTAGAATACGATTTTACTATTTTTACGATGATGTCTGTATGTATGTATGTGTGTGTGTGCGTGTGCGTGTGCGTGTGCGTGTGCGTGTGCGTGTGCGTGTGCGTGTGCGTGTGCGTGTGCGTGTGCGTGTGCGTGTGCGTGTGCGTGTGCGTGTGCGTGTGCGTGTGCGTGTGCGTGTGCGTGTACGTGTGCGTGTGCGTGTGCGTCTGCGTCTGCGGCTGCGTCTGCGTCTGTGTCGGTGTCGGTGTCGATGTCTGTGTCTGTGTGTGTGTGTGTGTGTGTGTGTGTGTGTGTGTGTCCGTGAGTGCATGCGTGCGTGTGTGTGTTTGTGTGTGTGTGTGTGTGCGTGCGTGCGTGCGTGCGTGACGATTTTTTCGGATCGCATAACTCCGATACGACATTTTCAAAAATTATAATTTTTGCGTATTCCTTTTCTTTACATCCATATGAAGAGCTGATTAGGTTTTGGTTATAATTGGTCGACCAGAAGTACCCTAATTTGAATATTTTAACAGGTTTTTTTTTTGAAAAACTCTGTTAAATATCATTTTTTCACATTTAATATTATAAATGTCAAAGAATATATTATTCTCTATTCGATTTGATTACTTTTTATACTTCATATTCAATGGATATAGAGTTAAAAACATAAAGAAATTAAATTTCATAAAGCCGCCAGCTCTGTGCTATATAACAATGGAACAATCTACAGTGTGTTCAAAAAAATCTTAATTTGGAGTAGGCTATGAAGAAAGAAACATGTCATTTTAAAAATATTTAATTAAATGTCAATTTGACACGAGATATTGTCAAAAATGTTCTCTAATTAAATCAACGCTTTTCTTCCAGAATCTTATTTTAGAAATGGAAACAAATTAGAAAACGGCGAATGTCAATATATTGTATCCTTCTCCTTAAAATTACATTTCAAGATCAATTTTGACAATTTGACGTTTGAACTGAATAATGATCAGACATGCATTTCTCTGTTCATAGCCTACTCCGAGTTAGGAATTTTTTTTTGAACACACTGTACTACCAATATTACTTTCAAACATATCATAACAAAATCAAATGATATACGTCAATGTCAAATTTCTAAACCGCATTAGCCGTAGTACTTATAATTATTATAGATGTAAGTATGAAAACATTATTTATATTTGATATATTGTTGGTTGTGTAATTTTTTTTTTGCATTAATGTAATGTTCAATTTCATTGTCATCAAAGTTATCATCATTCATTTGGTTAATTTTTATTTTTGTTTAGTTGTGTCAATTTTAAATGTCATGATTCAGTGTCAATCTGTACCGAAATAGATGAAAATATTCAGGAACCATGGTATACACGGAATCAAGATACTGTTTTTTTGGTTGACTTAAGGCCTTATCACACTACAATCATATCTCTGACTCTTTTTCGCTGACTTATTTTGTATGACCAACTCGATCTATCGCAATGCAATTTCGAACAACCGTTTTCTCCGACTTTTAGTAGATTTTCATACTTGAAGTTGGTTATGATTTGGTGTCTTAAATGACAACATATTTCAAATTTATTTGACATATCAAATTATTTCAAGTAAAATGAATGAAAACGATGGAAAATATTGCAATTGTGGGCAAGCAAACTAATTTTATGTGCATCAAACAAAAAAATATCAACTTCTGACGTTTCTGCGGTTATATTTTACTCCGAAAAGTTACTTTCTTGTACTTCGGAGACAGTTGCGCATGCGCAGTAGAGAAGTCAGCGATAAACAGTCAGAGAAAATGAAACCGATTCTATTTCATCTGACAACCGGATCCATGACTTCCTTGTAGCTATCACACTGGAGTAAGTGAGCGATATGAACCGAAGTCATAGATAATGAATGACAAATTAGAGATACTACTTCTAGTGTGATAAGGCCTTTACGAAACATAGTAATAATTTTAAAAAATCTGATAGACAGACGTTAATGTCAAGTACGATGTGTTTTATAATTTTATTGCAAATATAGAATCAATTCTAAAAAACTTTCTGTATGGAATTTGTACAAAATACATAGAACTGAGGGAAGGTAATGTACTGGAAATATAAAATCTTTCACAAGAAACTGTCTGTATGGAATTTGTATAAAATACATAGAACTGGCGGAAGGTAATGTGCTGGCCACATCAAATTTTTTAAAATAGAAAAAGAATACCGGAATATTCAAAGATCATTACATCTTTAAAACACTTCCATTCTTCCAATCTTGAAAATCAGCACTTCTTGTCACAATAACTCATCACAATATTCAATTAATAATAGTGCACTTGGTCATAAATATTCGAAAAAACACCCCGTGTCTATATATCTCTTTCTCCACTAACATCCCTTATAATTTTTATTTACTCAACTGACGTTTCTCATTAACCGTCTCGTAGTCGGCGCCGGTCGCAAAACACCTCATCCGAGCCGACTCCTTCTTGGGGCATCAACCCTGGCCGATGGGTGCTCCGCCCTCGCTGGCCCGGCTTTTGATGTGGATTTTGTCTAACGGGTGTCGCTTAGCAGTCCTCTTGATGCTCTCTTTTGTTTTGAACCATGGCCTACGGTGATTTCTCTGTGGCTGAAATGAGATTTTGATAGAGGTTAGGTTAGGTTATGTGTTTGAAGTGAGTGCTGGTGGAATCGACTAAGATGGAAGTTGGGAAATAGGGTGGGTTGGGATTTTAGGATGTGATCTATGATTGATTTATGTTTGGTAATATGGAAGTCATGTGATAAATAACTAACAATATAAAGCAATAATTAGAGTTTATAAAATTAAAATACAAAAAAATTAAATACAAAATGAACTTAAATATATCATCACGGTATATTACCCATTGCTGGGTTGCCAGATTCGAATCTGGGCCATTAAAATCACAAATGGATACATAAGACCGAGCATAAAACACAGTCGCAACGTGACCGAGTGGTATTTAAAAAAGAATCTTGTGTAGAAAGGGTTCTAATCAAATGAATAGCGATTTTCTAAATTTGCCATTCAAATCTACTTATTGCACGTTGATAATTTTAAAATTAGCTTAAATCGAATTAGGCTATTATTGAAACAAATGTAATTAGTGTTGCCGCCGAGACGAGATTTTTCTTGATCTCGTCTCGTCTTGAGTAAAATTTCGAGATCAAGATCCAAATAAATATCAAGGTCAGTTTCTCGATCGAGACGAGATTACATACTTCAAATCTCGACAAGAAAAGGCGAGATCTTGATCTTGAAAACTTTATTAATTATTCATACAATAAAGTTTCCATCATTTGATCATCAGTACATAAACCGGAGATACTACTTTGCAGGAAGCTATAAACAGATTTTCTTGAAAAAATATATTAAAACATGATTCAAAACCTCTCAAATTTGGTATTTAAAACTCGTGTATAATTTAAAACAATATTAGATTTTGACTACACCTAAATGATAAACCGGAAGTAATACTTAATTTGGAGCTCTTAACAAATTTTCGAGGAAAAACATAATAAAATATAATCCAAAATTTGGTATCACAGACTTTTCTATTTATTGGAACAAATTAGATTTTGTTTACAAACGATCAACCGGAAATGATACTTTACTTAAAGCTCATTGCTATTTCAAACAAGTAATTATTAACACCTAATCTGTACCACAGTCGAGAAATTTATCCATATTGTGTTTTATATATACTGTACATTTTGTGATGTTTTTATTCATTCAATAGTCAAAAAATTCAAAAGAGAAAAAAATGTAAACTAATTCGATACTAATGTAAATGAGAAATGCACATGAGGTTCTGAGGTTCATTATAGAAACTATTTTCAAAAGAAAAATAAAATATTTTTGCAACGACACTGTTTTTATTCAGTAGATGAGTAATTAAATCACGTCTACAATAATGAAGAAGACTGGGCATAAAATTATAAATAAATAAATTTATTGTTAATTTTAAATAGGAAATTTTACTATTTTATGCATTTTATTTAAATTATGTTTTATGGCTTGCTATAAACATTGAGTAAACTAGCCAATAAATAAATATAAATAAAATATAAATAAATATTTGAAAAAAAATAAGCTCTAATTATTATTTAACAAAATGTAATTACCATTTCTGTTAAAATTTATTTTTCTAAAGGGCTTGTAAGGCAGTAGTTTACACATAGTCATATGTATTAGAACGAATTTGCACGACAACCGCCGAAAAGTCGAGATAGTCGAGATCTCGACCTCAAGATCGAGATTGTTTTCAATCTCCTGGTTCAAGATCAAGATTGTTTCCAATTTTGAAAAAAAAAATTGTCGAGATCGAGATAATGCAAAATCTCGACAAATCTTGACACGCGGCAACACTAAATGTAATTGTCAATGACATTTCGTTGTAACATTGTCATAAATTTGCTCTGTTTTTTTCAACTACCTCGAGATTTCTTCTAATAATGGCACCTCACTTAAGTAAATCTTTGCAGTTTGTTATTAAGAACAACAGAAACTGGATCAATTTTTAGAAAACGTAGCTAAAATCTTAATTCATACAATGAGCCTGTTTCACATTTTTCAAAAAGTATTTTAAATGAAAGTTTATGATATATTTTTCTTATTAATAATTATTTTTTAATAATTTGTTGTTATTTTCGTAAATAATTAAATAAAAAGATTGACGCCAAAAATAGTCATGAAATACAACTCCCCACTCCTGTGTCGTAGAAGCACATATATTACGTCATTCATAGCCAATAGAAAAACAGTTTTTCTCTAACACTACTATAGAATTCATACATTCTATAACTGAAAACTGTTACAGAATGAGGACATTCTGTCATACTGTTACGGAATAATATTCCGTAATAGGCAGTCACAGACCACTAGTTTTTCAATACACCCATTTAAAATACATGGGAAACGCAAATGTTTTCAAAATGCTTGGCACTTTGTTTCTTTTATTTTGTCACCTCAACTGCCCTAACTGTCAAATTATAAAAGAAATGATTACAAAATATTATTATACGCCTAGTTTTACGCGTTTTGAAGCTTTTACATGGTAAGTTAAATAAAAATTATTGCTTTTATAACATACCAATAATATTTTATAGTTTTTTACAAAAATGTCAAGTGATGAGCAAAATATATTTTTCAAATAGTGTTAGAGAAAGTATAGTCTAAAACTCGTATGGAATAGTATGTCCGCCACTTTTCGCTCGCGCGGAAATTATCTATTCCATACTAGTTATAGAATATACTATTCCATCACCTACGTTTATTTTTGTTATTTAGATTAATAAACGTAGGCGTTAGTTTGTCACATGTTAATAACAAACTTCTAATTTGACATTTGACGTTGATATTTTCTATTATAAACGTGTAATAAAGTAATAATAGCTAATACAGACTCAAGCTAACTCGGACAGTTTACCGAGTCGATAGCTGGATGGTGGCTGAATTTATATCAGAAAACTAATGTTTACTGCTGCCGAAATAGGGGGTGTTAAAGAGTTAAGGTAAAATAAAATGTAAAAATCCAACCATCAGCTCTTCGACCTATTGCTTTCTTTTCTTCTCATCTTTTGGCATATGTATAAATTCAATAGTAGATTTTCTCCTATATAGCAGCAATTTTTCAAGAAGACATAATACGATACTGTAAATTACTGACTTTATATTGGATATTTTATTATCTAACACGAACCAAACTCAAAAATTTGACACTTGTTTGACAACTTTAACAATATACTTATCATAACACTTGTAATAAAACACAAAGATATGACACTATAAAGGGACCAATTGGAACCGATAAAGATGTATGTGCTATCACGTGACTTTTTCAAAATTGTATGCAAATTTCAAAAATTAATTGTAAAATATCTAATGGATATTTGATGATAGTTTGAAATTTGAGGCTATTTAAATAATGATATCTTTTTAAATTTAATATTAGACGGCATATAAAAATTCTTGCAACAGCCCTATTCGAAGACAGCGTAGCGATAAATAACACTTCTTTTCTCTAACAACCGTGGAATTTCATAGGAATAGGAAGGTGAAACGTAAGGGGTATTTTTCGCTACGCTATCATAGCGCAGTCTTGGGAACCCACCACTTGATCGACTTCTTTCAAAAATTTTACTTTATACTCATAGCTTAAATGAATTTGATAAAAAATAATAATAAATATAAATATATCATCACGGCATATTACCCATTGCTGGGTGTGCCAATCTGCTTTGTACGCAGATTTCGGTAATGATGATGACATATTTGTACCGTGCGGGCGTTTACCAGGCGTCACCTCACGGGCACTCATTGCTGGCGTGGAGAGTACACCACAGGGGTCAATTTTGTGCCATTTAAAATTCGAAAAAATATTTGGCGTCGGTCGGGATCGAACCCGGATCCCCAGATTCGCGACCTGACACTCAGGCACGCGGCCATGGGATAATGAATTTGATATTCTGTTGAAATAAAGGTACGGACATCCTTACTAATGGGGTCATACCACATTTTCCAATTTATTTATTTTTTCTGAAAGTACACTTAAAACTACTTACGAAAATATATATTTTATGTCACATAAGTTTCTAGTTTTACAGAAACAATTTTTTAAAGTTTATATAAAATTTCAAATGACGTCTTAATTTTGCTACTGTAATGTCGCCTACCGAGTAAAAATGGAACTACATTTGGTGATTATGTCATTGTGTCTTGAAACCAAACGTTGACAGCAACAAGTTGTTTTATACTTGCTTTTGTTTTTATTGCATATTATTTAATTTGATTATGGAAACAAAATTTGAAGAAATAAATTCAAATAATTTGCCGAAAATTGATTTTATGATGTTTGTTATGTATGTTAGAAAAAAATGACAGATCTGATTCATGTACAGGCACGAGTACGTGTGTGCTTCACTATCGTGTATTTGTGTACAAAATTATGACGTCACAAAATCAGACTCAGAATCTTTATAAAAGAAATCATGAATGAGAAGTATAATAATATTACATATTTTTGATGTATATATGCATACTATTAGGTAAATTTTTCATTTATTAATGAAAATCAAAATTGTTCTTTTTGGTACGACCCAATTGTTTTGAATTTTAGAATTTAATTTTATCTTAAAACAAATATGTTTTCTTTTTTATTTCCTCCGTACATATGTATCTCACGTCCTTACACCTAAGCCAACTTTCTAATTTTTATTTTTATGTGAAAAATACAAAAGAGACAAAAACTGGATAAAGAATTTCAATAACTACATTCTTGTCACATGCTCAAAACTAGGTTAACAAAATCTGGAACAATGATAATATCAAACGACTAGAAAAACATAAAAGAGATATATTCTCTTATTAAATTCACTCTACACTCGTGAGTTTTATGGAATATTGCCAATTTTAATATAGATTTTATATGAAGAACTAGGTTTCAAGAATATAATTTATCAAAAATGTCACGAAACTAATAAATGGATTATCGAAAAATTTATGGTTTCATTTGGTAAGTTACAAAGCAAAAGCAAACTAATGTTTAAATGTCATTATTGTTCCTTTAGGTAGGTATCTGTTTAATATACTTCTATATTTCATTGTGTATAACTATTTATAGAATTAATATCATTGCAAGGTTCAGGGCAGGTTTAATCATGAAGCGATTGAACTGACATAATTTTAGAAGCTTTATCATTCATAATGAAGATTTTTTATTAATTAATTAATTACCTTTTTACCCGGCTTTTTTGTACATGATTTCGAAACACGTAATACGGTTTAGAAAACAAAATCAAATCCACTTAGCTTAATATTGTAATAATAGAGCTTATTTTTAAATTCTTATAGAATTCAGTTACGTTAAAAAGGGTATTTCCGTTATATCAGGTGTCATTTTTTTTTTATAAAACATAGGATATACATTGTATGACAATAACTGCATATGTCGGTTATTTCTGCTCTATTAATTTTAGAACAAAAATATAAATAGAAATACAAAAAATTAGATGAGCGTAAAATTCTTGCCATAATAAGTTCCTGTCATGAGCTAGTCGTAAATAGTTATTTTCTTACGATCGCTATGAAAAATAGACATTTATTCACAATTGTAGTAATATGCAAGGATATTAATACAGTGTGTTCAAAAAAATTCCTAATCTCAAAATTGATCTTGAAATGTAATTTTAAGGAGAAAAAACAATAAAAAAGGATACAGTATATTGAAATTCACCGTTTTCTAATTTTTTCCCATTTCTCAAATAAGATTCAAGAAGAAAAATTTTGATGCCAAGTTGACATTTAATTCAATATTTTTAAATTGATATACGTTTCTTTGTTCATAGCCTACTCCGAGTTAGGAATTTTTTTGAACACACTGTATATACACTTGATTGCTAACTTGTACCTCTTGTACGTTGTGCACGTAGTCACCTGTGAGGCAAGAAACTGGATGACAGCCATTTGCAGAAAAGGCAAATTACGCGCCAAATTTAAAATTACATATAGAAACAAATTATAAATGGGATGAATGGGGTCTTGTGCCCGCGTGCCTGAGTGTCAAGTCACGAATCTGGGGAACCGGGTTCGATCCCGACCGACGCCAAATATTTCAAATTTTAAAAGGCACAAATTTGATCCCTGTGGTGCATTCTCCACGCCAGCAATAGGTGCCCGTCAGGTGACGCCTGGTAAGCGCCCGCACGGTGCAAATATATTATCATTGCCGATATCTGTGTACAAAGCAGATTGGCACACCCAGCAATGGGTAATAAGCCGTGATGATATATTTATTTCTTTATTTATTTATGAATTAACAGATTTTTTTATATTTATTGCGTATATTTTAAAAATTATAGTTATTATTTTATTAATATAATATACATTTATTACATATATAGCAAATTCACAATAAAATAGGACTATGAATTTAAAAATAATATTTGCTCATTAAATTTTGCATACGTGGTGGAAAATTTGGAAATACAGAAGATGCTGAGTCTGGTTTTAATCTTCTTATATACGTTCCAGGCATATATATGAACAATAATACTTACTTGAGAAACGCAGTCATTCAAATGTGTGGAACTGACAGATTAATGTCACTATCAAAGAATTTCAAAATAATATTAGTAACGTTTTACAAAAAAAAAGTAAATGGAACAATAGAAAAGGAATTCAATACAGTTTCCAGCATAAGTAAATATGTAGGTATGTATTTAGATTAATAAAAATTAACGATTCACAAAAATATTTAAGCTAATCCTCATTTTTTGATTAGAGAATTCTATTCTATCCCGGTATATAAAATTTAATCTTCATTTTATTATAGTTCCGGTGGCTCAATGGTTAGAGCAACGCCTCATGTCTAGAGATTCACGGGCTTGGCTTGAAGCTTGAAAGCTTGGCTTGGCTTGGTTTGAAAAAGCTTGAAAAATCAAGCCAAGCCTGCCCTTCAAAAAAGCTTGACTTTTCAAGCCAAGCCAAGCTTCTGTTCCATCAAGCCCAAGCCAAACCAAGCCTTACATTGAAAAAGCTTGAATTTTCAAGCCAAGCCAAGCCTTCGACTTTCAAGTAGCTTGGTTGAAAACAAGCTTTTTCAAGCTTTTCTTAAGAAATGTTGACGAGGCCGACAAAACCGTAATTTTATGGTGGTAACGTACTTTCTCGTTGCTTCGGCACATTTTTGAGAACTTCTAAGAATTGGAGTTCCCAAAAGGACCAGCGTTCAATACCTGCCAGTCTAGTAAACTTCAAAACTATACCCTTCATCATTCTTATTTTCTCAATCTGAACCAAGTAATCGCACATTGTAGTTCGCGCACACAATCAAGTACAAAATAAATTTATAACATGTTGAAAAAGTTTTTAAATGATAATATAATTTTATTGTTTTATCCTTTACCTACAAATGTATGATGAAAAATGATAATACAAAATTTAATACAAATGTCAATCATTACATATAGACCTATTTTTTTAAATACGTATTATTGTCAAGTTATACGTGTTTGTGTTTTAGTTATTAAAATATAATAAAGTCTAACTAATGCATATATTTACTTGAAAGAATGCAGTCAACAAAAATAATAAAAGAAACATAAAATTGTAGGGTAAATATTTAATAAAAGATAATAAATATATGTTGATTGTTTACTGTGAAACTAAAATAAATGAATAAAGTATACATTGCAATATTTTTATATTTTAATAATTACAAAGAAAAAATACTTGGTCCAAGTTTCATAAATTTTATTTTATCGTTTTGTTTATCTTTGTTTAAATTTAGGTAAAACAAAACGTGATTTGTACATCGTTACGATACAATGAAACATCGACATAACATATCAATATATTGATACATCAATATTACAATACATCGATATATCGGATTTATCCGTGTATCGATATATTTAATTTAATTCACATCGAATATTTATATCAAAAACTTGATACCGAACAGCTACAACTGGTTTTCAAGACCCATATACCTATTGTGCGCATGAGCATTTATAAAGCTTGAAAGCTTGAAAAAGCTTGAAATAGCTTGAAAAGGCTTGAAAAAGCTTGATAAAGCTTGAAAATCAAGCCAAGCCTAAAATATTTAAAGCTTGAAGTTTTCAAGCCAAGCCAAGCTTTGTTTCCATCAAGCCCAAGCCAAGCCAAGCCTAACATTAAAAAAAGCTTGAAGTTTCAAGCCAAGCCAAGCTTTTTTATTTCAAGCCAAGTAGCTTGGCTTGGTGAATCCCTACTCATGTCATGAGTGCCCTCGGGGCTCTCGGTCCGAATCCCACTAAGGCATGCATCCTGTTGAGAGTTTTTTAAAAAAGGTAGTTACTTGGAATAGATCAGACTATAATTTAAGAAATAAACTGTCAAAATTAGAGTAAAATTCGCTAATCCAAAAAACTTAATCTTTTGTGGCTCGGGCTGTAAATGGCGGGAGGTATTGTGTTGGCCACACCAGATTTTTATTATCGTAAAGTAGAAAAAATAATATACCAAAAATTAATACTAAACATATATAAATTAATTCTTAAGATTTTATTTAGATACTTTTATTGTTACAATTTAGCAAGAACCTCGACTAAAGCATTCATTAATTTCTTAATACTTATTAATCTTTTCAAGATTTTTCTTAAGTATACATGTTAATCTATATTTAGCAACTACGTGATTATATCCGTAATTTTAAATCTGCTGATAAACTTGAAACCAGAGATCTGCTATTAAGTATATCTCAGACCTCGTTAAAAATTCATAAATTTTATTTTTCGTAGAACTATTGCAAAAAATGTTGCAAATTACACTAATTATAGGTAATTTCTTGTTTCTTGTAATAACGTATTTCTAAAAAGGCGCCAACAGTTAAATTCTACTGGAAGTAAACATTTATAGACATACAATTATATCGGAACCAATTGACGTTTCCTTAAAGAAATATTTCAATCATCTAGCTATAACAACACAGGGCCCTGCAGAGCAGACCTTATAATTACAAAGGGAACCATGACAAAGGGGAAAAGAACTGCAAAAGGAAGCGAACCACTTGAGGAATTCACAAAATCGTTACTCATCGAAAATAATATGTTTGGCTAGAAAATAGCTAAAAAGTATCTCTGGCCTAGGGCGTTCTTCGTTTCTCCATCAATTTTGGATTGCGAACTTTGTTTGTACCTCTCTCATTTCGACCCTAGACATTAGAATGGACTACTGCACTATTTTTTCAATTTATATTTATGAAATTATATCCAAAATGAAAGCGATCTATGGTCTAGACAGTCTTAAAGATTATTCGTTTAGTCGTAATCATTTTTAAATATTCTTTGACTTAAGTAGATGTTGAGTTCATTTAGTTCTCGAATAGAGTAATTCGCCAATTATTAGAGTGACGTAAATTGATCTACACTGACCGGCAAAAAAACGGACCATGACCATCTTCATTATTATCAAACGTAATGTGTTGAATTTGTTCCATAGATCAAAACCGTTTGCACATTCTTTTTCCTTAGTTAATTTTTTGAAACAATATTGATAATCGCCGTAGTAATTTTCAGTTGTCTTTTGTTTTTGATTTACAGGCTAAAACTTGTTACCTTCCGTCATACCTTTAGGTAAGGAAGGTATTGTTTTCAGTCAAAAAATTCGATGGTGAGTTTTTAATGAATAAGCACGTTTTAGAGTACCTAGAATACGATGTTACTATTTTTGTAATGATGTCCCTATGCCTGTGTGTGTGTATATATATACCGGGTGTCTTAGGCCGACCGACACATGGGCGATTAACATGTAAAATTAGTTAATTGTGAATAGTATCTCCCCAGTGCAAGATATTAAGATGAAATTTTGCATGCTTCTCCGGGGATACTATTTCTATGGATTTCAATTCAAATCAGTCAATTTATAAGTGTAATATTAGAATAAATTAAGAAAAATTGTAGAAGTACCATGAATGTTATTCATATCTTGTAAATAATAGTATCTAAGTAACAGCTCTGGGGTAGGATTCTGTAACTCGTCCGTTATCAAATGGTTCCGTTATCACTATGGTTACATAGAAAATGAAAATTTATTTGACAACTATGACGTAAGTATGCCAATCATCTTATAAAAAATAAGTTGCTATAGTGATAACGGTACCGTTTGATAACGGACGAGTTACAGAATCCTACCCCTGATAGAGTAGGGGTAACGTGCGCGCTTCACAATTTAGAGAGTCGGGTTCGAAACCAACCGACAGCAATATTTATTTTTTAATTTTTTCTTTTCAAAATAATTTTTATTATTAGTATGTTTTTAATCTTTTATTAATATTTAATTTAATAAAGTGGATACATTGTACGTAACAAGATTTATTTATTTAAAAAATATTTTATTATTTGCTTTTTATTATTTTAATGTTGTAATTAGTAGGTACGATTTAATATTTTTTAAATAAATAAATCTTGTTACGTACAATGTATCCACTTTATTAAATTAAATATTAATAAAAGATTAAAAACATATTAATAATAAAAATTATTTTGAAAAGAAAAAATTAAAAAATAAATATTGCTGTCGGTTGGTTTCGAACCCGACTCTCTAAATTGTGAAGCGCGCACGTTACCCCTACTCTATAAGAGCTGTTGCTTAGATACTATTATTTTCAAGATATGAATAACATTCATGGTACTTCTACAATTTTTCTTAATTTATTCTAATATTACACTTGTAAATTGACTGATTTGAATTGAAATCCATAGAAATAGTATCCCCGGATAAGCATGCAAAATTTCATCTTAATATCTTGCACTGGGGAGATACTATTCACAATTAACTAATTTTACATGTTAATCGCCCATGTGTCGGTCGGCCTAAGACACCCGGTATATATATATATATATATATATATATATATATATATATATATATATATATATATATATATATATATATGTGTGTGTGTGTGTGTGTGTGTGTGTGTGTGTGTGTGTGTGTGTGTGTGTGTGTGTGTGTGTGTTTGTGTGCGTGTGTGTGTGTGTGTGTGTGTGTGTGTGTGTGTGTGTGTGTGTGTGTGTGTGTGTGTGTGTGTGTGTGTGTGTTACGATTTTTTCTCCGTCGATAACTTCAACACCACAATTCTAAAAATTATAATTATTTCGTATTTCTCTTCGTTGCATCCATATAAAGAGCTGATTAGATTTTGGTTATAATTGGTCGACCGGAAGTACACTCATTTGAAGATTTTTAACAGTTTTTCTTGAAAAAACTGTTACATATCATATTTTCACATTTAATGTTATTATAAATATTAAGTAATATTTTATTCTCTATATGATTTAATTACATTTTATACTTCATATTCAATGGATATTGACTTAAAACATTATAAAGAAATTAAATTTCATAAAACAGCCAGCTATGCAATAACACTGGGAACAGCTAATAAAAATTTAAAATATTCTGATAAATGTCAATGTCAAGTGTCAAGTGCGATTGACATAGTATGTTTGTGTTATAATTTCACTGCAAATATGGAATCAATTCTAAGAAACTTTCTGTATAAAATTTGTACAAAATACATAGAACTGAGGGAAGGTAATGTACTGGAAATATAGAGTCTTTCGCAAGAAATTGTCTATGGCATTTTTATAAAATACATAGAACTGACGGATAGTCCAAGTCTACATCATTCAACCTGATTTTCATCTTCATATCTTCATAGATATAAACACATGATTTCAAATTGACTTGGTATCATAAATTCAAACAAGTCTTATCTGGTTTTAGTCGTTGTTTCAGTATTTTTTGTATTTATTTACTTCAAAATTTAGAACAGAAAAGGTGTCATATATTTTTAAGGTCTAATTTTTAGATAAATGACCCATTTTCTAATTATTACTCTTGTGGATGACCCCATTGTACGTTCCTAGTATAGTTATCCGCGCATTCAAACAGTGACACCGTGACCCTTTAAAATTTTATATGAATGAAGTTACGTAGCTCTATTTTAATATTGATTTTTGTTATAAATAACAGTGGGCGTGTTCTGAGAAACTTTAATTTTAAAGATTAATTTTGAAAACTGATTATTATCTACATCAAACAGTTCAATTCTCGAAATTCAAAATAATAATATAATTTTGCTGTTTGGATATTATTTCTTGATATTTAAATGTTCACTGAATTCTTGTAATCTATTATATTTCCTTCATCTTTGTCATAGACTAGGTCACCAATAGAATTTTTTTAATGAATTGTGCTACTTTTGCTACTATTGCTGTTGCTGAAATTTATGAATGAAATCGCGTATCACGATTTTGGTGAATATGCAAGTTTTGAAGTCCGAGAAATTCTATTTTCCCAATGATACGTTACGTATATGGTCGTATAACAAATGAAGTTAAAGGCATTATATAGTAACAATTAAATTTATGTTTTCTCTGCCTTCGAAGAATGAAATGATTAGTTTTTAACAATAAACCGGTGATAATAAATGTACAATTCCTGAAATTCTTAACAGTTTTTCTTGTAGAAACAGGCTTAAATGTATTATTAGAAGTATTACTGTAACGTTTTTGTTTTATTTTGGTGAAGTGTAAATATTAGATAATTAGTATTAATAAAAATAAATGTTTATTAAGACGATAAATAAATATTAGAAAGATAATAATAATGATATTGACATGTAGGGTTGTTATAATTTTGTTTTATTACTTCCTTGTACATAGTAAAGGAAGTATTGTAAAAAAATTCGGTTTTCAGATTTCAACGGAAATATCCATTTTGACCATCCCTGAATCCATTTTGACTAATTTCGTCGTGATGTCTGTACGTACATATCTCGCATAACTCAAAAACGTTAAACCGTAGAAAGTTGATATTTTGTATTTAGGTCTATTATGACATCTTACGCAGCACCCTTTTGATCATTACATAATTTCCAGAAGTGGTACTTTACTTGAAGCCTATAACAGATTTTAATGGAAAACTGTAATCCAAAACTTTTCAAATTTGGTATGTAAGACGTTTATGTCAATGGGAATAACATAGTAGATTTTGGTTAAAATAGGCTAACCGGAAGTAACATTATCTGAAGTCATTAACAGTTTTTCTTGAATAAAATGGTTTTATTTTGATTTTAGATATAAATTCTTCAAATAATAGTTTTAGAGGATTAAATTCTGCGTCTAGCACAACCAATATTATTAAATTAGCCCTTTGTATAAGCGAGATATGTAAATTTAAAAATTATATACTTTTCGGTTTTTGTAATGAAGCTTGCTATAGATTAGGACAAAAAAATCTGATGTGAACACCACACGACTTCCTTGTACGCAAGACCAATATGAAGTACAGACCAATTATAAAATTGCACGTATTTGACGTAATTTGACAATATAATATCTATTTTTTTATTTTTTTGTTATTTTTTGTCCTAGTCCATAGCAAGCTTCATAACAAAAACCAAAATGTATATAAGTTTTCAATTTACATATCTCGCTTATAGAACGGGCTAATTTAATTATACTTGATGTCCTAGACGCAGAATTTATTTCTCTAAAACTCTTATTTGAAGCATTTATTTCTAAAATCAAAATTAAACCATTTTATTTAAGAAAAACTGTTAACAACTTCAGGTAATATATATCACTTCCGGCTAGCTTGTTTTAACCAAAATCTACTATGTTATTCCAATTGACGTAAAAGTGTTATATACCAAATTTGAAAAGTTTTGGATTACATTTTAAAATAGTTTTTCATTAAAATCTATTATAGGCTTCAAATAAAGTATCATTTTTGGAAATTATGTAATGACCAAAAAGGGGGTGCACAACTAGATGTTATAGCAGTCCTAAATACAAAATTTCTACGGCTTACCGTTTTTGAGTTATGCGAGATACGTACGTACGTACAGACGTCACGACGAAATTAGTCAAAATGGATTCAGGGATGGTCAAAATGGATATTTCCGTTGAAATCTGAAAACTGAAATTTTTCGCGATTACAATACTTCCTTTACTTCGTACAAGGAAGTAAAAATTAATGTTAATGTCAAATTACGTTAAACACGTGCAATTTTATAATTGTGTCTATGCAGGGTGTTTCAAAAATACTGTAAAAAAATTAAGGGTGTATAGTACTGATCAAAATAAGTAAAAAATTCAGTGGATATTACTAAAAAAGGTGATGTTACCTAATATTAAACGGCGGAATACTTCAATAACATATTCAGTTTTTGTTATCTATATTTTAAACTGGTCGAAAGAAATTTGTAGAAATGATGATACATGAAATAAAAAAATGAAAGGAAATACTTTTCCATTAGTTATATTTTTGAGACAGGGCAAAAATCTACCAGGACAAAATGCATTGTTTTGCCATCCCTCTGGCTGTAGTTACCTGCGGAAAGATCTTGATTATAGGTTAAGTTGCGCATGCCTCCGAGAACCGCTATACTGTTCTGCTCTCTGCTACGCACGGAACATTAAACAATAACAACAATTGTATGTTTTCTTACGAATGATTGAACACAAATGGGGCGGAATGTCGCCGACTTGTATACACTGCAAGGTAATACCCATGCGAAATACAGGGCCTTGTTCGCTAACAATAACAACACAACATATCCTTCAAGGAGTTCTTTCTCGATACAATCGCAGAAACGATAGACGAGACAATTATTTTTATGTATCTTCAATGATGTTTAAATCTGTTTCAGATGGACCTATTGATAAGGTCCACAAAGAAGATTTGGGGATTTAGGCAAAGTACAATAAGCTGAAAATTTGTTTTTAAGTAATGACACGTGGTTACGGAAGAATTTGGCTAATGTAATCGGTTCTTCGAAGAAATTGAAATTAATATTTGGGTAACTCAGTAACAATTAGTAGACTATTTAATAAATAGATATGCTAATGGCTACCTATTTGCTTATAGTTTTTAAATCACTGTATCATGTCTCGTCGAATCATAATTGCTGTCTGATCATTTATTTCGGAATTACATTTTAATACGAAAATAACGATAGAGGAAAAAACCAGTGTTTCACAACATTTTTGATGTCGATAGCATTTGCAAAAAGGAATAATTTTAGTGGATTTAAAGCATATTAAGCAGAGATTTTTCAGATTAGAAGAAATAAATTCATAATAATTAAGATAAAAATTATTTGCAATTAATGCTTTTATTAAAAGAAACAGAGTGCAACTTAAGAGATAGATTCTTTTACGTATTTTATGGGCAGAAACGAAGAATCTAGTAAATCACTAATAACATATTTCCTTTATAATAGTATAAAATAACGTAGACAGGCAGACCTGGAAAATTCGTTCTATATTTTTAAAAAAATCTGATGTGGACACCACACGACTTCCTTGTACGCAAGACAAACATAAAGTATAGACCCAATTATAAAATTGCACGTATTTGACGTAATTTGACATTAACATCTATTTTTTATTTTTTTGTAATTTTTTGTCCTAATCCATAGCAAGCTTCATTACAAAAACCAAAAAGTATATAAGTTTTAAATATACATATCTCGCTTATACAAAGGGCTAATTTAATAATACTTGATGTGCTAGACACAGAATTTAATTCTCTAAAAATTTTATTTGAAGCATTTATTTCTAAAATCGAAATGAAACCATTTTATTGAAGAAAAACTGTTAACAACTTCAGGTAATATGTCACTTCCGGTTAGCCTGTTTTAACCAAAATCTACTATGTTATTCTAATTGACATAAAAGTCTTATATACCAAATTTGAAAAGTGTTAGATTATATTTTAAAATAGTTTTTCATTAAATTCTATTATAGGCTTCAAATAAATTACCATTTCTAGAAATTATGTAATGACCAAAAAGGGAGGTGCACAACTAGATGTTATAGCAGTCCTAAATACAAAATTTCAACTTTCTACGGCTTACCGTTTTTGAGTTATGCGAGATACATACGCACGTACGTATGTACAGACGTCACGACGAAATTAGTCAAAATGGATTCAGGGATGGTCAAAATGGATATTTCCGTTGAAATGTGAAAACCGAAATTTTTCGCGATTACAATACTTCCTTTACTTCGTACGTATTTGACGTAATTTGACAACATTATTTTTAATTATTTTTTGTCGTAAACCATAGCAAGCCTTATTACAAAAACCAGAATGGAAATAATTTTTAAATTTATATCTCGCTTATACAAAAGACTAATTTAATAATACTTAATGTGCTAGACGCAGAATTTAATTCTCTAAAACTCTTATTTCAAGCATTTATTTCTAAAATCAAAATTAAATCATTTTATTCAAGAAATATTGTTAACAACTTCAGGTAATATCTCTTTCGGTTAGCCTGCTATTTTAACCAAAATCTGCTATGTTATTCCCATTGACATAAAGTCTTATATACCAAATTTGAAAAGTTTTGGATTATATTTTAAAATAGTTTTACATTTAATTCCATTATAGGCTTCAAGTAAAGTACCACTTCTGGAAATTATGTAATAACCAAAAAGGAAGGTGCACAACTAGATGTTATAGCAGTCCTAAATACAAAATTTCAACTTTCTACGGCTTACCGTTTTTGAGATGCGAGATACGTACGTACAGACGTCACGACGAAATTAGTCAAAATGGATTCAGAGATGGTCAAAATGGATATTTCCGTTGAAATCCGACAACCGAAATTTTTCGCGATTACAATACTTCCTTTACTATGTACAAGGAAGTAAAAATTTGACGAAAACTATAACATTTCGATATCCAATCTGCTTTCTTCAATGTAGCCAAATTGTTATTTAATGCAATTATGTACATTCCTAACTAATTACTAATTCAGATATACAGGGTGTGTTTTTTATTTATTTTTAAAGTGCACATAGGAGATTCAGTTTTTTGCAGACTGTTGCCCCTCGGTTTAATTTAGAACGATAGTTGTAGTCCCAATAGAAAGATCAAATGACACCAAATACATGTAAATTATATGATATTTTAGGCCCATAAATTAATTAGTAAATTTATTCAATTTCGTACTAATAGCAACAGCCATGGCTTTTAAGTTATAATTTTATTTAATTAATTTTTGCCAAGAATTTTCTAAATTGTTATAAAAACATTAAAAAGAAAATAACACAAAAAATCATAACTAACCAATTTTGACAGATAATATGTTGTTTATCATTTTATTCAAAAATGTCATGGCTATTACTATTATTACAAAATTGAATAAATTTGTAAATTTGTTTATGTGTGTATATTTATTTTATTTATTTATTTATTTATCACCCAACAGGAAACAATTCCCAATTACAGAGTAATATTAGTATGGAATATACAAGACAAAAGTGTTAATACAATTTTACAATTAATTATAGCAAAATATGATACAAAAATATTACCGAAATATATAAATAGAATAAGTTTGTAATTCAACTTATTTTTCTGGGCGATTTCTCAAACATTTATCGATTTTGCTACTGAATTTAGACATAGAATCGCTTAAGTCAAGTTCATTACTGAATTTATTGAATAATCGGCACATAGAGTTTATCGGACTAGAATAATGACAATTTGTTCTTGAGAGATCGCAGAGAAATAAAATGGTTGAACGGGTATTACATGGCCGTGTATGAAAATTGAGTTCAGCCAAAAGTAAGGGGCTGCTAATTAAATTGTTAATTAATTTATATAAAAATAGTAATTGGCATTTGTCGCGCCGTATTATTAGGGGTTCGAGATTAAAGAAGGTTACCACGTCCTCATATTTCATATTCGGCCATGCGCGATACAAATGATAATAAAGCAGATTACAGATTTTTTTTGTACACTTTCAATTTTGTTTATATGGGTTACGTAGTATGGGTTCCAGACTATACAACCATACTCTAGTTTTGATCGCACAAATGAAAAATATAAGCTTAATATGGTATTTACATTTTTAAAGTTACGTGATGAGCGAAGCACAAAGCCTAAGATTCTATAAGTTTCAGATATTAGCAACTCTAAATGAAGTGTAAATTGGAGCTTATTGTTGAAGTTTATACCCAAGTCTTTCACTGTTGTTTGTCTTTTCAATGTTTGATCATTCATGGTATAATTGAATTCGATACTAAACATTTTTCTACTAATGGTCATCACGCAACATTTGTCTATATATAAAAACAGATCATTACTCAGTGCCCATTGATTGATGTTGATATCAGATTGAAGTTGAAGACAGTCGTCAATATTTGTAATTTTATGAAATATTTTTAAATCATCAGCAAACAATAAACATTTTGAATTATTAACAACATCAACAATATCATTGATAAATAATATGAACAACAATGGTCCAAGTACAGAGCCCTGAGGTACACCTGAAGTTGGAGTGAATGACCTTGAGCGATGGCCCTTAATACAAACATACTGACTTCTATCATGTATATAGGAGAATATGAAATTTAATAAATTGTCACAGAATCCTATTCGCTCTAGTTTAGTTATTAAGATGTAATGTGATACTGAATCAAACGCTTTTGCGAAGTCTGTATAAACGACATCAACCTGCTGTTTTCTTTCAAGGGTATTATGGGTAAAGGTAACAAATTCCATTAAGTTCGTAGTTGTTGATCGTTTTGGTACAAAACCGTGTTGTTCCAAATTTATAGTATTGAGTGTTTGGCTCTGAATTTTTTTAAAAACTATATTTTCAAAAACTTTAGCTAGTGAGTTTAGACAAGATATGGGCCTATAATTACAAATTAAATTTCTTTTCCCAGATTTAAATACTGGACAAACTTTAGCTTCCTTCCACTTGTCAGGGAATATGGTGGTTTTTAATGACAAGTTGAACAAGTGGTTTAATGGTAGAAGAAATGAATCTGAACAACCCTTGATAATATATGAGGGAATGTTGTCCGGACCAGTTGATTTTGTATTTTTTTGTGATTTTATTGCATGTGAAATGTCGTCATCAGTAATTTCAATGATTCGAATAGAATTAGAGTGAACAACAGAGGTACATAGATTGTTATTATCGAGCAAGTTTTCAGGTTTATAGACACTACTGAAATAATTAGCAAAAGCGTCAACAATGCTTGATTCATCATTGTATTCATTATTGTTATGAAGTAGAGTTGCTGAGATGTCATGACTATTCTTTGTACTTCTTATGTAATTCCAAAAATTATTTGGTTTATTAACTACATTATTCTCAATATTATTTATATAAGTAAAGTATAATTTTTTGGAAAGGTTTTTAATTGTACCTCGAAGTTCTTTAAATTTGTTTAAATGATGCTCCAATTTATTATTTTTGTACAAATTTCTGTAGTGTTCCTTTTCCTTTATTAAAGATATAATGGTAGAATTAAACCATTGCGGGTATTTATAAGAATTACGCCGACAAGCAGCTTTTGGTATAGCTTGATCGAGTATGTTATAAAGAACAGTATAAAAAAGTTCTAATGCTTCGTTTACATTGCTACTTTGTAAAACAAGTGACCAGTCTGCATCTTTAAGTAGATCATATAAAAGGTCATAATTGCCCTTATTGAATTGATAATAATATTCAAGTTTTCGTTTACAATGTTTTATATGTTTTTGTATGTTATGTACATCAATAGAAAGCGTAAGTATATGGTGTCATTTGGCGCAGAATTTTTTACCTTCCGTCACCTTCAGGTAAGGGAGGTATTGTCTGGTCAAAAAATTCGATGATGAGTTTTTAACGAATGTGCACGTTTTAGGGTTCCTAGAATACGATTTTACTATTTTTACGACGATGTCTGTATGTATGTATGGATGGATGTATGTATGTGTGTGTGACGATTTTTTCGGATCGCATAACTCCAATACCACCTTTCCATAAATTATAATTTTTGCGTATTCCTTTTCTTTAGATCCATATGAAGAGCTGATTAGATTTTGGTTATAATTGGTCGACCGGAAGTACTCTAATTTGAAGATTTTAACAGTTTTTCTTGAAAAATGCTATTAAATATCACTTTTTCACATTTAATGTTATTATAAATATTTAAGAATATTTTATTCTCTTTACGATTTGATTACATTTTATACTTCATATTCAATGGATATAGAGTTGAAAAATTATAAAGAAATTAAATTTCACAAAGCAGCCAGCTGTGCTATAAAAATGGAAACAACTACTACATTAAGAAAATTCTGATTGAAAAATGTCAGTGCAATTTACATTACAATTTAAAGAATATGTTTGAGTTATAATTTTACTTGAAATATATAGAATCTTACAAGAAACTTTCTGTATAGAATTTGTACAAAATCTGACATACTGGCCACATCAGATTTTTTTCTATTGAGACCAAATCCATTATTCTAAGTTTAAACGGGGGGCAACAGTCTGCAAAAAACTGATTTCTCATGTTAATCTGCTATGTGCACCTTGAAAAAAAAAATACCTGGTATATTTGTTATTTACATTTTTTATTACCTTGAAGACGGCAAATTGGCTACCAAAACGCTAATTTTTATGATCCTTTCAAAATAAAAACGAATATTTTTAAGACAGCATTTCTCCATTATCTTGTCCTATTTTTATTATTTAGTGTTTTTTTTATAAAAACTAAACATGTCCAAACATTTAAATTTTCATGAAACAGTAACAGAAAGGACTGTTTCGTTCTGTTCGGAATGAATTTGGTTCTTAAAAAATACGTACGTTATACCCTTATTTTTCGTTTTGTTAGGCTGTTGTCAAAATCTTGATTATTTAAAAGTCACTAATACAAATCTTCATAAGTGTTTAATTTGAGGTATAAGATAAAACAGTAAGATTAAATGGACTATATCAATAATTAAAAATTTTAAGAACGGGCCCGTCCAACTTTTTTTTGAATTTTTTATATGTTACGAAGAATTTAAAAATAGAAATTTCGTATTTTTTGTTTTCTTGAAATCACGCTTAATAACGCCTAAAACAATTATTAAAGTTTTGGCGCGAAAATTCTGACTTTAGCGTCACTCTGTCATAAGTAGAGAGAACCGACATACGTTACCATTACTATGGCAATATACAATAAATGTTGCATGAATAAAATACGTACCCATTACAAACTGTGATCAAAAATCTTTAGAGCTAATGGTAATAAAGTAAGCTATTATATCATTTCAAAATATATATTTGTTTTATTTACATACATGAATAGGTATAGGAGTAGTGTTAAATGTTCATTTATGTAAAATTTCGATAGTACATATTATACATAAATAAAAGTCAGGTAAGTAAAATTAATAATTTTTGCTCGTTTTCATAATCAAGTTAATTATTCGCTTTAATTAATGTGCCTTTAAGACTTTCTTTAATATAAGATTGAAGTTTTCATACTCACCTAGTGCCATTATTATAATTAATATAGTATTTAAACTATTTTCTTTTTATAATTAAATACAACAAAGACAGTATTGATTACAGTAATCAAAGCATAGTTCACAATAAAAAGTAATCCAACATTTACACTACTATTTACTAAATGATTGCAACAATGACAAGTATTGAGATTACAATAATTAAAACATAAATTATAATATAAATTTCTTTAATAAGTAAATTTTCATTTGATCGTAATATAAAATAACTCAGATATATTAAATATGTGTTTGTTAGACTATGTGTAAAGCCAATCGCGAATTTATGAGCAAAATATGCATGGTCCACTTTATAGTGACATTTTCACAGGGAAACTGGACTACTGTAATGACGCTGACGTCACAACATGTCGACTATTTTAAGCTAAAAACTTTAATTATATTATTATAGGCGTTAAAATACAAAATCTATAGCAATTTTTAATTCGTTTTCATTTATTTATATTCAAAATTTTTTTAAAAATCGAAGACTTGGACGGCCCCTTTGGACAAGATGGTATTTTTTTACGGCTACGACTGCCAAGGAAATGAATCATTAACGTCATCAGAAACAGAAATACACATCTGCTTCTTGCCATTATTGCAACAAATGCAGTTATATAGGGAAACACAATATTAAATTCTCAAAATATTTAATGCCATTTTCTCATCACAGCTCCATACCATAAATCACTGAAATGCAATCACTTTTTAATAGTTTTTTAATGTCTAAGAAAGGTCAAAACATACCCTGTGACAATAAATCCCTTGTTATTTACGTTCTCCCTCAGGGGAAAAATTGTCGCAAGTCTTGAAAGTTCCTCGTATGCATTCCAACCCCTGTTTTTATATAAGGGGACGAACCTATGCATAATCAAATGTCAGATCATATTAACCACGATGAAACGAACTTCAAAACATTTTACGGAATTTGATTAGCGACACCGAAATCCATTTAAAATATCATTACTTAACCCATCAGTTTTGACAGAACCTTACAAAACCATCTCTTTTAAATTCAAATAAACTGCAGCAAAAAAGAACAATCTATCATGAAAATCAAGTGGAGATCATGGTCAAGGGATGAAATACCCAACCCTCTAGATTCCCGTGGAGAGTCAGGGTTAAAGCTGTGTGTTGCTGGGAATTTTTTAGTTTTTAGAAAAAAAATAGAGATTGTAGCAATAGATACATTACATGTTATTAAATAATTTTTTTAATACAACTGTAGAACAATAGAGCATTTATCTGTTGATTTGAAAATTGCCAACCATTGGGCCTAGCCGATTAATTTAAAGTACTCGTATTATCATAAAAATTAGATATAATAAAAATTAAAATAAACTAATTTCTCAGCATCATATCTAAAACTCGTACACCAAACACCCGTTTCTTTGGCAAATTTCTGAATATATATTTCGAGGTCTGGTCTGTTCCTTAGAATTAACACGTTAAGTTCCACGGGCAAAAATTATAAAAGTCACAAAAAAACATTTTTTTAATTTATGTATTTCTGAATAGTATATATATGAATATAATTATGATCAAAATTGACCTGCCACCCTTAATTGTTTAGTTATGACGTTTTTAAATTAGAAGACACTGGTGTCTGACGTGGCACTGGTGGCATTTTTCATCTAATGAGAATGAACAGACACATAGCTGCAGACACTATATGCGTGTCATATAAGCAAGTTTAATCTTGTCATTGCCTGTTTTTCAGTGCTGTTTCGCGAATAGTTGAATTATTTAGTCTTGCTCTGATGTTCATTGCTACTACAGCACAGCTATGTATCAGAACAATATAGTTAGTTCACGTACCAGAAAAAAAATCAAAAAATCTCTATGTGCCTACGTGCACCAGAGACTAGCAGACACTTTCATATAGCGTTAACACAATTTTTGCAGACACAGTCAGCACAGTGGAACAAAGTTCTTAAAAACATAAAGCAGACACCGGTGTCTGATTTGGCACCAGCGGACAGACACAGGAACAGACACTGGTGTCTGTCGTGGCACTTAACGTGTTAAGGCCGGTATTTTCACTTGCGAATAAAGGTTTAGATAAATTTATCTTTCGGATAAATATTATTCATGTCTTGTCACTTGCAAATAAATTTATTCGAAAGAATAACATGTGTTATTCGCGGAATAAATTATTCGGTACTTGGGCAGCGAATAACCGTTTATTCATAACTTCTTTACATTTCCACATAGTGCAGATTTATTAAGAAAACGGATACATTAAATATATTCAGTACAAACAGTAAATAGGTAAATCATTATAAAGATCCTGTCCTTTTAGAATTTTGGACACTTCTGTGAATACATTGACAAACATTTACTTTGAACTGAAAGAAATATACAAAAAGTAAAAGGACAATTGCAGAATATGCATATCAATAAAGTAAGCCAGAAAATTATTGTCATTTTAAAATATATATTTGTGTGATTTTCTTACATAAGATTATAGGAGTAGTGTTAAATGTTGATTTATTCAAATCTTCGGCAATATTATACATACATACCTAACATAAAAATCAAGTAAGTAAAATTAATAACTTTGACACGTTTTTATAGTCATATTCATTATTGGCTTTAATTAATGTAACTTCAAGACTTTCTTTAATATATTTAAGGTTATTGTACATTCACCTGTCGTTATTATAATTAAATTAGTATTTAAACTACATAAATTTTATAATTAAAACAACAATGGCAGTATTGATTACAATAATTAAAACATACTTAGTTGATAAAAAGTAATCCAACATTTACACTCGTATTTTCTAACTGATTACAACAATGACAAGTATTGAGGTTACAATAATTAAAACATAGATTCTAATAAAAATTTATTTAAATTTTCTTTTGATCTTAACAAAAAATTACTCCGATATATTCAAAAATCTGTATATTAGAGTATCTTTAAAGTCAATCGCCTATTTATAAGCAAAATGTGCATGGTCCACACTATAGTGACATTTTCTCAAGGTAATTGGACGACTGTAGTGATGCTGACATCACAACATGGCGATCATTTCACACAAAAAATTATTTCCATTATTATCGCTATAAAAATACAAAATATACCTATAATAATTTTTATTTCGTGTTCATTTATTTGTATTCAAAATTCATATGCAATATGTAATTTCTAAAAAGCTATACACTTGGACGGGCCCATTGTATAAGTTCTCATTCTGACGCATTTGTGAGTAAAGACTAGCTTTACGTACTTATATCGTAAATAACTAATAACATAACATAACCGTATTTTAGTTCAGCTTAGTTATTATTTTTGGTGTTTGTTTGTTAATTTAGGTTACCAAAACATAATTTTAATATGTTTAAGAAATTAAATTATTCCCTAAAAAATCTGATCTGGCCAGCACACCTTCCGTCAGTTCTATGTATTTTGTATAAATTCCACACAGAAAGTTTCTTATAAGATTCTATATATTTTCAGTAAAATTATAACTCAAACATATTATGTAAATTGCACTTTGACACTGACATTTGTCAATCAGAATTTTCTTAATGTAGTAGATGTTTCCATGTTTATAGCACAGCTGGCTGCTTTTTGAAATTTAATTTCTTGATAATTTTTTAACTGTATATCCATTGAATATGAAGTATAAAATGTAATCAAATCGTATAAAGAATAAAATATTCTTAAATATTTATAACATTAAATATGAAAAAGTGATATTTAACAGCATTTTTTCAAGAAAAACTGTTAAAATCTTCAAATTAGGGTACTTCCGGTCGATCAATTATAACCAAAATCTAATTAGCTCTTCATATGAATCTTAAGAAAAGGAATACGCAAAAATTATAATTTTTCGAAAGGAGGTATTGGAGTTATGCGATTCGAAAAAATCGTCACATACATACAAATATACATACATACATTCACCCATACATACAAACATCATCGTAAAAATAGTAAAATCGTATTCTTGGGACCCTAAAACGTGCTTATTCATTAAAAACTCATCATCGAATTTTTTGACCAAAGACTGGCCCGTATTCTTACCTCTTGAAGTAGCGCTACTTCCGAAAAATCGCTACTTGAAGTGGCAAATCTCATCTTTACATATTAAAGAAATAAATAGTTATTTGTATATCAAGGCCGCGAAATCACTCTTTAGCGTACCGAGAGAAAAATTGTCGCCGAGGCCGCTTGCGGCCGAGGCAAGACAATCTCGAGGGCATAAAGGATTTCGCGGACAAGGTGTACACAATATTTTTTGTGCAACTGTAAAAAATATGTAATTATAAATTTTATTAATTTTAAACAGTTTCATTATACAGTGGACCCCCGGTAATCCGACAAACGTTTTGCAGGGCAGTGTCGGACTATCGAATTTGTCGGATTATAGAGTACTGCCTAAGACCCCCTATAGTCCGGAATTTTTTACAAACGAGTACCTTGTAATCCGACAAATTACAGATCCAGTGATAAGATTCTATATGTTATACTCTGAAGTACAAATCATACTTCATTATGTATGTCAAATTTAGTAAATTAAACAACACAATAGAGAGCTTGCGTTTTATTATGAAATTAACGTCATTAATACTATAGAACTTACAAACAATAATAACTTTACATTAGGAAATATGTAATTGTGTACAAACAAATGTACATACTAAAATAATCAAAAATTATGAATAAAAATCATACTATGAATCAATCATCATCATACTATGAAGCATGAAAATATTCATCAATTCAATATCACGTGTAGTCAAATTCAAACTAAGCAATCAGAATCAAAACAATACCTACGCGTCGAGCACATTAGTGGTGGGGTCATCTCGGATTACAGGGAGTGCCGGATTAGCCAGGGGCCGGATTACCGGGGGTCCACTGTAAATAGAAAGTTAGCTTTCAAGGTGGCTATGGAATAAACATTTGATAAACAAAACCATGCAATTCTCAAGTATCAAAGTGATTGTTTACCTAATTTCGCGGCCGTTACCATAACAACTGTTGCGAAATCCAATTTCGCGGCCTGTATTGCGGCTGCGACATGCTTATTTCGCGTCCGGTTGCACAAAAAATAAATTAAATTGTAAATATCACTTATTTCAAATATTATAGATTCAATTTATAAAAATATGTAACCTATTGTTGCCTATTCATAAAATAAAATAAAATTTAAAATATCGAAAAATCGCTACTTCCGAAGTAGCGCTACTTCAAGAGGTAAGAATACGGGCCATTACCTTTAAAGGTGACGGAAGGTAAAAAGATAGTGAAAAACCAGGATAGATACTGACTGAAAACGTAAAAATAAATATCGAAAAATAAATTTTATTCTGTAAAATGTCATACCAAACTAATATTTTACGTGTATTGCACAAACTTCATATGTTGAACATACTGCATGATTCTGTTGATCTCTTCTATTACAGCAACAAATTTCCTCAAACTTTGAACATCCCTAACAAATTGCTCTTTAACTTTCCACCCCTATAAACTATCACACATCAATCCCTTGATCCTGCAGTGACGTACTTGAAGGGCTGTACGCTGTTCTGTACGTAACATCCCCACTTCATTAAGCCCGCAGCCAACATATACTTGTTTTGCTTTGTAGCAAGGGTAAGTGTATCTGTCTGGCCGTTGTGCGTATGCGCCACTACGCGATGCTCATCTATTATACACAGCCAACCATGTGGAGTAACGTCTGTTGGGCTCTTTGTGCATTGATGGGGATGTGATTTGTTTATGTGCCAATTAGAGACTTTTTGGTTAATTAGAGGGAAGAATACATAAAAAGACGATGAGTCAAAGTAGTATATAGGGTTGAAAGGAATAGATAACAGATGGGATTTTTGATAATGTATGATAAACGTTGTATAATTCGTGAAATTACTGTACAAGAATTAATAATAATGAGTTAAATACAGAACTATCTAGTTTATTATTGAATTTTTAACTTCAAATTTGCAAATGTGATTACAATGTAAACTCAAAAAAGTTGTGAGACTGGTTGTGAGCGATACATTAGCTATGGCAATTAAAATTTTCGGTGTTTTTTTCGATTTTTCTACAATTTCTCTTTTTCTATACATCAGACAGTAAAATTTGTATTTGTTAATATTGTAGCACAGGGCTTTCATTTCTGCAAAATTGGTTTCTTATCACTGGCCTTGGTCCTTACAACATATCCAAAAATTATAGTTACCTGACCTTTTGCAATTTGACTGGACTATATTTATAATTTATCGTTATATTTAAAAATGTTTAAAAAAAACATATTTATTAAATATTTTGAATTCAGTTAGTTCAACAAAAATATTGAACAATGAGGTCATGCAAAAATAATTGTTCGTTATTTGCTGAAGTCAAACAAGCATAGTCTAATTTATCGAACTGTATAAATAAATTATTTTTCCTACAACCGTGCGTAAAGTGTCACTTTTCAAGCACTAGTGCGTGAAAAGTAAATAAGCGTTGCTAGGCAACATTAAAATTCGGTTAGTGAAAGTATTTTTCACGCACTAGTGCTTGAAAAGTAAATAAGCGTTGCTAGGCAACATTAAAATTCGGTTAGTTTACCTGTCAAGTATATAATTAGGTAGTAAATAATAATAAAACTAATAAAATTTATTAAGAAATATGAATATACACCGTAAATAAAACAAATCTATTTTTTTTAACAGATTGAGTACTAATCTAATTTTTAAGAACATTAACATTTTTTTGACATGTATTCTAACCT
Organism: Harpalus rubripes; assembly: GCA_963082715.1. Taxonomy (NCBI): domain Eukaryota; kingdom Metazoa; phylum Arthropoda; class Insecta; order Coleoptera; family Carabidae; genus Harpalus; species Harpalus rubripes. The sequence continues at coordinate 60,000,709 of OY720453.1, forward strand.
AACCTAATTTTTAATATTAATATTAAATGTACAATTTGTACATTATAAAAGACTAATCATCGTCTGTCTGAAATTCTTCCAAGTGTTTAAGTTACATTTTGAACAGAGAAAGAGTACTAACAGTATTTGAAGCTGCTGGATGCCTGTATACTCAGTATTATGAGAAACATCAATACCATTTCGGTTGTAGGAAAAATGTTGTATGCAACACTTGTGTAAAATAGTATTTTTTGTCTCGTGCTACAACATCGCACTCGACCAAAAAAGTACTACTTTACACACTTGTTACATAAATAACTATTTTATTTACATTTTTTGTTGTATAAAATCGTTTTAAAGTACGACATTTTTAAAAAGGTGCAAAAAACAGCCATATTGTGACGTCAGTATTTCACACTGCAAGTTCAGACTCATTTCATACAGCCTTATTATATCGACACAAAATTTCTAAAAGAAAAAATTATAGGGACTATAAATTTAGAATTACATATCTAGTAGTTGGGGGCCCATGCTCCATCTGACTACGTTGAATATAATTCACATGTAATTTCACAACTTTCGACGATGTACAACAACGTAATTCTGCTTTAATACTATCAACATTTATGTATTTATTTATAATTCTCAACATGAAAATTTGTTAGTTGCTGATGATGAGCGTATTTAGCTCGAAACGTCCTCAATATAATTAAATAAGGAATATTGGAACTTGAAGGCCTTTTATTTATTGCACATTATCTACATGGTTCCCTCATACAACATTTAAATTACATATCTACATATTTGATAGAAATGCTATAATATATTAATATAACATCATTCTATTCAATTTTATAAATATAATTTTCAACTGACCTGAAGTTATCCACGTATCACTCAGCTGATGGTCATTAGTAATTCGTTATTCGTTTTAACTTTTTCGTCTGATTCACATTTGTCTACGTTGTTCGTATTCTTAGAGTTTCATTACTTTTGCTTTGTTGCGTATCAAATCTGTATTTTTCAGTACAAAGAGTATTTATTTTTCGTGTAGTGTTTTTTTTTTGTAGCACACGGTACTGCTAAAAATATTTTCTCACTATTTTCGCTAGTATTTTGGCCCGATGGCAAAAAACAGCATTTCAATATGTTTACTTTCGTAAATTTCAGGTTATCTTTAAATGTTACTTTGACGTTTAACCTAATGTGACAATCAAAATGGCCGCGTTGATGAAACGCTGACGTCACTGGGCAAGGGACGAGCCGCGTTTTGAACAATGTCATTTTTAATTGCAATTTTTTCATATTAAAGATCGATTTAAAAAAAAATGGGTCTATTATGTTTCATTACTCTATCGATTTATGTTAAAAATGAAAAATCGTGCATGGCCTCATTCAAATATTCAAAACTGATATTAAAAATAGATTTAAGAAAAAATAACGGACAGTAATTTGTCGTTTAGTTATATATATATATATATATATATATATATATATATATATATATATATATATATATATATATATATATATATATAAATAAATAAACATAGAATTGGCTATAATACTTTTAAATAAGATTTTTCATTCTTTTACCACAACTGATGTAAATTTGCCAAAAGCTAAAATAAGTTCGTTCTAATTTCTAACTTTTGAAAGTAAAGATGTTTCAAACTTGTAAAGACGGAGAAAAGCATAATGACATAATATTGTGAAACTTGCCATCAAATTCCTTCAAAATAGATTTTAATGAAGTCACTGCGTTTGGCTTTTGGAAGTACAGAATCCTGTTAGAAATTAATGATACGGAAAAATCGTCCCCACGTGTGCTTTGTGCCCTTATACAACATTTTCACGTTGTTGACTTCGGATCATTCACATTCTGAAGATTGAGAATGAGAATACACGTTCTCTCAACAAATTTCATGTGTGAGAGCTGTTATTTATTTTCGTTTATTTGTTCTTTATATTTAAGTTTTGTTGTATTTAAATAGGAAAGACAGGTAAAATGTTTTCTAAAAGAAGAATTTCTGCTGAATTTAACACATTTTTTGTAGGCTGGGATTTCGAGTTTCAAATCTAGAGGCTTCGCCCGAATTAGAAACATCAAAAAAAAAAGAAAATAAATATATAAAAATGGTGCATTTAAATGTCTTGTTTATGTTTTAAAGTTATTCAAGAAAAGTGTTTTGCGCATAACTGTAATGATAGGTACTTATAAAATTTGTTATATTAATATTCATATACATTACTTTTAAATATATACTAAACAATGGGGTCCGCCACTTTTTTTTTGTGAAACTACATCTAAACTGAAAGGTATTTGTTGCTTTAGAAAGTCTTTATTGTTATTCGTTAACATAATATTTTTACCTCCCGCTATCCTTGGTAAGAGAGGTATAGAGATCGTGCTAAAAATCGCATATCGAGATTTTGGTAAATGACGACGTTTTAAGGTCCCTAGAATCCAATTTTAACATTTTCACGATGGTGTCTGTGTGTATGTGTGGATCCTCCGCGCTAACTCAAATACTATCATTCAGAAAATTTTGAAACCTTGTATTTAAAACTTTTACTGTAATGGAAAGAGCCCATTAGATTTTGGTGAAAATCGGATAACCGGAAATGACACTTTACTAGAAGCTCAAAATAGTTTTTCTTCGAAAAATACCTTTAAATGTTATTTTTTCGAGGCTAATGTTATTATAAAAATTAAAGATTATTAAATTTTCTATAGATTTGCATTAATACTTTTTCTATATATTTTATGGATAGATTTATAAAATTATCTGTAATTTAAATCCCAGAGCTTACGCTGTTAACAAACAAAACGCAGTTATTCAAATTTATGTAACTATGACAGATAAATGTCACTATCGGAGAACTAATCATTTCAAAATAATATTAGTAACGTTTTAAAAAGAAAAAAGTAAATAGATCAATAGAAAAGGAATTCAATACAGTTGCCAGCATAAGTAAATATGTAGATTTAGATTAATAAAAATTAATGATTCACAAAAATGTTTTAAGCTAATCCTCTCTTTTGGATTAGTGAATTCTATTCTATACCGGTATTTAAAATTTAATCTTCATTTTATTATAGCTTCGATGGCTCAATGGTTAGAGCAACGCCTCATGTCATGGCTCTGGGTTCGAATTCCACTAAGGCATGGATGTGTGTGAATGTGAACCCACTCTTTAATTGGGATTTAATCCTGTTGAGGGGTTTAAAAAGGTAGTTACTTGGATTAGATTAGACTATATTTTAAGAAATAAACTGTCAAAATTAGAGCAAAATTTTTTGCGACTCGGGCTGTAAGTGGTGGGAGGTATTGTGTTGGCCACACCAGATTTTTTAAAAATATTCTGTGACTTAGATGATTTTGTTCTCAAACCATGGACTTCGCTATATTGGAGTCATATAAATTGATCTTTTTTAGCAGAAATATGCATGAATAATAAAATTCATAAAATAATTTTTATATTTTGCGTTTGCAATTACGTATCGTAATGACCTTCATTTCGATACGCAATTTTTTGTTTTAGACGGTTGGTACTAGATGACGTTTCTTTAACCCATTTTTACCTAATTTATTTTTAGTTAATTGACAATTCATTTTAATAATTTAATGTCGAAATTATTATTATTATTATTTTTATTTAGGGAAGATTATTTCCATGAAAATGTACAAATGGTTACAAATATAATCACAAATTGAGTAAGTAAATGTTAATTGTAGAAGGCGCAAAATATAAAAAATAGTATAAAGAACTCATTTTATACGACTTTCTTTCGCACTTGTCAATTAGGAAACTCGCTAACGCTCGTTTTCTAAATTTTGACGCGTGCGGAAAAAACATGTCTTATAAAACACGTTCTTTAATATACTATAATAAAATTACTACGTATATCTTATTGTCCAAGTTTTATTATATCCGCTAACCTATGTTATTAACATATCTTTCATACAGACGCAGCAAAAGATAACTGACGTGGCGTCATAAATTCAATCAAGTGTTATTTGGTTTACTTCCGTTGTACCGTTGTTTCGTTATTTTTGCATTTATATACGTGAAAATGGATTTCGTATTTCAAAACGGCGAAAGTAGAACAGTGGCGTTCCCAGAATTTTCGTCTAGGGGGGGGGGGTATACAGGGAAAGTTTATATATAATTTTTGTGTATTTGCTTTCCGCGATTTTTTTAAATATAAACATTAGGGTAGACCTTAAAATGGGTCAAGTCAAATTTTATTCGGGCCGCCCCCTAAAGTGGTTCCAAATAAATAAATAAAAAAAAATGCGCAGGCAATGATTTCGCTTAATATTATTATTTTACCATACATAAATGCACTTGTTTTTTCCTTTTAAATAACATTGGGTTTTGACATATTTTGGAACTGTATTTTTGTCAAAGGCAATAAGAGATCCACTTAATATTGGAATATATACTAGAGTCACCCGAAAATATGTGGGCAAAATTTAAAGTCCCAATCAATATTCTTAATACAATTGTAGTTAGCTTTTCTGGGCTTTTGGGCAATAATTTAACAATCTATAATTATCTTAAGAATAATGATTGGGACTTCAAATTTTGTCCACATATTAATATTTATTCCAATATTGAGTGGATTTTTGAAACCTCCTATTGGCTAGGAAAAAATAAAGTTCCAAAATGTGTCAAAACCCAATGTTATTTAAATAGAGAAAATCAAGGGCATTTTAGCACGGTCAAATATTAATATTAAGCGAAATCATTGCCAGCACAATTTTTATTTATTTATTTGGAACCATTGTAGGGGGCGTCCCGGTTAAAATTCAACTTGACCCCTTTTAAGGTCCACCCTTATATATTTTAAACAATTTCATCTACTTATTTTCTCATGTTTAAAATAAAATCAAAGATTTTTAAAAGATATTAAGGTATAGGAACGGTACATTAAAAATATTAGAAACATTAAACAAGAAAATCTGTCACCTAATAGCATGATTTATATTTGAAAATGGCTGTCTCTTCTCTAGAAATTCTAGCGCAATTTTTTCATCACGCCAATTTTTTTCTTGATAAGTTGCAATTTCTTTTTATTGTGAACGATACTTAAGTCAGATTTACTTAAGTGAGGGGCCATTATTAGAAGAAATTTCGAGATAAATGAACAAAACTTAGAGCAATTTTATGACAATTGTTACAACTACTGATATAAAAAAATATGTGTAGGAGGAGGGGAAGCGATCGCCCCCATCGTCCTCCCCCTAGGTACGGCACTGAAGCAGAAGGCCTGAAGTTAGTGAGATCAGTCTGGTCTGTATTCTTGATCTGTGAAAATATTTTCAAATTTGATACATGACTCCCAAATCAATCATTAACGGTTTTACAATTTCAGTTTTACCAATATATAATTAAATGCAAGTTTGTTAACTGCCAGATAACTTTATGTCGATAAACAATTATGTAAAGTTATCTGACAGTTAACGTTAACTGTTAGATCGTTATCTGGCACTTTTATCCTTGCACTGATAAACTGGCCCTAAAGTTTGTAAAACTGCAAGTGATGATATTTTAAATTCTAGTAAATAAAACTCATAAATTATGTCAAAGAAATAAAGATTGAAAGGATATTGAATAAAAGAAGCAGAATATTTCGCCGTATAAAAATTTGCCTACATTAAAGTAAAAACTGTTTGAAGTATAGATGATTAAATTTTTTGTCGCGCACTTCGTTGTAGCTGAAAACGTAAAATTTTATACTATATTTAAATACGTAGCAGTAGCAAACAAGTCATGAAAATATGTAACGATGCATGAAGTGAAGTAACGTACGCTGTGATTCGAGAGCAGCAAATTTTAACTTGCTACTTTAAATGCATAATATAATTAAAAAGATGAAAGTGACATCGCAGGAGATGCAAAAGAAGGTTTTTTTAATCTTTTGGGATTTATACTTTAAAGCAAGTTTTAGTTGAAAAACTATTCAAATAGAACAGGTAAGACTGCGTCCCAATATGCGTTTTTATGCCTCCATTTTACAGTTAAAATATTTCTAAATAAGAAACCATTGACGGGTACATCTTTTAATTATTGAAATTTATAGTGTAGTTAATATTCATAGATTTGACTTTCCTTCGCGGTCTTTTTGTTAATTATTTGAATTAATTAATACTTATTAAAGCAGATAACAATATCCAGAAAAGTGTTATCACTTCCGGTTCCAAAGCATATGTAAAATTTTGATACGGGCTACTGTATGTCGTCATTTTTCCCGATTCGCGGGAGGTTCCTATACTCCGATTTCCGGAAACTTTTGATATATTATTCAGCGCATTTTACCTCCCGCTACCCTTGCTAAGGGAGGTATAGGGATCGTGCTTCGTACTAAAAATCGCATGTCGAGATTTTGGTAAATGACCATGTTTTAAGGTCCTTAGAATCCAATTTTAACATTTTCACGATGATGTCTATGTGTGTGCATGTGTGTGTGTGTGTGTGTGTGTGTGTGTGTGTGTGTGTGTGTGTGTGTGTGCGTGTGCGTATGCGTGCGCGTGCGTGCGTGCTTGTGTGTGTGTGTGTGTGTGTGTGTGTGTGTGTGTGTGTGTGTGTGTGTGTGCGTGTGCGTATGCGTGCGCGTGCGTGCGTGCTTGTGTGTGTGTGTGTGTGTGTGTGTGTGTGTGTGTGTGTGTGGATCCTGTTTACGCTCTAACTTAAATACTATCATTGTGTTACAGGATTATTTTTAATTTCCTATAAAAGTAATTGCGATTCGAGGGTTGCTTACACCTGAGACGAACGAACTAGAATTTGCGGTATTAATTTTTTTAAATACATCCTTGAATCCTGTTGCTAAGGTCATTTTAAATGCCTCCTGGTTTTGAGTACAATTCTAATCTTCTGTAAGGGTCAGTTTCCTTTCAAATCAAATATAGGGAAATATTTTCAAAAAAAACCGCATCTATTAAATAATCTAAACGTCAACTTTCATTCGCTAGTCATACCATAGACTGGTTTTGCTTATACCCGCAACTTGCCCTATTGTTATCGTAGATAATCTATTATTATTTCGTACCAGCATAATAATTTCGGCCATTTTTCACCTCGGTTAAAACATTATTTCCACTTGCTTTCTTTACATGTTCACGTTTAACGCAACCATTTCTCTTATAATTGTTAACCATTCGGAATATAGTTGAAGCACTTGGTGTTGGTCGGTCAGGAAATGATTTACGAAATAAATCAGATACCTGTCTGAGGCTAACGTCTGCATTATACCATTGAATTATTTGCACTTTTTCTTGAACTGTATACATTATTTTTAACTTAGAAATAAAAATATAACTCTAATTGACAGATATTATTCAATTGACAATGACAGCCTATGTTCTATTTTAAATGGAACGCTCGTTTAGTTACTATGGAAATTGCAAATCCTATGTTTCACGTTAAAAAATACTCACGGTATTGATTACAAACAAGAAATTTAATGTTATTTAAAACAATTTGAGTACCTGTATTGATTTTTACATCTTAGCAGGTGTTCCTATATTTTAGGACAGTATTGTATTTTAGATCAGATGAAAAAAGACTGCCGTAAAACAGAAGTCAAATATCTTGGAAACGTTAGAAAACGCATGACATTGTAAATTATACAAGAAAAGAGAGCATTCATTTGTATCTTTTGAAATATGGGAAATGTAGTCAAAGAAAACTATAGTCAAAATATTATTACTCGTCAGTGCTCTCTTTAGAAAACTCCGCAAACAATAACTGACATAAATTTAAGCTAAGCGTTGAATCGGTCCGAAAAAGTAGAAAGTAGGCGACACCCCGCAAGGAGCTACCTGCTCCAGTAAACAAATCCCGTGACAAATGAGTAATGAATTTTCGACAAAATTACAACAGTCATTCTCGCAATCCTTTCGGGATTGTGGGAGAAAATACAGCACAGGATATGAGCTATATGATGTTCCCAACCATTTATTCAGAAAAAAATAAGAGACCTACGCCAAAAGAAATAGGTCATTACTGACAATATTGTTATTTGAAAAATATATGTTGTGTCCGTCACAATACTCTCGGTCAATACCATTTAATTTTAGATAAATATCGTATATTACATTTCTTGCGAAGAGATGTGTATTATTATTCCAATGGAAATTATTTTCTGTCCGTTTTTCTGTAAATAACAAACATTTGATTTCCAATTGTTATTACCTAAAATAATCATCTGTTTATATTATCAATATTAACATATAGAATACGAAATTTCATACGTTGTATAACGTTTTCTTTTATAAACATATTTAGATTTGCAATTAGTGCAGCTAATGACGTCACTATAGTTGCCGTCAAATGAGTATGGACTGGAGATTTCTACACTGTTGCCAATTCACGGGCAATGTTGAAAATGCTAAATTCTGAAGAAGCGATAACACCGTAGGATAAAAGGCAGGGTGCGGAAAGGGGTAAAAGTTGAGCATTGATGGCGTGTATAATTATTGTTACAACACATGCGTAGTGCATTTTAAATGAAACAATATTATAATAATAATGATAATAATAATAATAATAATTATTATTATTATTATTATTATATGGGGTCGCGTGGCCGCGTGCCTGAGTGTGAGGTCGCGAATCTGGGGAACCGGGTTCGATCCCGACCGACGCCAAATATTTCGATTTTTAAATGGCACAAAATTAACCCCTGTGTTGCACTCTCCACGCCAGCAATGAGTGCCCGTGAGGTATCGCCTGGTAAGCGCTCGCACGGTGCAAATATTTCATCATTACCGACATCTGTGTACAAAGCAGATTGGCACACCCAGCAATGGGTAATAAGCCGTGGTGATATATTTATTTATTACTATTATTATTATTATTATTTTTAAAAAGTCCAGTGCACGCCCAATGCAAGTTTGTTAGCAGTCGCTGTTAAATAAAGAGGTTATGTAGAGACAGTCAAAAGAATAAAAATATGCCATTTCTTCTCCAAAATATCTAATCGCACAGTCATGAGTCATGACTTTATAATAGTACATTAAAACACAAGTATCATAAGGCAATCTGATAACTTACGAGTCCAAGTTTGAAAAACGAGCCGCTAGGCGTGTTTTACAAAGAACGAGCGTGTTAACAGGCCTTATGATACATGTTTTTTATACTATTTTTTTATTGAAGTAATTTTACAATTAGATTTTTTAAAAAGGGCTTCTCAAAAATAAGACTTAGAGTTTTTTTTGTCAGTTATGTTGGTAGTGCTTCCCGCTAATAATTGAAATTTCACATTTTGACAGTTGTGTGATTCTGACTGATTGTTTACATTAAAACATTGTATCAAGCATTATATAATTATGGAAGAGGAAAACCAATACTTACAATGTACTCCACCGGTTTATTAATGAACCACTTTATTTGACATATCTTGTAACAAAGGTAAATTTATCAAATAACGAATCGGGATCGCTGCTTCGTGTAAGTTATTATCATAAATAAAAATCTTTAAATAATGAAACACTTTAATGAACAATTTATTAATCTACAACTTTACATTCCACCATTTTGTCAACACATCCACAACTGTTCTTACATTCTTCAATACAAAACATATGTTGTATATGTATATGGCACTTATGTCTAAATCATATTTAAAAATTTAATATTCGACAGATCGCCTCGACGTGGAACTGGACATCATGGGTCGTAAAATTTTCATATTTGCTTGCAAGTAGCCACAAACTGAGTTGACAGTGTCAACATTTCAAGTAACGTGCACCATACATTTCAAAATCTGTCTGATATAACAATACAATCAGCTGAAAATTGCAATATTACCACAAAATTAAATTGTAATAAATAAAACTAACCGTTAAAATTGTTTGGACAAAGTAAATCTGAGCGCATTGTTTCTTGTTTCATAATTTTTTAGTTGAAAGATTTTAACTTCACAGATTCTTCTTTCTGAACTAACACAGCTATAGATATAAATTTCTCTTCTTTCTAGTTCTATCACCTGGAGAAAAGATAAAAATTATTAATTAGAAGTAATATTTCAACATAAACAACTTACAATTTTGAGGTTATATGTAATTCTTCTTTCATGACTACAACCTCTAGTATACGAAAGGCGCCAAAAACAGTACGTTTATAGATCTTCTAAACGTCGTGTTTTCAGTGATAAACAGTGCTTTTATAGACTCATAAGAACACCGAAATAGAAAATATATTTAACTTATTCGTATTAGTAAAAATTACTGGCCGATACTTAATGGGAATGATATATATTACAACCTTGTGACTCGATATATGTTATGCAGTTTGTTGATCTCTGTAAAACCCGCAGGCTATAGACTGATTACCATTACCCTTACGTACGTACCAGCAAATTTTTCCACGGAAATAGGTAGCATTCCTATGATGTTCGTATGGTCTGTTTAAAGGAAAAAAGAATCATATTGTTATTTAAAATGATATAGTAAGGTGAGAACAAAATTTAATGACATACTTACCTTCTTCAAGAATATTTTCACAGCACTCATGTGCTAATGATTTACAGTGATAAAATATAAACGGACTCTATTAGATCCTCAACATACTCGTTTCTATGTGCATAGGTACATATTGAAAAGTATAATTTAAAAAAAAAACTTTAATTACTCGTACATATGTTTTCAAACTTAAATTTATTTTGTTTACTAGTCGTATCTAAATATATTTTTGTCGCACTCATACCTAAATAACGATTGTTATTTAGATTTCAAATTAAAAATTTCGATTTTTACCTCCCGCTACCCTAGGTAAGGAAGGTATAGAGATCGTGTGTGTATGTGTGTGTGTGTGTGTGTGTGTGTGTGTGTGTGTGTGTGTGTGTGTGTGTGTGTGTGTGTGTGCGTGTGTGTGTGCGCGTGTGTATGTGTGTGTGTGTGTGTGTGTGTGTGTGTGTGTATGCTCCTCTCTAACTCAAATACTATCATTCAGAAAATTTTGAAACCTTGTATTTCTACCTTATTCTAATATGGGAAGAGGACATTAGATTTTGGTGTATATCAGATAACCGGAAATGGTACTTTACTTCAAATGTTATTTTTTCAAGATTTCTGTTATTATACAAATTAATGATTATTAAATTTTCTACAGATTTGCATAAATACTTTTTCTATATATTTTATGGATAAATTTGTAAAATTATCTATAATTTTAATTCCGGAGCCTACACTTTAAACAAGCAAAACACCTTGGTTACGCAGTTTATATCTCAAATGTATGTAACTGACAGATAAATGAGTGAGAAAGTGTAATATTGTATGTATAAAGTGAAAATTGAGAATTGGACCCTTCACAATTTTTGACTCATTTATATCAATGAAATTTACAAGTATAGCGAATAGCTTCAAGTGATAAAAAGAATAAATCAAATTTTTATTAGTAAAGCTGGTCATATTTCCAACGAAGAGTATATTTTTTATAAATTAATGGAAAAATGTTGTAGAAAATTGTTAATAATGTACTTTTTGCCTTGTTTCCATCAATTTGCACAGTATTGCACTTATAAACACAACGGGATACGATATTGATATACGCATTTACTGACTATAAATTGACTTTTATTAGCTTCATAGTACATGGAACAACGTTGTTTATATGCTTATTTCTTACACTACTATTTATTTTAAAAGTAAATAATATTCATACCTGTAATATCTAAATATTTTTTTAAAAATTTGTACTATAATCTATAAATAAATTTTATACTATTTACTAGTTATTTTTGCATGCTTAGCAGACATACAATTTGGCATTTTTTTAACTGGAAAAGTAGTTAAAAGTAGCTCAAGATATATATATATATACCTTAACATAACCTAACCTAATTCTACATATCTATAATTTTATGGCTCAAATGTCCGGTGCCCACTTACACTTGGCTATCTCTGTTGGATGTCGCCCAGTAGTCCATCGCTGTCACAGTTTATGTATTCTTAATATGAGGCTTAAACTATTATAATTATGACAATTATTTATCAATTTTATTGATAATATTTATGTTCAATATGTCCTTAAGATAGAAATAATTGATGTCGTCGCAATTTTGCAGTTAATTACATTAACTATGGAAGTAAATTTAATTAATGTGTTTAACGAGCATCAATTTACTGATATCATGACGTCTTCTTATTTGTAACGAAATGTATGTAAAACATATAGTACACTTTAAGAATGGAAGTGCAGACTACGGATATTTTACGGTTTTAAGAAATTGCCGCTGGCTATAGACACATTACAATTACTATTACCAGTAAAAATTTATACGGAAATATGTTGAATTCTTAAGTAAGGTTCACAATAAAAAATTTGTGGCAACGGTAGAAGTAATGGCAAGGTTAATGACAGAGGTAACAATTTGACACTATGTTTATGCTAGTAACTATTATATCTCATTTAATATATCTTTGATTTTTCAGTCATTTAACATGTGACTGACAAATATTATTCAAAATGGTGTCAATCATCAATTATCGATATATATATATATATATATATATATATATATATATATATATATATATATATATCGTTTATTTTTATATAACAATAATTGTCATGTTTTGTAAATACATACATACATAAAATCACGCTTGTCCCACTTAATGGGTTAGCACAAACCCGAAATAATAATAATAATAACCACAAAAATAATCACTCACTCTTTCAACAACATTCTTACTAACCGGGAATCATACAAGAAATATTCCTTATTCTTAACATATTAAAGTGACCGATTTTCGGTAGCGAAATACCGCGTCCGGTGCACAATAATAGTTGCAAAACAATCATCCTTCGCTACACATTTCTGTCTAAACACACTTCTTTCGCCTCCGCCATATTCATAATCGCATTCATACATGCTCTTCTCTTCCCACTCGGAAACTTTCTCTCTTTTAGCACCTTTTTTACAAGCCGTTCACTCTTCATTCTCTCCACATGACCAAACCATCTCAACTGATTCATTCCAACTCTCTTAACAACATTCAACATTCTTCGTAACTATACATTCTTCATACACCAAATTATTCCTCACGCGATCCACATACACCACGTAAATACCTCATTTCCACAGCAGTTGCTCTCTTTTTATGATTTAATAAAGGATGTATAATCATACCAGTAAAGTAGTTATAAAGGATGTAACACGAATACCGGGCCACAGGCTTTTAACATGGGAATACAGTTTTTCCTTGTGCAAAAGTGGCCTATTAATTTTAGAAAATAATGCTTCAATAAATATTGTAGAGAATTAAAATCTGCATATATCAGTAATTACATCTTGTTTTGCAGGATTCGTAACCGAGCAAATTGAATATAAAGTTTTTTTTTTAAATTACTTCTTTATATGGTATTGAAATAAAATCGCAACAAATTTAATGACATTTTACGTGTTAGAAAGGTATATATCAGATTTTGATATGGTTTAATTGTCAGAAACTTTCTGTATGAATCATCATTATCGAAAATGGAGAGAAGGTACAAATTATTAAATAGTATTATTTTGATGCAAACTATATTTTTAAATTAAAGACTCACAGGTAAAATGTCATAACCAAGGAGGATACAAAGTCATAACATTTGTTTGAAATTTTATTTCAATAACATAGCTAACACTATAAAAAAAAGTAACTATTGTAATATATCAAGAAAACTATGAAAAAAGAGGGGAGATCAAGGTGGTGAAAAATTTGGGGAGATTGACAGGATTGTCAAGTTTGTAATAATTTTTAGTCATTTTGATGTATTATTGTTGTTTGGAGAACGAGCTTATTAAACTGTTTTATTTGAGTTTGCATTTGTGTTATCTTTGAACCCTTAAAACGTTACAATTTGGTGTCAGGTGTGGGGTTTAAAAAAATGAAGAAATTACCAGAACTTAAAGTTAATGAATTAAAACGCGAGTTGGAAGAGCGTGACGAGGACATCTCTGGAAACAAATCAGCACTCCAGTTGAAACTAAAAGAGGCATTGATTCGGGAGGGACATGACCCGAATAATTTCTTGTTTCAAGATGAATTTGACGGGCTTAATAAGACTCTGGACGAACGTTTCGAAGTTTTAAATAAAAATTTGGATGAGCGATTTGATCGAATTAATACTGATTTTGACAGCCTTTCTAGGAAAATGAATAATAGTCTTGCTGAAGTAGAGAAAAGATTGGAGCTTGACATCAAAAATATGGGAAGTCAATTTGAAGAAATAGATGTTAAAATAAAGAAACTTACTAACGAAATAAATCTTATTAAGTTAGGAACGTCATCAAATTCTCAGGATTCGTCACATACTTCACCCAAAACCAAGAAAGTAAAAGCTCCAGTTTACGATGGAAAAATTCCATGGAAAATTTTTAAAAAGCAATTTGACCAAGCAGCTGTTTATAATGCCTGGAATAATGAAGATAAGCTAGCCAATCTAACTTTAGCGCTTCAAGGAGAGCCTGCTGGTATTTTAGGAACAATTTCTGCTGGCAGCACTTTGGAGGATTTAGTTGAAGCGCTAGACGCCAGATTTGGAGAAGAACATCTACAACCACTTCATCGATCTCAATTCTCTTCAAGAAAAAGACGCCCTAGAGAATCACTTCAGGAATATGCTGCAGACATAGAAAGATTGGGAAGATTAGCATATGGGCATCTTCCGGATAATGCGCTACATCCCATAATGATACAGACATTCATTCAAGGGCTGGACGTAGCAGAGATGGCTGCAGCAGTGACTATGGCTGAGAAGACAAAGTTTTGGCATGCGGTTGGAATTGCACTAAATTATGAAACTGTGCGGAAAGCATTCCAACCGTTTTCTAAAGTCTACAAAGTTGTTGGAGAAGAAGATGAAGATCAAGACTTAAAAGTACAAGAAATTAGTAATGGTCCAAGACGATTAATATGCTACTATTGCCATGAGGAAGGACATGTAAAAGCAAAATGTCCTAAAAGAAAGAAAGAAGAGTCGTCGTCGGAAAACTAAACTCCGCCAATAAAACGGGGCTAGTGTTGGCGGGCAGCAGTGAGAGCCCCAAAATTTCGGGAATTAAAAGTTCAGGGAGCAGTCTAATCGCGGAAGGTTTGGTCGAAGGAGTGATGCGTCATCTCACTATAGATACTGGTGCTAATGTGTCAGTGGTTCGACCGGACATAATTCAATCTGCGAAGATCCGACGACTTACTAATTTCCAGCTAGTCACAGCCACCGGAAAAAGAATTGAAGTTATAGGAAGAGCGTATATCTCCATTTCGTTAGGTACAAAAAAATTCCGTCATCCTGTAATCGTAGCGAAGATAGTTGATGAAATTATTTTGGGTATTGATTTTATGAAACAAAATAATGTGGTTATCGATTTTAAAAGTGGGCTACTTAAAATCGAGAATGAAGAAATCATCATGGCTCTTCCTTCTGCCCTACAACTTAATATCAATCTTATAGTAAGTTCAAACAGCGTCCTACCCCCGAGAATGGAGAAAGTTATCATGGCTACGAAAGATAATGCCACTTGTGCAAAAATTGGAATAACTAAGTCTGAATTAATAAGCAAAGGCGTTATGGTAGCAAAATCATTAGTAAACCTTGAGCAAACAATTCCAGTGCGTATTATGAATACTAATGATTATCCAGTTAACTTGAAGAAAGGTTCAATTATAGGTAAAGTAGAACCAGTTACATGGATTGTCAATAGTAACAAAGCACGAAAGCCATCCAGGAATTTTGACAAATTACCTGAAAAATTAGAACAGTTATTAAGTTCAGCAGCACAGAATTTAAGTATAGAAGAAATGAGTCAGCTTCGCCTGTTGATTTCAAATTTTAGTGACATATTCGCTATTAACGAAAACGAATATGGAAGAACTAATATAGTTCGGCACCGAATTAACACTGGAGATGCGGCACCAATACGGCAACGTCCTAGACAAGTGCCATTATCAAGAAGAGAAGAAGTCCAAAATCTTGTAGAACAGATGTTCAAGGAAAGAGTCATAGAACCATCAAACAGTCCATGGGCTTCACCAATAGTATTGGTAAAGAAAAAAGATGGGTCTACTAGGTTTTGTGTTGACTATAGAAGATTGAATGACGTAACTAAGAAAGACTGCTATCCACTTCCACGAATCGACGACACCTTGGATACGTTAACTGGAGCGAAATGGTTTTCAACATTAGATCTTAAAAGTGGATATTGGCAGGTGGATGTACAAGCTGAGGATCGGGAGAAAACAGCATTTACTACAGGCACCGGCTTATGGCAATTCACCGTTATGCCTTTCGGACTCTGCAATGCTCCTGCCACATTTGAAAGACTTATGGATTTAGTTCTAAAGGGCCTAAGTTGGAAAACTTGTTTGGTGTATCTAGATGACATAATTGTAGTTGGGAGAACTTTCAAGGAACATTTGAAGAATTTAGAAGAAGTGTTTCATCGATTCAGAAATGCTAATTTGAAACTAAATTCAAAGAAATGCTGTATCTTTCAGAAGAATGTTAAATTTCTTGGCCATGTGGTATCACCTGCGGGAGTTTCTACAGATCCAGACAAAATTCTGGCTGTGAAAAACTGGCCTATTCCTAGAGACAAACAGGAAGTTCGTAGTTTTCTAGGACTGTGCTCCTATTACCGACGATTTGTTTTTAGCTTTGCTGACATTGCTAAACCACTTTATAAATTGACTGAAGATAAAGCAAAATTCGAGTGGTCAGAAGATTGCCATGAAGCATTCAAACAACTTAAAGAAAAATTGTTACAGGCACCAATTTTGAGTTACCCACAGGCAGATGGAAAATTTATTGTGGATTCTGATGCAAGTGGTGTAGGAATTGGAGGTGTCCTATCTCAAATACAGGACGGACAAGAACGAGTCATCGGGTATTTCAGCAAAGTATTATCAAAAGCGGAAAAGAACTATTGTGTCACTAGGAAAGAACTCTTAGCAGTAGTGAAAACGGTAGAACATTTCCACAAATATCTTTATGGAATGAAATTTTTATTACGTACTGATCACGCAGCTATAACATGGTTACTAAGTTTTAAAAACCCTGAAGGACAAGTAGCTCGCTGGATTGAGCGATTACAAGAATATAATTTTTCAATACAACATCGAAAAGGATACTCTCATCGTAACGCAGATGCACTGTCCAGGAGACCATGCCCTCCAGAATGTCGTCATTGCTGGCGCGCAGAAGAAAAGAAAATGAAAATTCAAGTAGCTTGTATTAATGCAGGAACAAACCAAAAGCAAGACAATTTAATTCGAAGAAATCAAGAAATAGATCCCGAAATTGGACCCATTTTACGATGGAAAATCGATGGTGTACGACCTGTATGGAGAGATATAGTGGACCGATCCCCAACTGTAAAAAGTTATGTGGCGCAATGGGATTCTCTTATAATAGAGGATAACGTTTTGAAAAGAATGAAGGAGAATCAATATGGAACAGATTGTTTGAAACAAATAATTCTTCCAAAGAATCTTCGTACAGAAGTACTACACGAAATACATGATGGCATTTCTGGCGGCCATCTCGGAATTAATAAAACTTTGAATAAAGTACGTGAAAGATTTTATTGGACTAATTGGAAGACTGATGTCCAAAGTTGGTGCCAAAAATGCAACACATGTGCTTCTGTTAATGGTCCCCCAAAAAAACCTAAAGCTCCCATGGGTACATATAATGCTGGAAGTCCATTTGAAAGGGTTGCTTTAGACATTGCGGGTCCATTTCCGGAGACTAAGAATGGGAACAGATATATAGTTATGGACTACTTCAGCAAATGGCCTGAAGCATTTGCCTTGCCAAACCAAGAAGCCTCCACAGTAGCAGAAATTTTCTTAAGAAATTGGATTTGTCGATACGGAGTACCACTGGAGGTGCACTCTGATCAGGGTAGGAATTTTGAATCCTTTTTGTTTCGAGATCTTTGCAAATTGCTACGTATTCACAAAACTCGGACAACTCCGTTACATCCACAATCGGATGGTATGGTAGAGAGAATGCATCGAACTTTAGTGAATCACCTAGCTAAAAAAATATCATTTAATCAGAAGGATTGGGATAATTATTTGGATCTTTTTTTAATGGCTTACCGTTCTTCTGTTCACGAAAGTACAAAATTTACTCCAGCAAAAATAATTTTTGGGCGAGAAATACGTTTACCCATTGATCTAATGTACGGAAACCCTCCTGAAAAAGAACATCCTGGAATAAAGTATATCGAAGATCTTGAAAAACGAATGAATTCCGTTCATGAGTTTGCTAGGGAAAATATAAATAAAGCAACAGATCGAATGAAAACGTACTACGATATAAAAGCCAGTGGAAAAGTGTACGCAAAAGGTGATCTAGTGTGGTTATATAACCCACAGAGAAAGAGATGTATGTCACCTAAATTACAAAATAAATGGGAAGGCCCATATGAGATAATAAAAAAAATAAACGACTTAATATATCGAATCAGAAAACTACCTAAAGGTAAACCAAAAGTTGTTCATTACAACAGATTATCACCCTACCTAGGAAATACAGAAAATTTCTATAAAAACTGATCGGGACGATCAGAACTTAAAGGGGGGAGTAATGTAATATATCAAGAAAACTATGAAAAAAGAGGGGAGATCAAGGTGGTGAAAAATTTGGGGAGATTGACAGGATTGTCAAGTTTGTAATAATTTTTAGTCATTTTGATGTATTATTGTTGTTTGGAGAACGAGCTTATTAAACTGTTTTATTTGAGTTTGCATTTGTGTTATCTTTGAACCCTTAAAACGTTACACTATTATAAAATTTAAATTCAATTTTCTCGATTACGAAATATGCAACAGAAAATGTAATTATTAATATAGATGGAGAATTTAATTATGTACAACATTTATTTGAAACATTATTGTCTAAAAGTAATAGGCCAGTTTTCAACAAGGAAAGGGTTAAACGCCTATGGCCCGGTTTTCGTGTTACACCCGGTATATTAAATAAAATAAATAAATATATCATCACGGCATATTACCCATTATTGGGTGTGCCAATCTGCTTTGTACACAGAATTCGGTAATGATGATGGCATATTTGAATATTAAATAGTAAACAAAATCTACAAAAATTAATGGTGGAGTAGCGATATCGACAACATAGCGGTAGTGGTGCAAGTTTTCAAACTCCAAACTTTTTCTACATTCTACCATGAATGACAGAAAGAGAAAAATGTTTATGTTGTTATTGACTACAACTGCAATTTATAAAGCTAAATGGATAAAAAATAAGAGAAGATTTTTATAAATATTATTATTTTAATATTTTGCTTTAACATTTAACATCTTGCACGTAACAACTGACAGCTTGAATTACAGTCATTATAGTTATAGCCAACTTTATAATTTTACACTAGAACGGATAAAATATCTATTTGTTATAGTTATAGTTTGGTCGTCCTCAGCATCACTCATGTGATGACTCAACCCTCCTACATTGCCTCGGTTATTCTGGAGCCTCGGATAACCGAGGCTCTTATAATCGAGAGTCTACTGCATTACATACAAACATTAAATCCCAATACTGCTGGAAGCAAGGGAATACAGTATATCCTGTTTCTAACCTCGAGACATTGCTGATGATTAATTACAGTCCAGTGATTGCCAAAAGTGATTGGCTGTGTCAGAATTGAATTTATTTGAATATATCGATGGATGGTTGATGGATCAGAGAATAGAATTAGTTGCCGGTTGTTCACCGGCGTCTTGCTGCGTCAACCTCTAGCTCGAACCCTGCTCTCGCTCATGTTCTCTACCAGGTTGGCTTGGCGTAAATAAGACGTGAAATCATACAAGCCTCCGGCCCATTGCTATGCCCTGGAATTACATGCTTATGTATTCATGGATTTTTGTTGATTAAATGTTACTTGTTCTTGTTCCATGGCTATGCTGATTGACATTGCATTGCGTCAGATTGTAATGATTTTATTATGCTGCCGTCAATATGCACGTCATAAAAGGAGTTTTATATCTTTAACATTTGTAGGAGGAAAAAATTATGTGTAACATAAATTAAATGTAAATATATGTAACACATATCTGCGATCGTATGTCATTCTTGGAAATAGGTAATGTAAGGTACTTACAAACATTTTCTTGAAAAAAGTAAATATGTAGGCCGTCATTTCTTTTTCTTCAATCACTGAATGAATTTACTCAGATTTTTAACACGTTTACTGCGATTAAAGGGCTGGTTTATGATGGATTTAATTTAAAAATTTAGATTTAGGAATTTACATTTACAAATATAAATTGTACTTGTACGTATGTGCCTTTATTGGTTCATAATAAATTTAAAAAATTTATGATTTAGAACAGGGGTCGTCTGGTAAGCGCCCCACACGGTGCAAATATTTCATCATTACCGATATCTGTGTACAAGCAGATTGGCACACCCAGCAATGGGCAATAAGCCGTGATGGTATATTAGTTTATTTATTTAACAGGGGTCGCCAATCCAGCGATCGTGAGCTACCAGTAGCTCGCATGGATACTTTCGGCAGTTCACAGGTATATCTCAAAAGAACTAAAAATAATATAAATTTCCGTAAATTCTCATAATGTTTCGTTGAAAGAAATATTGGTAAATTGTGATGTACGCGAGACGAGACGAGACGAGAAATACAAAATATCGATTTCGTCTCGCTTTCGGATCTGTAATCTCGATCTCACTCTCGTTCTCGCAATTTTTTTTGGGTCTCGTCTCGTTCTCGCACGAGAGTCTCGCTATAAAAATAATCGCTTGCGCACTACGTATTTACGTAACAGTTTAACTACAAGAGACATCGTATTATCTTCCATGTATTTTCAGTCGTATACGTACCTAACTATAATAAAGAGATGAAACACTAAAATCTGGTCACCAAATTATTTCAATACAAACATTATGTTTATTCATTTATGGTCACCACAAACTGTGATAAGTTAGTACATAATTTAATTTACCTTTAAAATATCTAATTTATCACCAAATTGTGATCCCTAAACTATTTCAATATGAATATCAGTTAATACATTCTGTCATCAGTAAAACTTTTTTGTAACTAAAAGTACCTAACTTTATTATTAAATATATGCCACTATTTAAACAAGATTTAGTCATAAAAAACGCTACACTGGGAACCCACTGGCAACCAATCACGCCGCTTCGCTCCTTGCTGGCTCCCATCAACGCTTAATATAACATCCTTTACTTTTCAGGGGCAGCAATAATTTTATAAACCATGGTTTTAACTGGGATGAATTAAGGGCTCTGGCACCGATACCATTCGACTCTAGATAGACTCAAAAAATATAGTGAATTCATATAATTTTCACAATCACGTGTTCTATACACGAATTAACGTTGACTCCGCTCCTTGTACAGTGCATTTTTCATTGAATTTATAAATTAAAGCTATAAGTTACAAATACTTTTTATTGCGAGACTCTCGCGAGAATCTCGCGAGATTTCTCGCTTCTCGCAGTTGTTATATCGATCTCGGCTCGAATTTTAAATTGCAATGTCGCTCTCGTTCTCGTCTCGCATAATGCAACGAGGCGAGATGCGAGAGTACTCTCCCCTCGTCGTGCATCTTTTATTTTACAGTATTTCAAACTGTAATTTTGGTGAAGAGAATTAAAGTTTCAAAGTAAAAGTTAAACTGATCCTTACATTTTAATTTTGATTTGAGAAATTTATTGAAATAGATTCCGAAAATATGGATATATTATTAATATCGCCTGTAGAATAGTACAGATTGATATAATATATAATAATAATCCTTTATTGTATTTAAACTTTTACAGTTATTACAAATGATAGGTAGATGGGGGTGAGTAAATTTTTGCTATATTTTTTATATCCTGGTACATTTCTCGTTGCATTGATGGAGATCCGATAATGAAAACGCACACAAACATCCAAGCCCCTGGTGGGAATCGAACCCACTACCCCGGAGTCGAGCGGTGATGGTCGCTTTGAGCACTATCGAAACATGCTGCCTCAACTCGCTCGGCCACCGATAATAGTTATTTATTATATGAGTGTGGAATGTATCATATTAGTCACAAAAGAAAAAGTTGAGCTACGTAGGCCACAAGGCGAGTGGCTAATTTTCTTTAGTGACTAAAATACATTCCACACGAGTGTAATACAACGTTTTATCCAACACTTTTTTTTAAAAACTTTTTAAATCAATTTTATGTTTTCATTCATCGTTTGACACTGACAAGTCAATTGATATAGTATTTGAATTACAAAGTAGCCATTGAATGGTTGTTATGGTTTTGTTATATTGTTATTGAAAAAAAATGCTGTAATAATTATTGTCAGTTATTGGAAATTATTTGAAAGAAAAATACAATAAAATTGGTGAAAATGAGGACCTTCCTTTAAAACGTATTTACCTACAAGCACAAGCAGCATATTTGAATTTAATTCCGGAGCAAGTAACCACTAACTTGTTTCTCGTTTTCGTTTCATCAGCCGTACATGACAGCTGTCATTGTGTAAAGATAAGTAACCTATTTTAGCATAAATGTTAATATTAATTTAAATAAATAAGTTTCATAATGTTAAATTATTTCAATAATAAAATAATTTTATAAAATTGCTTTTTATTTATATTTAAAAAACACAAAAACCAATAATAATTCCTCCGTGACTTCTATAATATTCTCTCACGGAGTGACTAATGTAGATTAGTTACTTCAAATAACCATAGTGACAAGTACATTATGAGTCGGTGTTGGCTAAAAGTGATTCTTTAAGAGGTATATAAGTGTCATCTCATTTGTACCAAACCACGTTACACAATTTAAGAAGTTGATTGAACATTTTTCATATCTTTAAATACACTATTAAACCAACAAGGTAAATCGTAAATTTCAAATCTAAATTTATAAATTAAATCCATCATAAACCAACCATAATGGTCAATTCATCCCTTTTTATACATTCCCATAGTGCGGCAAAACTTAATGCGTATTTCTGTGAAAACAGTAATTTTTACGGGAAAGATAGCAAATTTTTCGAACTTATAATCGACTTACGCTTGCGGTCATGACTGGATTAACATAATAGTATATTAAAGAACGTGTTTTATAAGACATGTTTTTTTCGCACGCGTCAAAATTCTACATTAACATTTACTTACTCAATTTGTGATTATATTTGTAACCATTTGTACATTTTCATGTAAATAATCTTCCCTAAATAAAAAAAAATAATAATTTCGACATTATATTATTAAAATGAATTATCAATTAACTAAAAATAAATTAGGTAAAAATGGGTTAAAGAAACACGTCATCTATTACCAACCGTCTAAAACAAAAAATTGCGTATCGAAATGAAAGTCATTACGATACGCAATTGCGTATCGTAATGACTTCATTATGAACGCAAAATATAAAAAATAATTATTAAAATTAATTACTTGTGCAATTCTTTTAGAAAAAATATAATAAAAGAAAATACGTAACTATCCCATTGTCACAACAGTCACAAAGAAACGCCAATCGTACTGAACGTTGCCTAACAAGTCGTAATTATAATAATTTTAGTTGAAATTTATTATAAATAGCATAAGTTTCCAATTTCAAAAATATTTTTATCAGACCCTAACATTAATCTAGAATACGTATGTGCATATTACTTGTAGTTACGCAGTCTATTATTTTATAAGAATTTATATTAAAAAACAGCATTTATCAACCAATGTAATTTTACGTTGAATAACTACCCATAACACGAAACACTTATCTATACAGTTTGTGCAGTAATGAAGTACCTATTAGTAATATATAAAGTAAATATTTATAAAGCGTTGATATTGTATGTGTATTTTGTTTTCTGTTGACCCACTTATTCATTAATGAATGTACCTATTGGAAATCTGCAATCTGTTATTATTGATCTGAAGATGTAATGTCAACATTCATTATATGCAGTGTATCAATAAATAGATGGCCAATACGAGTACTTTAGATTCATATTACCATGCGCTATTTGAAGAGTTACAGTTTACTCATTTACGGTATACGACCAATTATAACCAAAATCTAATCAGCTCTTCATATGGATGTAACGAAGAGGAATACGAAAGAATTATAATTTTTAGAATTATTGTAGTGTTGGAGTTATCATCGGAGAAAAAATGGTCACACACACGCACATGCTCACACACGCACATTCACACACACGCACATTCACACGCACACGCTCTCACACACACGCGCGCACGTGCACATACACATACACACACACACACACACACACACACACAGAGAGAGAGAGGGGGGGGGGCATACACACACACACACACACACACACACACAGAGAGAGAGAGGGGGGGGCATACACACACACACACACACACACACACACACACACACACAGACAGAGAGAGAGAGAGAGAGAGAGAGAGAGAGAGAGAGAGAGAGAGAGAGAGAGACATCATCGCAAAAATTGTAAAATTGTATTCTAGGGACTCTAAAATGTACTTATTTATTAAAAACTCCCCATCGCAATTTTTGACCGAAAACAATACCTTCCTTACCTTGAAGGTATGACGGAAGGTAAAAAATGGCCCCAAATTTAAATCCTGCTTCCTTATTAGGACGTCATCTTTTGAAAATAGCAACTAATAATATAAGGAAATAAATGTTATAATAATATATTTATAATTTATATTAATTTATTTGTATCTGCAATATGTTTAATATCATTTTCCTTTTCTTTTAGGTATGTGTGCAGATCCTTTCTACACCAGTGATATTTGTAAGTAAATTTTTACATTTTTTATATTTATTCTTTATCAAAATTTTTAATTATAACGAGGGTCTCGTGGCCGTGTGCCTGAGTGTCTGGTCGCGAATATGGGGACCCAGGTTCGATCCCGACCGACTCCAATTCGAATTTTAAAAGGCACAAAAGTGACCTCTTTCGTTCATTCTCCACAGTGTAACACGAGGGGGATGGATGAGTAGAATGATAATACTGATGCTGCTTTCTGTTTTACTCCAACGATGATACACCTTATTCTAACTGGTGGACGCTCGGATGACTGGCGTCCACGACTTGGTGACAAGGAATTGGTGAGAAGGAAGAACACACATACACTTACACTTTACACTCTTTACACTTGATGAACACTACGGACATGGACAAATACTTGGCTTTTAATAACTAAACTTTTTAACTAAATGATTACATTATTATAATTAAACATAGACTAATATGTTACATTCCGTAACCCAGCGGGCAAGCGTTTAACACGCGCCCCAAAACTAAAACACTACATTCGCGACGAACTCATCTAGACTCTTACATGTTTACTTCACGAGTATCTAAATTCGACTATCTAAAACAAAACGCTATCTTCAGGACAAGGTGATCTTAGGGGTACGGGGTGCATAGGCTAGGGCATTAAAAGTCACGCACGTATACATAATAATTTCTAGACTAATGATAAACAAATAAATGCCGTGAGTATCATAATACAATATGAATTTCTAAACTGAATTTTGACTTAAATACATAAACAGAGTTAAAATATGAATATTGAAACTAAAATTTAGAAAAGTTTATAAAAAATTATTTATCTATTATTGTTCTTACCCTCGCCTTGTCACAACACACGCTCGACGTCAGCAATGGGTTCTCTTGTATTGACGCCCGCACGGTACGAATCTGTCATCATCATTACCGATATCTGTGTACATATAGTGTAGAAAGAAGTAATGGGTAATATACCGTGATGATATATTTTTTTTAATTATTTATTTTATTTATTTATTCATTTATGTCAATACTTTCCGTTACTTAATCCAGAACAATAAAATAATGAATTAAAATCATTAGATATGGGCTGTCCAGGCTTCGTGGAATCACTTGTGATTCTGACGGTCTTGGTTCAAATTCAGTCGTCGTCTAAATTAAAAATTATATTCAATTTTCTAGTAATTATCCTTGAGGTGACCACCCAAAGAATTTTAAAAATGGGTATTAATAATTTATTTTATTTAGAAACGCAATATTCTGATAACGGACTTCCTAAAAACTGTAGCGTGATAAAATATTTCGTTAAACCACAAACCGTTCCATTTAAAGATAACCACATCAAAAGGAAGAAAAATATCTAACCACTTCTTGTCTGAACTAAATTAAAACCATCTAATTAGCCAAATACTTAAAATAATTAAAATATATAGTCTCATATGCGCGTCAAGGAAAATATCAGATGAAACAAACATGTTGCTTGTTACTCGGCGAAGGAATCATATATTACCTTCATAATTGCTCCTCGTAAAGATTTTACTATCATTGCACCAAACCACGTGTACGTTTATGAGCAGTTAATTCCGCCCAAAGTAAAAATAAAACGGAGATGTGCGCAAGAAGTCGTCGCTTCTCTCAAACCCCGGATATAGAAATACTGATTGTGAAGCAGATAGTCGCTACGTATATATGGTCACATGCATGTTTCTTGTATTGTAGCTTGCTTTGTATCTGAATAAATAACTTATGTTTCATTTTTTATTTGATTTCATTTTACAAATTTTACTTAATTCTGCAAAAATTCGATCATTCAGGATCATCTTCAAGAACAATTGAGACTTAATAGAAAAGTGGTATAAATAACAAAATATTGAATTTTAGGAAATACCGAATAAAGTTTAACTTGAACGATCAAACAACCAAAATTTAAATTTAAATAAAGAATCTAAAAACATGTGGACAAGTTCATGTAAACCAAATCTCACAAATATTCGCATGAGAAGGCGTAACTTCGTAACTAATACGACGCAAAGTGCAAATAGTTTAAGTTTTAAAACTGAAATAAGAATCAATTTTGAAATATTATTGAACTAAATTCAGTATTATTTTCTTTAAAAAAATGTTTAAAATGTTGTCCTTGAATGTGTAGATAAGCATAAGCATGACACCGCTCCAGACTCCAGCACAGATTTTATTTCAAGTAAATTTTGCTAAGAAATAATAATGGCATTTATATTTTAATAGGGTCCTATATCATTTTTTTTTCTGTAAGAACAAGATGAAATAAGAATTTTAGTGCAAACGCGACTTAAAAATTTTACGTAATAAGCGTGGTATGGATTTTTAAATTTAAGAATTTCTTGCGTGACGTAGCTGGTACTTCCAATGATCGACAAACTGTTAGTTCTAGAGAGAACATTTTTTTTTCATATTTGCATAGCTGAAATATTTTTATATAAAAACTTATACTTTATATTCACGAAGAAATTATTATTAAGCATAAATAAGATAAATAATAAGCATTTTTTTCTTAATAAATTATAGGACATTGAAACAGTTTGATATTATGACACAAAGTATGACGGCGGATGGCGCTACAAATTGATTTAATTATAAATACATTATTATTGTTAATATTACTGGGTATAATTAAACAAATTCATGAAATATAAAATTGTAATTTTTTTGTTAAGTTATACAACAACGTGACAGTTCGTAATCTTTCAAAAGTGACCGCAGCAGACGCGCGAATCTTGTATTTAAATCAGGCGACCAATCAAATTTTTAGGACCTAACGCGTCATATCTAATTAGTAATCAACTTTAATCGCTTGTAGTTTGCGACCAAATCAATATTTAAAAAAAAAATTCACAATTACTCATTAATTTATGTATATTTTCGTCTTCTTATTTAAGAAAGTTAAAATTTGACTATGGTATAGTACCCTGATACAAGTACGTAATGCTAGTCTTTACGAATGGGTCAGAATAGGGTACTATACCATAGTCAAATTTTAATTATCTTAAATAAGAAGACGAAAATATACATAAATTAATGAGTAATAGTGAAAATTTTTTGTTTCAACATTGATTAGGTCGCAAACTAAAAGCGATTAAATTTGATTTTTAAATAGGTATGACGCGTTAGGTTCTAAGAATTTCATTGGTCGCCTGATTTTAAAAACCACATTCGCGCGTCTGCTGCGGTCACCTTTGAAAGATTATGAACTGTCACGTTGTTGTATAAGCAAACAAAAAAAATTCAATTTTATGTTTCATGAACTTGTTTAATTATATCTAGTAATATTAACAACAATAATGTATTTATAATTAAATCAATTTGTAATATGTATTAATTAAATTAATAATAATATTAACTAATCAAAACAAACAAACATTAGCGCCATCCAACGTCATACTTTGTGTCATAATATTGTCAAACTGTTTCAATGTTCTATAATTTATTAAGAAAAAAATGCTTATTATTTATGTTATTTATGCTTAATAATAATTTCTTCGTGAACATAACGTATAAGTTTTATATAAAAGTATTTCAGTTATGCAAACATGAAAATATTTGTTTTCTCTAGAACTAACAGTTTGTCGACCACTGGAAGTACCAGCTACGTCACGCAAGTAATTCTTAACTTTAAAAATTCATATCTCGCTTATTACGTAAAGTCGCGTTTGCACTAAAATTCATATTTCATCCTGTTATTACAGAATTTAAAAAAAATGTTATTGGACCCTATTAAAACACGAGAACAGCGAGGATTTTAAAACGTGTGAGTGACTAAAGATGCTCTCCGTATGTGTATTATCTACGAAGTACGATAAAATCACATAACCTAATAAATATAAAAAAATACTTTTGCAAGTTTTACGTGTTTAAAATTATGAATCACGCGTGAACAATGAGACCTTGTTACTAAACAACCGTTTTACAAACTTAAAACAGAACTAAATACATCATTTTTATAGTTTCATTTGAAATGATATTTTGTTGTCTTTCGCTTCGACATATCCCAGAAACTATCAATTAGATTCGAATCAGGTGATGCTGCTGGTCATTACCAAAGACTAACTATACATTTTTATCTTTATTAATGACGAGAATAAAAATCTGCTGAGACATGCGAGTAATTCAAAATTAATTCTATTAAATTAAATCATAATATTTGACCAAAACTCCATCGGTAATCTGAAATAATTCCATTATTTAAATAGTGCCCTAAGCCTTATTCTTTTGACTTGCTCGTCACAAAATATAGCATGTTTTTAAAATTTTAAAAATATTAATCAAATTTTTAAATTCATGCTTTAATGCGCGAATATTATTCAAAAATCAATGGTGCTTTGATGTTTCCTAATTAAAATTTGAAAAAATATTAATCATTATATATTTCTTTGAAGGGAAAATAACATAAAGAAATTAATTTAGCAAAAAAGCATTCGCTTTTACTTTTAATTTCTTACAAATTTCCGTATTTTCATTTGTCTTTTTACTAAACCATTTATCTATTTTAAAGAAACAATTTTGTGAAAAAAAACCTTGGAAACAAATTCATTATCCATAAATCACAATAGACACTGACCTACTTTTAATTACATCTAATATAAGAAATACCATAAGAATTCTTTTGTTATGTTTGTAAACATTGCTTGGCAAAGGCAACGGGCAACGTTATTAGATTCTCCCAGTGTGAAGTTATCGCTGTAACATGTCCTCGGTCGTTTCCGTCGTGATTCGCCGAGTGTCGGCGCACAGCGGGACTCGCACCTAATCTCAGATCGGTGCGTTTCAAGGCCACACCGCGTGATGGATGAAACACGAAAGTGGTTATTGTTTAATGTCTCTGGAGGGGGTCCTCACGTAAAAAGGCCAAATACAAATCGAACCGACGGCAGGTAGACACAACTATCGCAGATGAAATCGTAGTTCGCGCCACGACCACTCCGACGTTGCCAAGATCACAGATAGGAAAATTAATTAGTTTATGGTTTCTCACACTTAGCGGTGGAAATTCAAAAGCAGAAAGTACGGAGTTTGATCAAAAATGAACGTTTCCGATTGAGCACATTTTGTTATCACGTTGGTACCATGGTCTGTCAAATGTATGCCACGTTGCATTCATATTGGACACGTATACTCTGTTCCATTTAAGCCATTCAGTAGATGGAGCTGGCAACAGCGCAAACTTGAAGTAGCCGAAATTACATTGTGTAAACTTGTCTCTTGTCTCCAATTTCAGCCAATCAGAGAGGTCAATACTACTCCCTATGCTCTGCAATACTGAATGGCTTAAATGGAACAAGGTATAGTTTGTGTTTGACAGTTACTTATTGACAAATAGAGACAACTATCTAAAGAGAGATTGGAAACTCAATGCTTTTATATCGTCATAAAGTTCGCCATTTATCAACATATGCAACTAACTAAACTACGGTAACTAGATCTTTAAAATGTTATTCATGTGTGTTTTTAAAATTATATTAATATTTAAAAGGAAAAGAAAAACTCATATTGATATGTATTATGAATATTTATTTAAAATATATGTATAGTGTACAAATTTTAAATTGCAAAAGAACAATGAGTAGATATATAAATAATATTTTTATATTTTGCGTTCATAATGAAGTCTGCGTATCGTAATGGCCTTCATTTCGATACGCAATTTTTTGTTTTAGACGGTTGGTCCTAGATGACGTTTCTTTAACCCATTTTTACCTAATTTATTTTTAATTGACAATTCATTTTAATAATATAATGTCGAAATTATTATTTTTTTTTATTTAGGGAAGATTATTTACATGAAAATGTACAAATGTTTACAAATATAATCACAAATTGAGTAAGTAAGTGTTATTGTAGAAGGCGCAAAATATGAAAAATAGTATAAAGAACTCATTTTATAAGACTTTCTTTCGCACTTGTCAATTAGAAAACTCGCTAACGCTCGTTTTCTAAATTTTGACGCGTGCGAAAAAAACATGTCTTATAAAACACGTTCTTTACTATAATAACTGAGTTTAATTGCATTTATATTGATTTCGCAATTATGTTTTTTAAAATTATGTTGAGGAATAGTGAAAAATATAAATGTATGTGTATATTCAAGTTTGTAAATTTTTTTGCAATTTCCTCACCTTTTCGCGAGATTCAATTTCTAATTTGTGTACTGTAATATCTGAGCCATATTTTTACATCTTTGTATATGTATGTGATGTAAACTAAAACTTGTAAGCATCACATTTGGATATATACATATGTCGTTGTATTAGTATTATTTTTTTGAAAGAATTTTTATCTCTTATTTAAAGGTCTGTTGAGAAGAAACGTCCGTAAGTGAAAAAGAAAAAAAAATTGGGAGCTAAGGAATATCAACCTCCATCTTCATAGTTCTTCACATAACTCATTCAGTTGAAATTTTGTCAGCTTTTACATACTGCTGTGGATTTTTAGTTCTTTTTGCATTGATTCCCTTCTTTTCTCATATAGAATTTTTCCGAAGAATTTCAAATGAAGTTCATTTGTTGAATGTTCAACAGGATATTTATCTCCTAATTTGTATGCTTCGGGAAGTTTTGTATCACCTGAGTTACTGTTATTCGAAATACAAGCATTAAGAATTTGCTCTCCATGAAATTCTACAGAAACATATACAAGAAAAATTTATAAATATTATTATATGTATAAAAAGCAATTAATGTTCATAAGATACCTTACGAGTTCTCTGTATGTTTTAAACATATAAAAATTCAAATAATGTGGGATCAAAAATTTTGTATGTCATGACAGCTTTTAAATTTTTCAGTTTGACGTTTAAATTTTCCATTATATTTTTTTAAATCTTCGTCATTTTTGTGACTTTGCTGCCCTCTGAAGAAGTATGCAAGGAACTATTTTCCCCATGCTACGTTAACCCCTCATCACCGAACACTTTGTTACAAGGCCACCCATAAGTCTGTCCAATCTCTTTGACGAAGCATTTTTGACAAACTTGACAATTTTTAATTTATAAATGGCGACACAAATAATCTGTATTAAATTTTGCGCTAAAACTAGTATGAAACGCAGTGAAGTGGTGCAAATGTCGGAAGAAGCTTTAGGCAAGGTATAGTACGTCTAGCGAATGAAAAACATAGACCCGTATTACGAGCGCACTTTTATAATAAAAGCACTTTTATGGAGTGCCATTATATATTTGGAGTGAGCAATACATGCATTTATACAAACTTCTGACAAAATACAACAATATAATACATATTTCCAATTTTAGGTTATGTTTGTTGAACGGCACAATAGGTAGTTAATTGTTCATTTAATGAATATTTACGTTATAGTGAAAGTAAGAAAATAACAACTATTCATTATATTTCAAACAATAGATTAAATATCAAATTATTATCATTTCCAGCTGTTCCAGTTATAGTTTCGATACACTGATTGTTAAATGTTTTGTGTTGAAATAACCTACTTTCATACAATCATATAACTTATTTTGATAACAATTGATACCCAGCTCAAAATTAAATGGAACACTCATGCAAACAGCCCTGGAAAATTTCGATTTTCAAATCTGTATAATAATATTGATAATGCAAAACAATAAACCAAAAACAAAACCGAAATATACAGTGTGTTCCGCGGACTCGACCGACAAACTTATACCATATATTCCGGGGGTCATTACGATCAGAAAATATTATATGCCATAGCTGAATTCCTCTTTGTTTAATTCGTTTTTAAAAATATTGGATCATAGCAGATGCTTTAAGCACAGTATAGAGAATACAAGCGACACTCTTGTCGGAACCTTTGATGTTTCGTTCCAGGCTGCTCGGTGTGCAGGGGGTAATAATGAGGAGCGCGAAATTTGGAGAAAACATAAAAATATATATTTAATATTTGTTATTTAATATCAAATGATAAATGGTAAAAATAGATTAGTGAAATATAAAGATGTAAAAAAAAATTTAAAGCCAATAATATTAAAATTAAATAATTCAATAACCCAGTAATAAAAAAAAGTAATAAATATATTTATAAAAATACGTGTATTAAAGAAATAAATACTAACAATAACCAAATGACGAGTATGTCAGTGATCGTAGCATGGTGGTAGCGTGCTAGCTTTTTGTTCCAAAGATTGTGGGTTCAAACCCCCAGTACACTTTATTTTTTTTTTCAATTTATTTTTGTTTTTTTATTTGTTTTAATATTTTTTATTTGTTTTTATTTTTTTTTATTTGTTTTTATTTATTTTTATTTGTTTCTATTTATTTTAATTGAACAAGAAAAAACAGTAAAACTACAATAAATAGAAACAAATAAAAATAAATAAAAACAAATAAAAAATATTAAACAAATAAAAACAAAAAATAAATTGACAAAATAAAATTTTTAAAAAATTTAAAGAAGTGTGCTGGGGGTTTGAACCCACAATCTTTGGAACAAAAAGCTCGCACGCTACCACCATGATACAATCACTTGCATGTTAAGCTTTCTTTTATAGGTAATAATAATTATCACATTAAAATTGCCATAACATTTTCTTATTTTACTTAATTATTTTTAATTAATTTTAAACAATTTGTTATTAATATGATGCAATAAGTGTTCCCAAACATTTTTTACTGCAATAAGTTTTAATGGGAGGCAAATATTCAAATTATTCTTATTTCCCATGTTAAATGCCTATGTAACGGATATCGAGCGCCACCCGGTATAGAATAAACACTTCCAAGACCTGTGCCTAATATTAAAATATATATTTTTTTATAAAATTATAACAAATACATGATAATTATTACAAATACAATGAATATGCACGTAATATATTATTTGAATCTGATTCAAAGTCCCGCTCCTCATTGTTTCCCCCTTCAACCCGAGCAGGTTGGAACGAAAATCAGCGAAGTGTCGCTACTGCATATTCTCTATACTGTGCTTTAAGATAATCGCAAATTATTGGTTACACATTTCACATCAAATATATAGGATGGTATGTAAGTAATGTGCCATACGTTACCACTTAAAATGTATCGTAATCTGCAATAATTCCTTTTCTAACGTGCTTGTTGCATTTTAAAAGAAAAAGAAATAAAAATTGCTATATATTTTGTATTTTTATATCTATAATAATGTAATTAAAGTTTATAGCGTGAAATGGTCGCCATGTTGTGACGTCAGCGTCATTACAGTAGTCCATTTTCCATGTGAAAATGTCACTATAAAGCAGGGACCCGAACCGTAACGAAACCGTAACCGAAAACCGCACCGATATTTGACTTTTTATGAAACCGTAATCGAAAACCGAAACCTATATTTTATTTCTTCAAATATGGAAACCGAAAACCGATACGATAAATAAGTTCGTTGTGTAACCAAAAACATAACCGAACCGAAATAATATCGGTACTAAAACCGTAAATTTAAAATTAGGTATTTTTTTATTAACCCACATTTTTTCGTAGAAATACTTTGCATACCTTCGAGTTCATAAAAAAGTAATTTCTTATTTTAATAGTTATTTGTATATCAAGGCCGCGAAATCACTGTTTAGCGTACCGAGAGAAAAATTGTCGCCGAGGCCGCTTGCGGCCGAGGCAAGACAATCTCGAGGGCGCTAATGGATTTCGCGGACAAGGTGTACACAATATTTTTTGTGCAACCGTAAAAAATATGTAATTACAAATTTTATTAATTTTCAACAGTTTCATTGTATATAGAAAGTTAGCTTTCACGGTGGCTATGGGATTAACATTTGATAAACAAAACCATGCAATTTTCAAGTGTCAAAGTGATTATTTACCTAATTTCGCGGCCGCTACCATAACAACGTCCGCGAAATGAATTTCGCGGCCGTTGCCATAACAACGGTCGCGAAATTTAATTTCGCGGCCTGTATTGCGGCTGCGAAATGCTTATTTCGCGTCCGGTTGCACAAAAAAATAAGGCATTTTATTCCATTTTTTAGTTATTTTTTGCAATTATAATAAAAAATTACTCATTGGTTGACATTTTTCATTCAATCACCCATTTAGTTTACATATTACTATAGGAATAGAATTATTATTATAACTTAAAATTAAAATATTAATAGTTTACGAAACGTATTTAATTTTTGTTGCAAAAATAAACTTAAGAACTAATTACTTACAGATTCTTTTCGAATTTTGAATTCCGAACAAGCCGAATATATCTATTAGTACTAGTTGTTAGTAAAACGTGGAATTAAAATGTTATTACATTACGAAATAGGTACTAAATGTATTTCATGTTGCAAAAAATAAAAACAAAGCTAATTTTTCATTTAAACCGAAACCGAAAAGAACCGAAACCGTAACGAAAACGAAATTTATTTGTTTTTTTAACCGAAACGAAAACCGATATAATATTTTCAAAAAAACCGTAACCGATAACCGAAACCGAATTTTTATTAATTTAAAAACAGTTAACCGTAACCGAACCCCAAAATTTTTCGGTTCGAGTCCCTGCTATAAAGTGGTCTATGCATATTTTGCTCATAAATTCGCGATTGGTTTTACACACTCTAACAAACACATATTTAATATATCCGGGTAATTTTTTGTTAAGATCAAATTAAAATTTACTTATTAAATAAATTTATATTATAATTTAGGTTTAATTATTGTAATCTCAATACTTATCATTGTTGTAATCATTTGATAAATAGTAATGTAAATGTTGGATTACTTTTTATTACGAACTATGCTTTGATTATTGTAATCAATACTGTCTTTGTTGTATTTAATTATAAATAAACAATAGTTTAAATACTATTTTAATTATAATAATGGCCCTTGGTGAGATGAAAACTTCAATATTATATTGTAGAAAGTCAAAGTCGCATTAATTAAGGCGAATAATTAACTTGGTTATGAAAACGAGCAAAATTATTAATTTTACTTACCTGATTTATATGTATGTATAATATGCACATACTATCGAAGTTTTACATAAATTAACATTTAACACTACTCCTATACCGTGTGTCTGTCTTAAAGGTGTACATAGGAGATTAACATGGGAAATCAGTTTTTTGCAATTTCCTGCTCGCCTAATTATTTTAAGCAAAAATGCGTCAAATAAAAGTTTTAGGGCATAAAATTCTGCATCTAAATCAATAAACCGAATTACCTTTACATGCTTTGTAACGACAGAAATTAATTATGAAAATGTCGAAAATTACGTAGAAAATATCGACAGCCATGGAATTGAACAAGAAATAAATAAATGCTTGACGTTTTATCAAATTGTCAGAAACGTCAAATAAGTTAACATACGTTGTGACAGATAAAACGTCAAGCATTTATTTATTTTTTGTTCAATTCCATGGCTGTCGATATTTTCAACGTAATTTTCGAAATTTTCATATTTAATTTCTGTCGATACAAAGCATGTAAAGATAATTCTGTTTATTGATTTAGATGCAGAATTTTATGCCCTAA
The DNA here is from genome assembly GCA_963082715.1 of Harpalus rubripes. Classification (NCBI taxonomy): domain Eukaryota; kingdom Metazoa; phylum Arthropoda; class Insecta; order Coleoptera; family Carabidae; genus Harpalus; species Harpalus rubripes. The sequence goes on from OY720453.1 coordinate 60,036,972, forward strand.
AACTTTTATTTGACGCGTTTTTGCTTAAAATAATTAGGTGAGCAGGAAACTGCAAAAAACTGATTTCCCCATGTTAATCTCCTATGTACACCTTTAAAACAGACACACGGTATATCTATTCATATAAGTAAAACAAATATATATTTTGAAATAATATAATAACTATCTGGCATACTTTATTACCATTGGCTCTTCAGATTTTTGATCACAGTTTGTAATGCATACGTATTTTTATTCAAGCAACATTTATTGTATTATTGCCATATTAATTGTAACGTATGTCGGTATGTCGGTTCTCTCTACTTATGACGGAGTGACGCTAACGTCAAAACTTTTGCGCCAAAACTTTAATAATTATTTTGTATTTTGGTTCTTTCATATGTACTTTATGAAACCTATTTGGATGTCATAAAGAAGTACTTTATGAGTTTCATAAAGTACATATTAAACAACCGAAATTGAAATTCCTGGATATGAAATAACGTACATTTTTTGAAAAAATGACCAAAATAGAAAAAATAGTATAAAATACACGTTTCATAAGACATTTGAGCGCACTTGTAATTTCAAGAAAACAAAAAATACGGAATTTCTATTTTTAAATTCTTTGTGACATATAGAAAATTCAAAAAAAGTTGAACGGGTCCATTATTTATTTGAATAAAAAATTATTTAAAAATAACAGTAGTTTCAGTGAAAACAACAACAAAATATCTAAGTACTACGCCACTTATTGCAAATTCAACGTCTATTATGATAACCAACAAATATTGTTTTTTGGAACAATTTGATTTTTAGATTTTAATTTAATTTAAGAAGCTATTTCGTGTCGACTGTTCAGCACCACAACTTTTACAACTAGACAGATTGTGGAGAATAAATTTCAGAACAGGGGCGTTCCGTCACAGGGTGCGATGTGTGCGTCGCACACGGGCGACACGGCGAGCAAAATTGTAATAAGACTTAAGTTTTATAATTTAATACGCCCATTTTTCGAGGGTCACATTGGGATCTCGTAAACTATAAGAGATACGAAGTCGATTAAATTAGGGCAAAGTTGCCCCATTAGTAGACTATTTTAAAGATGTTTTTGTTTTTCTCGAAAAATGCATATGCAAATGGTTATTGTACAAAACTCCAAATGGCGTGATATAGTACCTCGTTTAGTACTAGAAACATCGAAGAGACGTGTCTTAACAATCGGGACCGTTGTTAAAAATTCAAATCCCGGCACGAACACGGGACCGTTGTTGAATAGCTTACTAAGGTTGCTTTTATATTACTCTAAAGAGAACAACAATAACCTCACCTAACGCATAATACTTGGCCCGCGTTTTCCAAGCCTGAGTTTGGGCGTTAGGTTGGGTAATGTTGGGGTATATTTAGAGAAATTGCGAAAACCATGTCAATTTGATATCTTAATTTTTGGAACACGGTCTCGCGTTCGGTACTCTAGCCACTTCCTTTTATAATCACAAATTACTTCCAAATATGAAATTATATGGAATTTTGATTTGCACGTCTTTAAGGATCCTTTTCTATTTTCCTTCAAACGACGATGCTCAGATTTTTTATCACTATTAGATTTCAAGTAATGGGGTCCAATTTATAATTTCCATAGTCGCAAAATTATACCATTGAAAGAGAGTTTATTTTAGCTTTCCAACGATGTATCTATGTTTCAAGCAGAAAATGCAAGAATTATTAATTTTATAGGGTAAAAATAATTATTGTGGTTTATTTAAAACATATGGTAGCTATAAAAAAAGTACACAGGCTATTCATGATAACGTGTTCCCATAATTGTTGCCCCATTAGAAGACCATTTTAGTGGTGTCGTTATTTGAGAAAAAATCCGTAGGTCATAAAGGCAAAAATGTAAATTTTGCAATTTTTTTGTGAATACATACTTTCCAAATATGATATAGTACTAGATTTTAGTTTGCACCTTTTTAGGCCACTTTTTTCATGTTCTATCGAATGGCGCTGCTTATTTTTTATAACTGTTGAATTTTTTTGGGGGAAGGGGGGGGTCGTCAAGATGAGCATTGGCACACGGGCGACACAATGGTACGGCGCGCCCCTGTTTCAGAACATAACTTCTTTTAGTTCTCTTTATCATACCATTACTTACATAACATCCTGTATAATATTGACAAATAAATGGCACTATTAAAAATAAATAAATTTTTATTGATATTAATAGAATTTTGAGAAGAAAACACATGCGAGTGCAAATGATTTAAAAGTTTTCTTTTAAAATTAATTAAACGGCGGAACGAAAAATGCCCGGACACATTAGATTTTTCAATTTTTCATTAATTTTCATTTCATTGTATGGTTTATGACTATTTATTATTGTACGATGAAAAGTTTCAAAATTAATGATAGGTGGTGGGATAAATGTGCATTTAACTGGACGAATAAAAAAAGAAAGTATTGAATATTAAGTAGTAAAAAGTAATAGAGTCCCAATAAGAAACAAAATTCTATTATCAGATAGCTCACGATTAATTGAAAATAACAAAAAAACCTTCTTACACACATCACTTTTGACACCGACATCATTGGCATGATTGCCGCTGTCAAAACGTCATACAGTTGGCAACAGTGTATACGTGCGAGACATACCGCGGCGGGCGTCAGTTGGAGTTATGTTTGACAAACAAATGATTGCGGTTTCTACGTTGGTATTCCTTAACGGATTGGAATTAGCAACTGTCAGATTCTGATGGGCTCGTTACATCTCGCTAAACAAGTTTCGGACAAATTTGTTACCGACAAAAGGTTATCAAGGTGCCAGACTTTTTTTGCCATTGTTACTGATGGTTCTTCTATTTTTTAATAGAGCATACAGGTGACCACATTGTCTAATTCAAGCATTTAAATTCATGAAGATCTAAGAGTCATTTTTTTAGTTAGGTATTTAAAAAATATATATTTATTTTCCATGAAAGAATAATTATATCTGCATCATCTTTTGTGTATATACTTTTCCACTTTGTTTAAATACGAGCGGAACACTTACGTACAGTACGCCGAAGTTTTGGTACTTTTATTCTTTTTAATATACAAACGATTCTCTCTTACCTAAATAAAATAAATAAATAAATAAATAAATATATCATGACGGCATATTACCCATTGCTGGGTGTGCCAATATGCTTTGCTCGCAGATATCGGTAATGATGATGATATATTCGTACCGTGCGGGCGTTTACCAGGCGTCACCTCACGGGCACTCATTGCTGGCGTGGAGAGTGCACCACAGGGGTCAATTTTGTGCCATTTAAAATTCGAAATATTTGACATCGGTCAGGATCGAACCCGGTTCCCCAGATTCGCGACCAGACACTCAGGCACGCAGCCACGAGACCTCTTACCTGGCTCTCCTCTATTCGGAAATACTGTAACCTATTTTATTTTTCTATTTTTAATCATGTAAAAAATTAAAACGGACGATGCTGAGACATTTTAATAAAAAAAATACTATTATTCTTTAACATAAAATGCGTTTTAATAACTTAAACCGTTTTTATAATTTAAAAATCCTAAAAGGGCACAGTCCAGATACGTGTATACTATATTCTATTGTATACTATTTTATACACAAAACTAGTTTTTAGCTTTACATTTTAACCACATCTGAAACTGTGATACCTACTGAATTGATATCATTTCTGCAACCATGAGTTTGGCACATATTTGGCATTATTTTGTTTTGGTATTTGAGTCCTTCTATATTTAAAGATAGCTATTATTAAAGATTGTAGGCTTTAACTGTTTTTGGTGGAAAACCATATTAAAATGTAAAAAAATATTGTTCTTTAAAGAGCCTCATGTTTGAAAATATCACGAAATATCCATTAAATATTTCAGACATAATTGGTTAAATTTGTGTAATATATTGAACGTCATGTGATTTGAAACGGAATGTGACGTCAGAGTATATACAATTTAACATATAACAAACGTTTGCCTATTTTTACCTTCCGCTATCCTTGGTCAGGGAGGTATAGGGATCTTGCTAAAAATCGCATATCGAGATTTTGGTAAATGATCACACCAGATTTTTATTTATATAAATAGCGTAGGTGATGGATAAACTATTTTCCTATTGGCTATATGAATGACGTCACAGGAGTGGGGGTTGTTCATTATTATTTGTGACTCCAATATTTTTATTTAATTATTTACGAAAATAATAAATTATTATTTTTTATTACTATGAAAAATATTGCATAAACTTTCAATTAAAATATTTTTTAAAAAATGTGAAAACGGCTCATTTTTATTATAATATATAGTCGTACATTATCGATTAATTTCGTACATTTTTGTGTAGGTACGTATTCTGTTCTTCCGTACATGACAGGTTCACAAACAAAAATATATAACCATAACCATTAATGACACTTTTATACCTTTCAAACTTTCAACTCAAATTAAAGTGTTCTTATGGTATGACTAACGAATGAAAGTTGACGTTTAAATTATTTAATAGATGTGGTATCTTTTGAAAACATTTCCTTATATTTGAATTGAAAGGAAACTGACCCTTATGTGTTCCGTTACAGAAGATTAGAATTGTACTCAATACAAGGAGGCATTTAAAATGACCTTAGCAACAGGATTCAGAGATGTATTAAAAAAATTTAATACCACAAATTCTAATTCGTTCGTCTCAGGTGTAAGCAACCCTCGAGTCGGAATTACTACTAAATAGTATAAAGATCAAAATATTTTGTTATAATCAACATAAACGAAAAATGTTTAAAATATTTTAAACGCACCCCTGTTTTAATATTCAGTTATCCTAGTCGGCCATCTATTTTCAGCAGACATAGTAATGTATTTCTGTGCTTTCCTAGTCCAGTATTTAAATGGGTTCATGCAAAAATTTGATACCTGAGTATTTCGTACAATTCTATTCTTCTCTAGAGTTTCAAAAGCAACCACATCTATAAAATAATTTAAACGTCAACTTTCATTCGCTAGTCATACCATATCAGTCATATTGTACGCATGCTTACCTTGAATTTCTTAATTAAACCTATATTCAACAAATGGTGGTCTGCTTTTTACTTACCTCAAAAGATTTCGAGTTGCTGTTCGAACAAGAAGATTTATATCTTGTGATTTGCTTACCGATTTACCTAATAAAAAAAAACGCTAAAGTTATTTAGTTAAATAAAATATTTTCCTAATCCTGGACGGAAAATAAAAATAAACATGACATAATTTTTGTGGATAGCCTACACTCGGTACCTACCGAAGTAGTGAAATGTTCTATTTGTTTGTTTCTTTCTAGTTTTAAATTTGATTTAATATGCGTGTGTATTAGTTATTCCCATAAATCATAACGCATTAATTGGATTGTTGAACGGCTTTCAACACAGTTTTTACTTTTGATTTATCGACTGGTAAATGAATTATTTTTTACTATTGATACCTGCTTGTTATTAAATTTTGTAGATTAACGAATGTATAATTTACCATTCCAAATACGTATTATTATTCACCTGTCTATTATTTATTTTATCGCGATAATCTTTAATTAAAAATATTATAGTTAACGATTTCAATTTTTAAATTTAAATCATCAATGATATACAAATGACAACGCTGGGAACAATTTGCACTGATTGTAGAATTTTCGCTAATTAATGATCATTGAAAAGCGCGGCCTACATGTCATTAATATCCCTTTTATCCTATATTTATTTAGTAAGTTATTTTTAAATTTGTACGTAGGTATACATATGGATGATTTAATTGACAATGAGACAAATATTGAATTATCTTCAATATGGAAAGAACGCTGAAAAATTAAATTCTGAAATGAAAATTTTCATTGACCTTCCGAAGAATGATTTAGTTGTTTGAAAATTCTTGAAACTCTGATACATTTTGCCATGGTAGTATTTATAATGAATTTTGAATAAAATTCACAATCTTTTAAATACTTCTCAAATGTACGGATTACTGATTTTAAATTTTGATATCCCAAAAAATCTAAGGGATAAGAATTTTTAATTTATAAAAATTTATTTGAAATTCTGTTGGAGGTTTAATATTAATAATTTCAAGCAATTATTTAAAAATTTAACGAACACCTACATACATGCATATCAATAGACGAATCACTGATTATTTCTGAATTCGATGTAACGACGAATGCAAGCTGTGATATATAATAAAGACTTATGGAAAATATATTAATAATAAAAACATGGTAGGAAAACCTTGAAACTTTTTTTAATCGTCGATAATTTACTTCTATCGATGCCAGGACGAGTGTAACTGTTGTAAATAGTAAAACCTATTAGAGTTCGTATTAAATACGTAATGTAACGTTTTTATTAATTTGGGTGAAGTGTAAATATGAGAGAATTATTATTAATTAAAATAAAGGTTTATTAGACTATCATTAAATATTAAAAAAATATTATTTATACGATCTTACTGATTATTTATTTCGACTATTTATGACACTATTTATTTATTTATTTATTTAACCAATTAACTGTCTGCCTACCGACCTCCACAGCGTCTATATACTCAACTGACTCAACAGTGTTTGTATATTTAACTACTCGGACTTTTCACCTCACTATCTGTCTATTTATGTAACTCTCTGTCTCTCTTCTACAGACTCAGTATCACCGACTGTCCGTATGCCACAATTCTTCAACACCACTGCCGAGTATCCACTTCCACTTGCCGTTACTGTACCGTATACCTATCTTCCCAATACTCTTCAATACTAGAGAGTATTCACTACCACAGTTATCCCGGTATACCAGTAACTTTCCGACTCGCCGTTATTGTCCTCGTATACTATAGCTTCGCAATACTCGTCAACACTACCGAGTATTCGCATCCACAGCTATCCCCAGTAACTTCCTGAGTCCTCCACTCGACACTGTACTGATACTGCATACGCTCACCACGATACTGCTGTGCTTCACTAACACTTTATGTGAATGTCTCTATATGTCTCTCCATATAACTAACTAACTCCCGAGCATAGCTGCGTCCGTTTTATACAGCTACCATTAACTTCCAGAGAGCTCTAGAATGTGCGACCGCATAATAACAATGAACTCAAAGGGTTCTGGCGACCAGAAGTTATTAAGCACGTCGCGGCTTGTTTGTTTACGTAGCCCTGGTGCTAGCGCGATTGCGTCATCGCTATACTTAAACGCTTGTTCAGCGTAGCAGCGGGGCTCACACGTTACAGTAATATTTTTTTATTTTTTTTTTGAGTAGTTTAAATATCTTTCATAACTGTTATGAGCAAAATCCTAAATATCCCGCAATTTTTCTCAAATGGCGGGAGGTTCCCAGGCTCCGATTTTCGGAAACTTTTGTTATGTTATTTAGAACATTTTTCTGGACAGAATTTCGTAAAAAAGCTTTTGTTGCAATTACTTTGAGCTAAAATTCTTTAGAAAGAAAAAAATGTTAATTAGTATATATACACTACGTTTACATGCAGTTTTGAAAATGGTTTCAGTTTTCAGTCAAAATTATGCAAAAACGTTTACATCCAGTTTTCAAAACAAGTTTAAAGAATGATTTGAAATCAGTTTCGGCGCATGCGCATTTAGCTGATGTAAGTGACAGATGCTCTTCACTCCAAATACTTCGTTTTGTTATTATTCCAATTAGTTTTTATACTTCGCACCACTACGCACTAAAACTACACAATTGTCGGTATATTTGAAGGTTAGTAACACAAAGCGACAGAAACGTTATGCTTTGTACGCATGCGCAGTATCGAAACTAAATTTTAAGCGTTTACATGAGTAGTTTTGAAACTAGTTTTCAAGTCCAACCCATGAATTTTAGTTTGAGATAATTCAAAACCGTTTTGACACTGTATACATGGCGTTTTCAAAACTAGAAACGTTTTAAAAACGGTTTCAAAACTGCATGTAAACTCAGTAATAGTATAGTTAAATAATAATAATTAATGAATAATAATAAAAAAATATGGTCTAAATGAAGCATTAATGAAATTTCTGAAAAAACCTCTTTTTCGCATTTTTTTTTCTAAGTTGGCGGCGCTTTCCGAAGGACCCCAAGGTCGAAAACTTGAATTTTTTATTAGATCCCCTAAATATATAACATATCCAAAAATCAAAACTGACTGAACTATTATAGCATTTTTTGAATAAATCCAAGATGGTGGCTGTTCCTCATGCAGGATTTTTTGGGATTTTTCTGAGGAAGTACTTAGGGATCTAAAGAACGTATTTCAGAAGGAATTAGCTTTCTAATCATTATTTCCGTCTCCGATCTTATTTTGCCTATACTATTCGTAAAAGTAAAATGTTGTAGCGAATTTAACCAATATAACTTCTTAACTATTAGAAATTGAGAAAAATGTTTCATAAAAGATCACTATGACTACGTCAGTTTTTCTTCGATTATAATAGAAAATGGTGTCGGAAACAATTGAAGATCAGACCTACCTAACCTGTGTTGATTAAACTTTATTTACTCATTTTGATCAGTACTATATAATGCCTTTATAGCTTGTACCCGATGTTGTAAATATACTGTATGTAGTCGTATATAAAAATGACTATAATTATGTAATTAAATATTTTTAATAAGCTTATTCATATTTTTTCCAAAACAAAATCTCATTTCATCAAATACGTGAATTTATTAGAACACAAAGTATACACCAGCCTTTTTTGTATTAAACCGAAAAAGAGCGACATAAAAAATCTTTTTTTCAGATACATGACACATACATACCCTACACAATCTGTAAGCTTTTATCTCGAATTGTATTCTTACACAATAAACCTCCATATGTACAAAAAATGTTTCACGTGTTTCACCTATCATTTTTTACATGAAAGACATTCACCCCATCTGTTACTGTTAAATCTCTCCCTAAAACATAAAATGATATTCAATTTATTCAAACCCTAAGCAAACAAATAAATCCCAACCCTTGAGTAGAACAAACGACAGTGTTAGTACGGTTAGGTTACTTTTGCTTTGTGGGGGGTAGTGTTATACACACCAACAACCCTTCCACTAATCTAGTTTGCTGTGGTCGCGGACACTTCGCGGCGGGTCGGGTCAAATCGGCTAGTTTCGGGTGTGGGTAACAACCCGTTCGGTATTTAAATTAGTTGAAGTATCAGGGGAACAGAAATCTTTGAAGAAAAGAGAGAATGGGATTTTAAAATTTTTAAAGGGTAAACTGTGATGTGATCTACGGATTTTTGCCAGGATTTTAAAGAAGGTATCTATATTTTTCTTTATGATATAATTTCTTTCACAATGAAAACCTTTAATGCCCGGTTGCAGAAACGTTTAGCAACGCATTGTTCGGTTAGCGGTTCATCAAAACGAACAAATTCGAAACAGTTTCCTTGTTCTTATGACATTTAAATCATTGCTGTCAAAAAATCGGGTTGCATTAGTTCGTTTTGATGAACCGCTAAGCGAACAACTTAAATTTTTGGACTGAAATACATTTGCATTACACTTTTTGCGTCATTTTAAGGCCAATTATGCTGGAAATAGAGTATATTCTATTTTAACTTCAATTTGTTAATGTTTTCTAGTAATTTTAATGACACACCAACATGTCAGTTTAATTATATGACTATTATGGTATGACGTATAACTAGCGATGGAAATTTTCTTTTGAAAACATTTTCCTATATTTGATTTGAAACGAAACTGTCCCTTATGTATTCCGTTACAGAAGATTAGAAATGTACTCAATACCAGGAGGCATTTAAAATGACCGTAGCAAATGACCGCAAATTCTAGTTCGTTGGTTTCAGGTGTAAGCAACCCTCGAGTCGGAATTACTGTTAGACGAAAATAAAAATAATCCTATTTCATAGAATTGCTAAACTAAATAGTTTTAAAGATCAAAATATTTTGTTATAATCAACATAAACGAAACATGATTAAGATATTTTTAACACACCCCTGTTTTGTTATTCAGTTACTCTAGTTGGCCATCTATTTTCAGCCAGACATAGTAATGAATTTCTGTACTTTCCTAGTCCAGTATTTAAATGGGTTCATGCAAAAATTTTATATCTAAATATTTCCTACAATTCTATTCTTCTCTAGGGTTTCAAAAGAATTCACATCTATAAAATAATTTAAACGTCGAAATTGGTCAATTTATTGCACAATTTCATCAATATCTAAAACTTGGCCAAGTTCTTAAAATTGACGGAAAAATTGACAAATGTAAAACAGGCATTATTGTAACGTGAGAGGGTACATACCACATTTGGTCCGCGAGCCCCCAGCCAGTGCGTGCGCGACGACGCCTATGATCGAAATTCTTAAGTTTGATAGTGAGAGAATGAGCGGAGACTCGGAAAGCGATGAAGCGAATGCTTGTGTAAACAAGAGGGGAGATAAGCGTAATGATCCGCGCATTGTTATATCTGTCGAGACATTACTAGAATGTTCCAGAAATATTAAAACCACTATATAAGCGACGTATTTGTGTGCGAAGAGGGAGTTACAGAGTTACACAGTCAGAGTTACAGAATTATATAAACAGTTACATAGTATCGCAGCAGTATCATGGTGAGTGTATGCAGTTTAGTGTCGAGTGGAATACTCGAGAAGTTACTGGTACACTTGGATAGCTGTGGAAGTGAATACTCGGTAGTTTTGAGGAGTATTGGGAAACTAGATATACCGGGACAGTAACGACGAGTGGAAGTGGATACTCGGCAGTGGTGTTGAAGAGTTGTGGCATACGGACAGTCGGTGATACTGAGGCTGTGGAAGATTTAGTCCGATAGATAGGTAGTACATAGTGAAGTTGAAAAGAGTGAATTCTGTCCGGGCAGTTGAATAGATAGACGCTGTTGAGTTAGTTACATGAATAGACAGTCGGACGGTTGAAAGTGACATAAATAAATAGTGATATAAATAGTCGAAATAAGTAATCAGTAATATCGTGTAAATAAATAGTTTTGTTAATTGTTTAAATAAAAAACTGATCTTAGTTTTTAAGTAATTAATTATATTCTTAGTCTAAATTAGTATTTAATAATTGTTTAATTATAGTAAAATGTCGCAGGAAATTGATTGGGCCGCTCAGTTTTTCGATTCGGACACCAAAGAGCTTGTGAATCGCAAATATTATAACAGTGGCAAATTAAAATCGATTTTTTCACGAAATTTTGAGTAATAAATGGTTGACAAGTCATTTGGCCAAAAAATGAGATAGCCGGTGTTGAAACTTAGAAACGATTTGAAATCAAAGAAAAATGTTAATATTAATGTTTTTTTTATGTGTATTTATTGAACACTATTCCTTTTATAATAATATTGAAACCATAACAATCTTGTTAACTATAAAAATTAAATTTAAGTAACAATTATTACCAAAAAATTCTTAAACTATAATCCATAAAATTCTCAATGTTACAGAATAATTAAGTATCATAAATAAGATTTATAAAAAGATGCGAAAAATACAATAAAATCATAGAAGCGTTAAATTAATAAACAACAGAAAAATAACATAACTTTTTATTTTGATTAAAGTGTATCATTTTTATAAACAATATATTATTTTTATATAATATTCTGAAAAAATACAATATTGTACAATTACTTTACGGAAAAAAGCGCAAATTTCACATCAAGTGTGAAGGTTTTGGTATTTGAGTATTATTGAATGTACAGGCTGTCTCATTTTCGATGTTTTTTTAAGGTATCTCGGGTAATATTAATGATAGAGAAAAACCGTTTGCCCATTCCAGGGACAACTTTCCCAGAAATGCTTAATAGTCACTACAGACAATTTCGATCTTCTTTTGTTTCTGAGCTACAGGCAAAAACTCATTTTTCGCTCATTTTGAAAATATCTGATATCTTATTTATTATAAAAGTTAGAGAAAAAATGTTTTTACAAAAATTTTACAGTTTTTTTAAATAGAATAAAATGGCGTAATTAGATTTTTTGAAAACTTAGTGATTCTCGAGATATAACACAAACTTATGATTTTTTAAATGGAAACCTATGTTGAAAATAGTCTCGTCTTTTTGCTTATTTTATAAGCTTTTCAATGATATATAACAAGTCTACATTCTTTTGTTTTAAACTTAAATAAGAAATAATTATTAATTTATTGGGTTGAAAAAATTTAAAATGATTAAGAAACAAATGAAAAAATCTATTACAGATCATCATTTGCATATTTCTAATACTATTTGTTTCAGTTTTACTCATCTTTTCAATTTATTTACCTCAAAAGCCTGTTAAACCATCTTTTTCGAATTGTGTCAAAGCCAACTGTAACGTCGATAACTAGTAATTTAACTATCCCGAAAATAATCGGTTAAGAATAATTTTGAGAATATAATTAATAGATATTGAGTCAAAATAAACAAATGATGATTTGTAATAATTTTTTCATTTGTTTCTTAATAATTTCCAATATTTTCACCTCAATAAATTAATAATTCGTCTTTTATTAATGTTTAAAACAAGGGAATGTAGACTTGTTATATATCATTGAAAAGCTTATAAAATAAGCAAAAAGACGAGACTATTTTCAACATAGGTTCCCATTTAAAAAATCATAAGTTTGTGTTATATCTCGAGAATTATTTAGTTTTCAAAAAATCTAATTACACCATTTTATTCAATCTAAAACATCATAATAAATAAGATATAAGATATTTTCAAAATGAGCGAAAAACGTGTTTTTGCCTGTAGCTCAGAAACAAAAGAAGATCGAAAATTCCTGTGGTGACTATTAAACTTTTCTAGAAAAGTTGACCCTGCAATGTGCAAACGGTTTTGATCATTAATATTACCCGTGATACATTATAAAAACATGAGACATCCTGTACCTTCAATAAGACGGATTCAAAATTAGCACTTAATTTGAAAATATAATCCGCCTATTGAAAATATTTCTAGTTAACAATTTGATTATCAGTGACCTCGGGACATGTCCGCGTTCTCTAATAAATAAAAATAATTACAAGACAATAGCTGTAAATAGTTCATTAGCTCGCAGCAAGTAATTTAATTTTTCATTTAGCTAAACTAGTTCCAATTGTTACACAAACTAGCCACAATTTAGACACTTCGTTAAAGAGTTCTCGGCATGAAAACGTAGTTAGAACAATGAGGTCTTCATCGCAACAAAAGACACGGTTAAGCCGCGATCGTTTAGCGCCATGTCTTCACGGTGCCGCTTGAAATTCATTTCGCGAGAATCATTAGTAATTACCTGAACAATTCAAGTGTTAATCACGTTCAGCTCGCGTCATTTCACAATCCAATTAACAGCTCGCAATCCAAGGATCACATCTACTAGATGTGATTGGATCAAAGGATCAAAAGGAAATTGGAAAAATGCTCATTTGTTTCCTGCTATTTACAATTGCAACACCAATAAATTGCACCACTTTTTAATTAGATCGTAGTGTTATTCAGCCGTAACAATACTAATTATTATGGTACAAAACAGTAAACGTTGATTTTATTATGGTAATTATAAATTTTCTAGAATGAAACGATAATATTCTGTCTTTAAAACGGACCTGCCAAAAATAACGAGTTTTAAAGAGCTACATGCAGATTTTTAAATTATATATACCTTAAAGAATATTGGTTGGACTTGCATTGTCTTTATTATTTTTATATTTAAAATATAACAACGTTTCGACTGCTACAGATCTACAGTCGTCATCAGGTTGCAAAATAATAATAATAATAATAATAATAATAATAATAATAATAATAGTAATAATAATAATAATAATAATAATAATAAAAATAATAATAATAATAATAATAATATAATTATAAAACATAAAATAAATAATAAATATATAAATTGTATAATACAGACTTTCATAAAACTATTCAATCAAATTTTGACGTCCTCTATTTGACATAATAATGTTTTCCAAAGGTTACTGATTTCAACGCTTGGTTTACTAACATTGTTTGCATTTGAAAATATAAAAACTGCTACTTTATATTTTCTTCTCCTCCATTGTTCTTCTTTGTGGAGTATTTTTGCTTCTTACTACAACATATGATGCCCTTTCTCCCATGAATGATATGCTGCCCCAGATTTTGATATTTCACCATTCTTGGTACGCATTTTATGTTCCTTTACCCTAATTTCTAATAGTCTTTTAGTTTCACCTATATAAATCAGTAACCTTTGGAAAACATTATTATGTCAAATAGAGGACGTCAATATTTGATATAGTTTTATGAAAGTCTGTATTATACAATTACACATTTATTATTTATTTTATGTTTTATAATTATATTATTATTATTATTATTATTATTATTATTATTATTATTATTATTATTATTATTATTATTATTATTATTATTATTATTATTATTATTATTATTATTATTATTATTATTATTATTATTATTATTATTATTATTATTATTATTATTATTATTATTATTATTATTATTATTATTATTATTATTATTATTATTATTATTATTATTATTATTATTATTATTATTATTATTATTATTATTATTATTATTATTATTATTATTATTATTATTATTATTATTATTATTATTATTATTTTGTAACCTGATGACGTCTGTAGATCTGTAACAGTCTAAACGTTGTTATATTTTAAATATATAAATAATAAAAACAATGCAAGTCCAAGCAGTATTCTTTAATAATTTAACATTGTCTACAACTTTTATATACCTTGATTTTAATGCTCTGGTGAAAGTCATTTAAAGAAATCAAAAACCAAAGAAAAAATTGTTTGCTTGATGTTTTAGAACAGTGCCGACCTGCAATTGTAACATCTACGTATGTACACATCTTCTCTCTAATATTCGTTTTGAAGAAGAAGATATCATAAGACGCGCAGTACAAATTGTTAACAACGAGAATATTTATATATTATTTTAGAACGAAAGATTTTCTAAAACCTAATTTTACATTTGTCATTATTTTCGTCAATTTTAAGAACTTGGGCAAGTTTTAGAAATTGTGCTGATAACACTTGCATTACATTAAAAATGTCTTAAGACTTATAGTATTTGAAAATCGTGGATCCAACATACACACACACACACACACACTCACACACACACTCACTCACACTCACACACACTCACACATATACATACACACACACTCACACATATACATCCACACACACACACGCACACAAACACATACACACACACGCACGGACGCACGCACGCACGCGCGCACACACACACACACACACACACACACACACACACACACACACACACACACACACACACACACACGGACATCATCGTAAAAATGTTACAATCGGATTCTAGGGACCTTAAAACGTGCTTATTCACTAAAATCTCGATATACGATTTTTAGCAAGAATTCAATACCTCTCTTAGCGAGAGGTAAAAATTATAAAGAAATTAAATTTCATAAAGCAGCTAGCTATGCTATAACCATGGAAACTAATGATGCACGGCGAAGCGAGAGTACTCTCGCATTTCGTCTCGTCTCGTTGCATTATGCGACACGAGAACGAGAGCGAGATTGCAGTTTAAAATTCGAGGCGAGATGGATACAACAACTGCGAGAAGCGAGAATCTCGCAATACAAAGTATTTGTAACTTTATAGCTTTGATTCATAAATTCAATGAAAAATGCACCGTACAAGGAGTAGAGTCAACGCTAATTCATGCATAGAACACGTAAATGTGAAAATTATATGAATTCACAATATTTTTTTACTCTATTTAGAGTCGTTAGTTTTGGTTAACTATAGCCCGAGACAATGAAACTTTTCACCGAGGTTTGTATACTATTTTATTCACAATCTGAAATAAAAAATTAATATTTGATATTTAAATAATAATAACCTAACATAAATAAACGAATGGTCTGAGATTGTTCATTTGTCACATGAACTGTCACTTTGATTTCTAACCTTAAATATTGATTTCATTCATTACTTGTATTATTTACAAGTTTATTCCATATTTTTATCATATAAATTGTAAAGATGCTTTGTTTATATGTAAATACCCATCATTGATACACATTGATCTCTCAAAGCGGGGGGCAGCTATTTCCCGCCTCGAGGTTGGAAAGTATAGCGTGAGTATAGCTGAGGTTGGAAAGTGTCAACTTTCCAACCCCAGCTATCTTCACGTTATACTTTCCAACCTCTTGGAATATGAGGTTAACAATAACTAACTTCCCAACTTTTTAAAAGTCAGAAATCGTCATATTACTAACCGATTGTGAATAAAATTATTTACTAGCTTATCATATTTTCTGGTGACCGTAAACGAATAAATATTATGTTCGCATTGAAATAATTTGATGACCAGAATTTAGTGTTTCGTCCCATTATTATAGTTATACGACTGCAGATACATGAAAGACGGTGCTATTGGTGCGAACTTGTCTCTTGTAGTTAAATAGTTACGTAAATACGTATTGCGCAAGCGCTTATTTTTATAGCGAGATTCTCGTGCCAGAGCGAGATGAGGCCCAAAAAATGGCGAGAACGAGAGCGAGATTACAGATCCGAAAACGAGACGAGATCGATATTTTATATTTCTCGTCTCGTCTCGCCTCGCGTGTATCACTAATGGAAACCGCTTTTATATTAAGAAAATGTTGATTGACAGATGTCAGTGTAAGTGCAATTGACATGTTTATATCATAATTTTACTGGAAATACAGAATCTCTTAAGTACATAAAACTGACAGAAGGTAATGTACTTGAAATATGGAATCTTGTGCATGAAACTTTCTGTATGGAATTTGTACAAAATATATGAAACTGACGGAAGGTAATGTGCCGGCCACATCAAATTTTTCTGGTTGAAATCTACTTTCTGTTTAAGAACAATGATAAATCATATACCATAGCAATTTATTCCCAATGGATTCTACATCCTACCATGTGTGTATTCGTTCATTCAGCTGGTTATCCATTCGATCAGCTGACAAGCGTAGCGAAACCAAAGCATAGTCCTAGTTCAGGTCCCTGGTGTCTGTCTAGTGGTGGTGTGGTCGCGAGTGCAGCCGCATCCAATCAAGGGATTAAAAACACAGGGCATCAGATATGATGGGGAAAAAAGATGGATGAGTTGAGGGCATGCTTGACTAAGGGATTATAGGTTAGAAATAGGTATAGGAATCAAATTAATGTGGTGTTTTATGGACCAAGTCATGCTGCAAGAGTTCCAACTCTTGAATGTTAATAAGCATGAAACCCATATGATGTCTGTATGTCCTCATATGAACGCTTCCATTTTTAAGTGCAAATGTCATATTTAATTATGTATATGTAGGTATGTATTTAGATTAATAAAAATTAACGATTCACAAAAATGTTTAGGCTAATCCTCATTTTTGGATTAGTGAATTCTATTCTATCCCGGTATGTAAAATTTAATCTTCATTTTATTATAGCTCCGGTGGCTCAATCGTTAGAGCAACTCCTCATATCATGGGTGCCCTCGGGGCTCTGGGTTCGAATCCCACTAAGGCATGGCTGTGTATGAATGTGAACCCACTCTGTAATTGAGATTTACTGGCTTATTCTGTGAGAATGTTGTTATAATTTTCAAAAAGCGTATTCTGTAAAACCAATGTCGTTATATTGAAATCGTATTGTCGTTATTTTTAGTTCGTGAACGATAAGGATTCACTTACCGTTATACAGTCTACTAATCTCAAATGTTAACAGATGGAAGAGTTATTTAATTTATTATTTATATTTGTGCAGGAAGAAATTGGAAATAGGTAACAAAACATTTCTTCATACATCAAATATATAATTAACAACCATAATTACATTTTAGAAGAAATGTTTGTGGCCGTGAAAGTCTTTTATGGGATAATAATAATCCATTTGATAATCGTTTTTTGCACATATTTTTTACTCAATAAAGAAATAATAATTAAAATAATAATGTCAATATTTTTTTTACAAAATGACATTACAATGACAATTTAATTTACAATAATAGTCACAATCTTTTCTAAAAAAATTGGCTAAAGTCGTTATGACAAACGGTATGAGGTCGTTTATAACGATATTACTTAGTAAATACGATTTTTACAAAATGTCGTTCAGGATCACATCGTTACATTTATAAATAACGATAGTTGTTATATAACGATATTTTTACAAAATAAGCCTGTTAATGCTGTTGAGGGGCTTAAAAAAAGTAAGTTACTTGGATTAGATTAGACTATATTTTAAGAAATAAACTGTCAAAATTAGAGGAAAATTCGCTAATCCAAAAATTAGGATTAACTTAATAATTTTTGTGACTCGGGCTGCCAAGTTAGTTCTGTTTTAATTTTTAACTCTTGGAAGATTTTTCTTTCATTCTTTTTATTACATCATCCAACAAGCTTCTTTATGGTTTCCCATTTTTATGTCAATTTTTGTTAGAATAATGATTTTCAATTTGTAAATGAGTTTTTTGTATCAATGAATACATAACTTCATTGTCATTGAGCTGGCATTTAGTTGTTCAATAAAAAATAAGTGTTTACGTTACAATTGAGTGAATAATAAATATAGTTTTTCTATTATTTAATGATAAATAACACGACCTATTAACTCCAGAAATGTAAAAACTGTATCACAAGTAAAATCTGCTACGAATACCAAAAATAAGTAACTGTATTTTGTGTATATACTGAATGTTTAAACAGATACTCAAACCTAATGACTGCGTATTTTCATTTTAAACAAAATAACTGTATTCAGCAAGTGATTTTAATGGATCTTTCATGTACCTTGCTTTCGCAATTAGCGTTTCTTTTAAAATACACTGTACACAAAAAGTCAAGGTTACTTAAATTTATGAAAACAATATTCTTCAAAGCTAATTAGAATAACATTTAAAACAATTAATAATTCTCAATATGATAACACATTCAATAAAATAAAAATCTGGTGTGGCCATCACAAAAAAGTTTATCCTTATTTTTGGATTAGCGAATTTTACTCTAATTTTGACAGTTTATTTCTTAAAATGTAGTCTAATCTAATCCAAGTAACTACCTTTTTTTAAACCCATCAACAGGATTAATTAATTTACAGACTGGATTCACATTCACACACATCCATGCCTTAGTGGGATTCGAACCCATAGCCCCGAGGGCACTCATGACATGAGGCGTTGCTCTAACCATTGAGCCACCGGAGCTATAATAAAATGAAGATTAAATTTTAAATACCGGGATAGAATAGAATTCACTATCCAAAAATGAAGATTTAAACATTTTTGTGAATCGTTAATTTTTAATCTAAATACATATCTACATATTTCCTTATGCTGGAAACTGTAGTGAATTCCTTTTCTATTGTTCTATTTACTTTTTTTAAAAAACGTTACTAATATTATTTTGAAATAATTAGTTCTTTGATAGTGACATTTATCTGTCAGTTACATACATTTGAATAACTGCGTTGTGTTTGTTTAAAGCGTAGGCTCTGGGATTTAAATTATAGATAATTTTATAAATTTATCCATAAAATATATAGAAAAAGTATTAATGCAAATTTATAACATTTAAAAGTATTTTTCGAAGAAAACTATTTTGAGCTTCTAGTAAAGTGCCATTTCCAGTTACCCGATTTTCACCAAAATCTAATAGGCTCTTTCCATTACAGAAAAAGTTTGAAATACAAGATTTCAAAATTTGAGTTACAGTGGAGGATCAACACATACATACACACAGACATCGTGAAAATGTTAAAATTGAATTCTAGGGACCTTAAAACATGCTCATTTACCAAAATCTCGATATGCGATTTTTAGCACGATCCCTATACATGGGCGTAACTAGAAATTTTTTCTAGGGGGGCCAGGCCCTTTGAATTCGAAATGCAAAGTAAATAGGAAATCCCATTTTGTCGTATGTACGCATTAAAAAATGTGTTTTGAAAATCACTGTTCTAGAATATTCCAAAAAATTATTGAATATCCCATTAAATTCTAGAATATTTCGGAAAATTCTAGTATATTCTATAAATTTTTGGCAAATTTAAATAAGTATATAAAGAATGGCTGAGCTCAGTTTAGTTTTAAATAGCGACGCAAACAGATAGAACTTTTTGGAACTTTCAGAAAAATTTTAGAACGTTAAAGAACTTTATGGAAAAGGAAATTCTAAAACGTTCTGGAATGTTCCATAAAATTCTCTCGGAATTCTGAACTTTCCGAAACATTCTAGAACTCTTTAGAACTTTATGAGAATCTTCTTAAACTTTTGTGTACATTTTAGATTATTTTGGAACGTGTAAGAAACTTTTAGAACTCTCCGGAATATTTAAGTATACCTATAATGTGGATTGTTTTGAAATTTTCTACGTGAAAACTACTAGGCATCGCTGGTTACTTTAGCTAGCGATTAAATACAGTGAATTTAAGAATAATGTGGTTAGGATGTAAAGTACAAAACGCTTATTTTATAATAGCATTATTTATGGAATAATTATTGCTTAATCAGAATTTTTCAAATCGAAGAATTACTAAATTATTTACTACTCACTTAAATTCCTGTCGATTAATCAATTTATATCACACCATTCACAAAATTATATCAATAATAAAAAATAAAATAATTACACTAATATGTAATTTTTCCTAGGGGGGGGGGGGGCATGATCATCCTGGGGAGGGCCGGCCCCCTCTGGTCCCCCCCCTAGTTACGCCTATGTCCCTATACCTCCCTTACCAAGGGAAGCGGGAAGTAAAAATTGATGTAAATATAAATATGCAATTGAATATTTTTGTCGCTACCGTTTGTCAGTAACAAATAAAGTTAAAAATATATATCTATGTATTTATAAAATAGAACTATACAAACATTTATATTGGAAACTTATAGTTTATTTACGAGTATATACATATAGCGAATAAAAATAAACAGACTGAGTTTTTTGTTCCTGTATACCTAACAAACACATCTAATATTCATAAATCAAAATAAATGTTTTGTAGTGTGCGAAAATGAAAAATGATATGTTTGTTATACGGTATTCGATGAAATAGAAAAGAACCATTCATGCAGTGATTGTTTTTGTTGTTAGCACATTTAAATAACAAAAACCTCAGGCTGCAGCCTTGTAAAAAATCGGCAACGTTTTCAGACAAACAAAGTAAAGAGTTGAATTCGATTTTGCGGTTTATTATTCGCGTTAATAGTGACTACGAACATGGACAACGGTAACGTTGTATTTGTTGCTTTTTCTAAAAACCAGTAACCTTGATTATTTGTGATCCGTAATGCAGAATTGGACTGCTGCATTTTTAAATCCGAATTTGCATTCTTGTTCATGAATATTTCACGAATAACAAACATACGGGAACATATGTTCTGTTCTATTAATACATCCCGAACTAAATTACATTTTCCTTTAAACCAACACGAACATATTCGTTACGCGGCATTATGAGAAATTTTAATGCTTGCTGCACTTTTAAAAATATGGGAAATATTGCAAATTTCCGTAACAGGATAATTACATCCTGGGCATAACCCCCCCCCCCCCCCACCGGACAATAACCGCTTGGAGAATAACCCCTGTTTAAAAAAAACCGTATAATAAATCCCCGTGTAAAAAAACGAACTATCCGGTTTGAAAATGGTTTTTATTTTTTAGTCGAAATTACGTAGAACTACATATTTACATGCAATTTTCAAAACAAGTCCACAGATTTATTTGATATCAATTTCGGTGCATGCGCATTTGGCTGATGCAAGTGACAGATCCTTTTCACTCCAAATACTTCGTATTGCCTTTATTCCATTTTTTTTACCTTCCGTCATACCTTTATATAAGGAAGGTATAGTTTTTGGTCAAAAAATTCGATGATGAGTTTTTAATGAATAAGCACGTTTTAGAGTCTCTAGAATATGATTTTATTATTTTTGCGATGATGTCTGTATATGTCTGTGTGTGTGTGTGTGTGTGTGTGTGTGTGTGTGTGTTTGTGTGTGTGTGTGTGTGTGTTTTCGTGCGTGCGTGCATGCGCGCGCGCGTTTGTGTGTGAGAGAGAGAGACGATTTTTTCCGTCGATAACTCCAACACTACAATTCTAAAAATTATACTTCTTTCCTAGTCCTCTTTGTTACATCTATAAGAAGAGCTGATTAGATTTTGGTTATAATTGGTTGACAGGAAGTACCCTCATTTGAAGATTTTAACAGTTTTTAACGCTGTTAAATATCATTTTTTCACTTTTATTATAAATATTAAAGAATATTTTATTCTCCATGGATTATATTTTATACTTCATATACAATGGATATTGAGGTAAAAAATTATAAAGAAATTAAATTTCATAAAGCAGCCAGCTATGCAATACTACTGGAAACAGCTAATATAAATAAAAAAATCTGATATACAGATGTCAATGTCAAGTGCCATTGACATAGTAAGTTTGTGTTATAATTTTACTGCAAATATGGAATTAATTCTAAGAAACTTTCTGTATAGAATTTGTACAAAATACATAGAACTGAGCGAAGGTAATGTACTAGAAATATAGAGTCTTTCATAAAGCAGCAAGCTATGCAATAACACTGGAAACAGCTAATATAATTTAAAAAAATCTGATGTGACCAGCACATTACCTTCCGTCTGTTCTATGTATTTTATACAAATTCCATACAGACAGTTTCTTGCGAAAGGTTATATACGAGTATTTCCATTACATTACCTTCCCTCAGTTCTATACAGGCTGTCTCACAACTCCACCCCAGAGCGAATGAGGAAACACGAGACTGCACTCGGATGTGTAATTTTGAAGAAAAAAAAAAAATCTAGCTTAAAAGATATTCGAGTAAAGACGTCTTAATATTAACCAATCAGAGACCTACACCTTTAACGTGTGTTTGCCGTAATTTTACGTTACTAAGGTGTTATACAATTAAAATCTTCTTTAAAATGTGTGGGCGACTGTAGTTTTCGAAAAATGTCAGTGTCAAATTAAATTTGACAAGGTGAATAAAAAAGGCAAATTCTTACCATGTATTCAGCCGCTGATTACTTAGAAATGATTATAATTTTTGGAGAATGTGGACGTAACGCCAGAGAGGCAGCACGAGTCTATTCGGAACGTTTTCCGGATAGAAATCTTGTGGATCATAAAGTGATATTGAGAGCCATCGCAAGGACGCATGAGACCGGTCAAGTTATGCCAGATCAAATGAAAATAATATTTTCGTTTAATACATTTTATACAGCTGCTACAACACGTTGCACTGTACGATATAAATGATGATCTCGGATGACACCTTCGCTAACCTAAATTTGTTGACAGTGAAAAGTCAATTCTAAAGTGTCAAAATTACAGTAAGTCAAACAAATTTTGTAACTCACTAGTAGTATTTTTAAAACCTAGCAACCAGTTTTATTTTGTAATAATATCATCACACCTCAAGATATCTTTCCGCAAATTATTTTCTTCTATTTGTTGGCAACCTATTGTCGTCGGCAAGTGTCAGTTTCGTCTGGGGCGCGAGTTTTTGTACAAATTCCATACAGAAAGTTCCTTAGAATTGATTTTATATTTACAGCAAAATTATAACCCAAACATACTATGTCAATCGCACTTGACATTGACATCTGTCTATAAGAATTTTTTAAATTATATTAGCTGTTTCTAATGTTATTGCATTGCTGGCTGCTTTATGAAATTTAATTTCTTTATAATTTTTACCTCTCGCTAAGAGAGGTATTGTATTCATGCTAAAAATCGCATATCCAGATTTTAATGAATAAGCACGTTTTAAGGTCCCTAGAATCCGATTATAACATTTTTACGATGATGTCCGTATGTGTGTGTGGATGTGTGTGTGGATGTGTGGATGTTGGATTCACTTTATCTCAAATACTATAAGACTTAAGACATTTTTAACTACGGATTCCTCAATCTAACAATAATCGGAAGAGTCCAGTCAGTTTTGGTAACAATTGGACAACCGGAAGTAGTAGTTACAAGAAAAAAAGTATCTAAATATTATTTATCGAAAATTTATGTAAATACTTATATTAAAGAACGTTAAATTCTTTATTCGATAAATATAAATTCATTATTATATCTTCTATAGATTTAGAGATAAAGAAAGGCATATAAAATAATTTGATGTAAAAAATCTCAGATCAAACTACTACAAGGCAAGAAATTCAAATGTTTGTAATTGACACATAAATGTCACTGTCAAAAATATTTGTATGCCTCTGTCAAACATATTTGTACAGTATTATGAAGATTATGAAAATAAAAAAAGTTAACGCAAACGAATATACGTAAAAAAGAATATAAAAGAAATTTGCGAAAAAATGACGAATATAAAGAAAAAGAAAAGGAAAATATAAAAAGAAAATTTCAGGATATTGAATATAAAGAAAATGTATGTATTGTACATAATTTATATTAAAATAATTATTTTGTAGTGAGACATGAATATATGTATTTGTATTTAAAAATATTTTTCGTTTTATGCGTACAACCAGGTAAAATATCTGGCGAGAGGTTATGTGTTGGCCACATCAGATTTTTTAACTCAATATCCATTGAGTATGAAATAATCATTAGCAGTCTTAGATCCCCCTCGTGTTACAACAAGGCGTTTTGAAAACTAAAAACGTTTTGAGAACGGTTTCAAAACTACAAGCACTCTCAGTTTGAAGAACTGACTTATAAAATTTTAATTTCGATATAATGAGTGACAAAATATGCAAATGTAAAATAAACTATGATTATTGAATTGTATGCAAAATTTAATGCTTTTAGACCCGCTCCTACCGCCTTTAGTTTAAGTAACAGTTTGTGCTAACTAACGATTAAGTTGCAAAATTGTTCTGATAACCTTTGGTAGAGCTAACTGGAAGTTAAAACTGTTCGCATCGCTTCTAACCTTCAGTTTAATTCTTAACTAATGGTTAAGAAACTGGCACTATAACTAGAGGTGGTAGGATCGAGCTTAAAACACTTATTAGAAGCATTAAGGTGCATTCACGATTGAAAATTAGGTTTAGTTTTATGGTTTATACTTTAGATTTAAAGACTTTGGCCGCATACTATGGAATGACACCATTCACACTTCAGAATTTAGGGTCTCTAAATCCAAATCATAAAGCTAAACACTGCAAGGGCCAAACTTTAGGTTTATGATTTAGTTTGACGTCACAAACTTCACTAATGAGAACGAGTCTGAAATGATATATATATATATATATATATATATATATATATATATATATATATATATATATATATATATATATACACCCATCTTTATTTAGTATCCACTTGGGGGATTCGGCTTTTTAAACAAATGCGAGAAGAACATGGATACTATCATAACTTAATTGCTGAAATATAACCAATAATACCAAGCGAATGTCAGTTTCACGGCGCACATGTGTCTTGTTGAGTACTGCTCTAGTGATATTTTATTCTTGTTTTTGAAGCATTTACATAGATGTCTGTATATATCAAAACTAATTTTCAAGTAATTTAAACTTCCATTTATGAATGACTTACTTAAATCTAAACAAAAACCATTAACCTAATTTTAATTTGTGAATGCACCTTCATTGTCCAAAATGAATAACACACTTTTGCTCTTGGAAACCTATTGCCCATGTTAAACACCTGGGTCCAAATTTTTTAGTTATTCCCGGTATGTGTGACTTAAAATGAAGTAGAATTAGAAATAAATCTTATAATGTGGCATTAAAAATTACATTCCATTTTAACTGTACAGTATACACGTACATATAGTAAGATAAGTTATTTATGAAATCAAAGAATTAATGACACACAGTTCCATTCACCTTTCATTTAATATCAATTCCGTTATTAATTCATCATTATGTCTCCAATTTCACACATTCTATTCCGGTAAATAATGCATTCCTTTCAAACCATTATTCTTTCTCAATACTTACACTTCTATATTTTATTTTAATGTCATACCTACCGATCCATTATTCACTATTTAACTTGTATCATTTACCGTTGATTTTAAATATGGATTCCCCTAAAAATCTCTTCTAAATCCATCACTGCCAAGTGCGATAGCTTGGTCCAGGTCTCGCCATTGATGTTAGCTGTCGGGAGCATATCATAGTCCCGAAATCTCAAACTCATAACTCTGCACGACTCATAATAATAGGGCTTTCCACGATTTCTTGATTTTTTATATGCTAATGTAGAGATAAAAATATTAGACTGATATTTTTGCATAAAAATTTATAGTACAAGAGAAAAATGACGTCACAACCCCAGCAAGACCTTGGCCAGCCCAACAAGAGTGAAAGTTTGATGAACTATGAGACAGAAACAGTTGTGTGAAGTGAATTTAGCTACAAAAATGTAGCGCTGGAAAATTAAACGTAATCGTGCGTGCGGGCGTGTGTGTGTGTGTGTGTGTGTGTGTGTGTGTGTGTGTGTGTGTGCGTGCGTGCGTGCATGCGTGTGTGTGTGTGTGCGTGCGTGCGTGAGTGCGTGCGTGCTTGCGTGCGTGCGTGCGTGCGTGCGTGCGTGCGTGCGTGCGTGCGTGCGTGCGTGCGTGCGTGCATGTGTGTGTAGATGTGTGGATGTTGGATCCACGATTTCTCAAATACTATAAGACTAAAGACATTTTAACTACGGATTCCTCGATCTAACAATAACAGGAAGAGTTGACTAAGTTTTGGTAATAATTGGACAACCGGAAGTAGTAGTTACAATAAAAAAATCATCTAAATATTATTTATCAAAAATTTATGTAAATACTTATATTAAAGAACGTTAAATTCTTTATCATAAATATGAATTCATTATTATATCTTCTATAGATTTAGAGATAAAGAAATGCATATAAAATAATTTGATGTAAAAAATCTCAGATCAAACGACTTCAAGGCAAGAAATTCAAATGTTTGTAATTGGCACATAAATGTCACTGTCAAAAATATTTATATGCCACTGTCAAAAATATTTGTATATCATTATGAAGATTATGAAAATAAAAAAAGTCAACAACTCAAAAGGATATACGTAAAAAGAATATAAAAGGAATTTGCGAAAAAATGATGAATATAAAGAAAAAGAAAAGGAAAGTAGAAAAAGAAAATTTCAGGATATTGAATATAAAGAAAATGTATGTATTGTACATAATTTATATTAAAATATCCCATAGATTTTGCAAATATATGTGAGAATTATTTTGTAGTGAGACATGAATATATGTATTTGTATTTAAAAATATTTTTTGTTTTATGTGTACAACAACCAGGTAAAATATCTAGCGAGAGGTTTTGTGCTGGCCACATCATATTTTATTTGTATGTATTTTTAATTAAACGCATATGTTTAACCACAGTTTCCTTGTTACACACGTATATTTAACCTATGAACGTCAACAACACTAATTCACGGTAAAAGCCAGGCATGCGCACAAACGCCATGAAATGAAATAACTTCGTTGTGTGACCGCGTTAGGGTTGTGGCGTCATTTGGTGACCGTGTTGAACGTACGTATTTTTCAATTTAAAAATTCATTTATAAATACTATATAACTTTTAAAATAAAATTTATGTGCAATACTTATTTCTTCAAAAGCCGCTGCCTTGGAAAACCCTATTGTCACCATTCCTACGCATCTCGGGTTCTCTCAACAAAGTCCGATTTACGCTGGGGAAAATGCAGTAGAAAGATAGGTTCAACATTAGGAGAACAGATGTCTCCCTTGTTTCTTAAAAGATATTTATCTAGCGATCTGTCAGATATTTAAACAGTAATACAATATTTGCTAGGGTTACAGGGTTCATCAAAACAAATTTTTGTTCAACATTAAATTCCAGTCCCTCCTTCATCCCAGTTATTATTATTATTCGTGTCCAAACCATATACATAATATAAATAATTAATACACAATAAATATATAAAACATTACAATAAATATTTCTCACTCCTTAGATACTGAAGTGACCGATTTTCGAGCTGAGCTTGTTGTTATAACCATATAAATGGTCAAATTTTGAAATTATAGAAATAAGCCTTATGCATCGCATTAACTAGGACGGAGAGGATGCATCTTCTCCGAAGATTCTCTTCTTCATGCCAGAAGAAAAATCATCCGCAAAAACTGGCAGAGAAGTGGCCTATCTAAATAGTATTTATCCAAAAATTGCACAGTTTATAGCAGCTGGTGTTGCCTTAGTCAGATCGTCTCTCGTGCATTCCTCTTCTAAGTTGGCGCACGTGAGCAGGTGGACCATTGTTTGTTATTGACCACAATGGCATAAAGTGGGTTCTGCTTGGTACCCGCAGTTGAACATGTTTACTGCACATTTTCCGACTTGACTTCGTAGGCGATTTAACGATTTCCAAATGGGACATTTCTGATCATTACCTGGTGGTAGTTTCTCATCTGGAAGGATACCCATTGCTTTATCTTCTGGCTTTATTGTCTGATCCCACATTAAGCGTCTTATTGCAGTCTTGGTCTCTATCATTGGATGCAATGAAGAGAGGAAACTGTGGCTAGATTGTAGACGTGGCGAGGTGGTTCTTGGCCGAACATTGGGTTTCGAGGATCATGTAACTGTTTGGAGCACTCTACCATGTTGGCCGGTGGCCGTTTAACTTTAGGTGGAGCTATGCCGCTTAGCAAGTATAATTGGTTAACTGGTGTTGGTTTTAAACAACCGGTAATTATACAGCAAGTTTCGTTTCCCAGTTAAAACCACGTTTAACGTAGTTCTTGCCGTCCCTGAAAAATTAAGGATATTATTAATTATATTAAGTATCGATGTAAGCCAAAACGGAGCGAAGCGGAGTGATTGGCTTCTGGCTGATCGCCGGTGTAGCAGTTAGGTTAATATAATAATAATTATAATATAATAATATTAGCTTAGCTAGCTATATGATACACTCCACATGAAAAATATACATTCATTCAGGTACAAAAAATATATAAAGGCACAATCAAGAAAAGAGTATAGGTACATTTTCTATTTAATAAGTCTATTTTTAACTTCTCGTTTAAAGCTTACCATATTTAAATTCTTTATTTTATTTGGTAGTTCATTATATTGTATAAGTCCACTAAAAAATATTGACTTGTGTGTACTCACTTTATTAGTCTTTTTTATATAAAAGTTGTTTTTATGTCTAGTATCACGATTATGAACCTCATTTATAATAGTAACAGAATTTTGCAAATACAGTGGAGCATTACCAATTCTAATTTTATGTATAAAAACTAAACAATTAAATTCAATGAATGCTTCAATATTAAGCCAGTTTAATTTAGTTAACATTTGATTAATGCTACTATATCTATTGCCGTTCAAGATAATCCGCATTGCTCTGTTTTGTAACATTTGTAGTCTATGTATATTACTTTTATTACATAAACAAAGTAAAGTACATGCATAAGTAAAATGCGGCAAGATAATGCAATTGTAAACTAATTTTTTTGTTTCAATACTTAAAACATTTCTATGTCTACACAGCACACTTATTTTTTTGCAATTTTTTTACATATATAGTCAATGTGCGCATCAAACTTCAAACCATTATCGATAAGAACGCCAAGATATTTAAAAGTGGTAACAATTTCAATTATTTCTTGATTCATCACTATGTTATATTGTTTATCAACAAATAATTGTCTGCAGGTTACTGATCCTAATACCATTATTTTACTTTTATTAGCATTTAACTTCAGTTTATTATTGCTTAACCAACTATATAGTTTTTCTAACTCATTGTTCATATTAACAACCATATTCTCTAAATTATTACCCTTTATATACACTATTGTGTCATCTGCAAAGAGATGGTAATCACAAATATTAAAGTTATATATAGTCGGAATGTATTATACTTATAATGTTAAATTTGCAAGAATTTTATATCTTTAATCTATAGTATTTCAATATGCATCTACTTACGGCATTAAATATTTTTTTAATAGTATTCATTATATGAAACATATTAAATATTTTGTAATTTATTTCACAAAACAATTTTAAATATGTCTTTCAACAATACTTGTCACAAAATTTTAAAAATTTCTCCGATGTAAAACCATCGTGTTCGGCTTCTACGTTTTCGGACTAATGAACATTCGAAGCCATAAGAATTATGTGTTATGTTATGTACTCTGGCTGTCGATGTGTCGAGCCTCGACACACTCGGGTTCCAATGACGCGCAGCGAATTCGATTATTACGATACGACTCCCGTAAACAGACGTAGCGGCTGTGAGAGTATCCGACTGTGACAAGCCCTTTCGATGGTTCTATATGGATGTGTGAATGGATGAATTGAAGCTAAAAATTGTGTTAGTGTATAAGAGTCAACTTCAAAGGAGGTTTCTGCTCCTTATGAGATGTTTTTAAATTTAAAGGCAATGAATGAATTCTATAGGGATATGTTTAGTATAGGTACATTATAATTTGTAGATTATAATTCGATTATTCTTTCATAGTATAATTCAAATATGTCCGAGTGAAAATAATAGTATGTTATGTTATTAGGAGTAGAAAGCGATCTTTTTGTGTTGAACCCAGCTATTGCGGCCGAGGCGCTAGCCGAGGCCTTGCAAGCTGGGTAAAACACAAAAAGGGCGTTCTACTCCAAATGACATATACTATTTTTTCTTCAAGTGTTTCAAATAATTTTTGGACATTTTTTGGAATTTTTTTATTTGTAAAATTTGCAATTTTAGTCAGAGCTGGCTGGGTACACTACAAAACACAAACGATTCAGCTGTCAAATAACAATTTTCAATATGATCTGTGTTGCTTTGGCGACTGCCGCCGCCAGCGTTGAACTAAAAAACTAACATTTTTTTACTAGTACAATTTTGTACTAGTAAGACAATGAATATCTTGTACATCGTATGTACAGTAGCATAATATGCATATTATAATACGCTTGAAGAAAAAGAAATTTTTATACTTACATCCGGGCATCGGGTATCAAACAAAAACAAATAACAAGTTATGATCATACATACTATAAATTAGTACATACCGTTGAGACAATCCAGTATAAAAAATCTGGTGTGGCCAACACAATACCGCCCGCCATGTACCGCTCGAGTCACAGAAAAGATTAACATAATCTTTATTTTTGAGACCCCTTGGGGTCTCGTAGCCGCGTGCCTGAGTGTCAGGTCGCGAATCTGGGGAACCGGGTTTAATCTCGACCAACGCCAAATATTTCCAATTTTAAATGGCACAAAATTGACCCCTGTGGTGCACTCTCCACGCCAGCAATGAGTGCCCGTGAGGTGACGCCTGGTAAGCGCCCACACGGTGCAAATATTTCGTCATTACCGATATCTGTGTACAAAGCTGATTGTCACACCCAGCAATGGGGAATGAGCTGTGATAATATAATTATTTATTTATTTTTGGATTAGCGAATTTTACTCTAATTTTGGCAGTTTATTTCTTAAAATATAGTCTAGTCTAATCCAAGTAACTACATTTTTGATAATAAAATGATTCAATTTTAAATACCTGGATAAAATAGAATTCACTAATCCAATGAGAATAAGCTTAAACTTTTTGATGAATCGTTAATTTTTATTAATCTAAATACATACCTACATATTTACATATGCTGGAAACTGCATTGATTTCCTTTCCTATTGTTCTATTTACATTTTTCTTTTTAACACGTTACTATTATTAATTTGAAATGATTAGTTCTTTGACAGTGACATTTATCTGTCAGTTACACTCATTTGAATAACTGTCAAGGAGTATTGTTTGTTTAAAGCGTAGGATCCGGGATTTAAATTATGGATAAATTTATGAATTTATCCATAGAATATGTAGAAAAAGTATTAATGCAAATCTAATAATCTTTAATTTTTATAATAACATTAATGTGGAAAAAATAACATTTAAAGGTATTTTTCGAAGAAAAACTATTTTGAGATTCTAGTAAAGTGCCATTTCCGGTTATCCGATTTACACCAAAATCTAATGGGCTCTTTCCACTATAGAAAAAGTTCGAAATACAAGGTTTCAAAATTTTCTGAATGTTAGTATTTGAGTTAGAGTGGAGGATCCACATACACATACACACATATACACAGACATCATCGTGAAAATGTTAAAATTGGATTCTAGGGACCTTAAAACGTGGTCATTTACCAAAATCTCGATATACGATTTTTAGCACGATCCCTATACCTCCCTTACCAAGGGTAGCGAGAGGTAAAAAATCCGGAAGAAATCATAAATTACAAAATGAGAAACTCATTTGGATGAATTATTTTAAATGTTTTAAAATTACAATTGAATAACACATTTCAAAAATGTTGAATTGGAATAGTAAAAATTACGGAACACACAAGAACAGTTGAAATTTAGTTGTTACTAGTACAGTTAAATAAAATTTAGAAAGAGAAAGGTATAACAAAGATAATAATTTTACCAACCTAGTGAAGTGGAACAACAAAAAAATCAAATATATTAAGATAATATATTAAACTTTTTTAGAATATTTATATACAAATTACTTAAATTTTCAATATCAGTTCTAGAATTTATACTGTTACGATCTGTCGTTATATGTAACATCTCCAAAAATAATCGTTTCTTATAATTTTGTTCAATTTCTAGAATTTCAACATTTTTAATATCAAAATTATATCCTGTTTGAAAATGATGTGTTGATAAAGCAGTTTTATCTTTTTGTTATATATATATCATAATTATGGTTGTATATCCTTTTACTTATAAGTATAAGTATAGCGTTTTATCGACATGTTTACTTTCGGTTATCAGGTTATCTTTAAATGTCACTTTGACGTTTAATCTAATGTGACAATCAAAATGGCCGCGTTGATGAAACGCTGACGTCACTGAGCAAGGGACGAGGCGGATAAAATTAGCCGCGTTTTGAACAATGTCATTTTTAATTGCAATTTTTTCATATATAATATTATAAGTGGTAAATTTGGTATTCGGATGACTATTTCCAAAAAATAAATTTTGGTAATCATTTATATAATTTTTTTCTTGACAAAAATATTGTAATTTTTATTGTGTTTAGAGGTATTATGTTTCAGTTTGTTTTTTCAACGTTTTAAATAGATTCCTGTCCGAATCGACTCGTATTTAATAAAAACTGAAATTATACAGACTTTGACAGGTATGTAAACAATATATTTCTAAAACGTCAAAATATTTTCGCTTATCAAAACTCACTTACTTGTAAAAATACGATATCTTATTGGCTTAAAGGGTGCGAAATTTTTTTTGTGACAGTGTTTTGTCGAAGTGAAACTTGGTAACTAGGCAGAATCTTGAATTTGGATTAATTTATATATTTACAAGTGAAATAGTCAGTATTAAAGATCGATTTGAGGAAAAATAAAAAATACTGGTCTATTATTTTTCATTACTCTATCGATTAAAGTTAAAAATGAAAAATCGTGCATGACCTCATTCTATGAAATTATAAAAAGAATAGCTTTGCAATTAATATCTTCTTGAATGTATACTTACAGATAGGGAAAGTTTTTGATTTATTATCGATGCATACCTACAGCTATTATTGCTGTCATCCTTCCTTCTTCCCAATTGAACACATATCCTCATTCCTGTCTATAGAACATCAGCTCTGTAGCGAATTCGATTATAAAGCCCCGTGTAAACAGTTAGCAAAGTCTGTCTGTTATGTGCTAAGCATCACAGCTGTAGGTCTCTTGTCCTCTATCCCGACCCAAACTGTGTGTCCGCAGCCTTTTAGCATGTAGGCTAAGCCGTATTATGCTCGCTCAATGCCGGGAAAAGGATGCGTAAAAAACATATGTCAATATCACACGTAGGTGTTATTTTAGCGTATAAGCCTGTGAACACCACCACTGTCAAAATATTGTTGATAAATGAATTTTGGGTTTTAAGAAGGAGATTTTTATTAAAAGGGATTATTTTTGCTTCAAAGACTTCATTTATTTTGCGTTTTACTGGATTTGTTTTCGCAGCGTGATTTCTAAATGTGTGACAACAAGGATTTATAAAATTATTACAGAAGTACAGGATGGACGATAATTGAATGATACATATTTTGATCGGATCTGAAGTATGTTCCCCCCTATAAATAAGTATATGTAATGCGTAGTTTTTAAAAATGTCAATATGCAGTACACGAACGTGACGATCTGATTATCGTTATCTATTTTAAATATAATTATGTAGTAGTCATACGTTGTTTTTAATTAGGAAGAGGACTCAAAACCAGGGCCGGATCTAGGGTGTGGCGAGCGAGGCACTTGCCTCAGGTTTAAAGTTTAAAGGGGCGCCAACCAAAAGACCAAAAGAGCATTTTTAATACCTATTTATAAAAGCGCTTCAATAATGAAGATTATTCATTTGCAATATGTAATAATAAAATTTACATTAAATGAATTTATGTTTGGCACAGTATGCAATCAGCATTTAGGGCAGGGCGCAATTTTTCTGACCAGAAATTTTTTACAAATGTAATAAATCAATCATTGGATGCTCTTATATTTCATTTAAACTGGAGATATGAAAAACTTAACAACGTAGCAACAGATTTTGGATTTTTTCTGGTGAAAAACTAGCCCCTATGAGTGTTATTTGCAAAAATAACTGCTAATTTAGTTTTAAAATATTAGTGACATAAATGCTGTAAAAATGGCAGATGAAATTTCGAGTTTTATGATTCACGCTTTATCCATCGTTCCCAATGTAACTATAGCTTCTAGTTTAGACCTTTAAAAATTATAAATGAATATAGATTAACAGAATCGTACCCCAACCTCGAAGTAGCTTTAAGAATTTTTCTAACGATTCCCGTTACGGTTGCTTCGTGCGAAAGATCTTTTAGTAAACTTAAGTTGATTAAAAATTATCTAAGATCGACGCACATTCAAAAGAGATTGTCAGATATGGCCATTTTGTCGATTGAGAAAGGAATACGTAAGGATATGAACTTTAATAAAATAATTGATGACTTGCAACAATTAATGCCAGAAAACTGGTATTGTATAATTCTTGCCAAGATTATATTAGGGTATATTTATTTCTTGTGGTTCAAGCAGAAGAACTGTTTATTTTTAATGTATATTAGTTTATTTATCATTAATATTCTTTGTTTTTTTTTTCTTTATTGTTGACATTGTATGTGCCTAGATAATAAAATTTACTCTAAAAAATACATATTTTTTTCTATTTACATATGTATCCTTACATATATTTATAAACTATAATTTTTTTTTCAAAACACTTGGGGGGGGGGGCGCAATTTTTTCTTTTGCCTCAGGTTCTAAAATATCTAGATCCGGCTCTGCTCAAAACTCAAAAGACGAATTTACTACATTATGGCCCGGGTGCTAGAAACACAGCGGTATCTATGTATTACTTAACTGCCTAGTACTTCCTAACATGTCGGTACCTTTTTACGGCGTGCTAGAAACGAAAGTTGGTTGTTGCTTCTTAACAGATTAGTAATGGCACAAACCAATGAGGCGCTTTCTTTTTAGGGGGAAAATGAACTGATCTTACCTCGTATTGAACTGAACTGAACAACTGAACTACTCCTAAAAAGAATAGTATATTTTTAAAAATAAGAAGTAGAAGTTAAAAACATATATAGCATTATGTTTATGGGGTCTCGTGGCCGCGTGTCTGAGTGTCAGGTCGCAAATCTGGGGAACCGGGTTCGATCCCGACCAACGCCAAATATTTCGAATTTTAAATGGCACAAAATTGACCCCTGTGGTGCACTCTCCACGCCAGCAGTGAGTGCCCGTGAGGTGACGCCTGGTAAGCGCCCGCACGGTGCAAATATTTAATCATTACCGCATCTGTGTACAAAGCAGATTGGCACACCTATCAATTGGTAATAAGCCGTGATGATATATTTATTTATTTATTTATATAATAATATGCTGAATTTGCTTTTGGTTATAGTCTGTTGTATATGTGATTTGATTTTGACATATTAAATTCTTTTACCGTTGAGTATTTTAATATGGATGTATTTCTTAATGGTAATGAAACATGATATAACGTTTCAAACTAATTTTAATATCAAATACTTACAAAAAAGACAAAATACATAGCAGTCAGTCATATTGACGTGACATTGACATTCGGGATCAGTTCAGGATCTAGTTGATCCTGTTTCAAAGATGGTGCTTCGCGGGGGCGGGGACGAAGAAAAAGGGTAGTACAAGATCATTTACCCCCTTTTAAAAAGTACGATTTAGGGTAGATGTTGATCTTCTTAATAAAAAGAAAGCGGCTATGATGTGTTCTTTCACAATTCACTAGATACTGTCTAAATGTCAAATATGTCAAAAAATATACATTTTTGAGGTTAAATTCAAGCAAAAAAATTATATTTTTCGCTGTTTTCTGCTTATAATATTAAACCATACTTGTTATTTTAAAGTATAAGAGAAAACTAAAGAAATGAATTTCACGTCTTTCGAAAGAAATCATTTAATAAATTTAATTTTAAGATACGAAAATAAATTGGCTATTTTTGATAAAATTATTTTAAATTATTTGGTTCACAGTTCTTCGAACGATCCGCAAATCACCTGCCACAATTATTTGAAAAATCCTTAAAGAAAACGCACGGAACAAAAAATAATAATTGACCTATATCCAAGAATCATAAACAAACATACCTAACTCAAACGGTGCGGGTTCTATGGTTTATCATCGTAAAATAACAGTAAAATTAAATCACAAGACATTATTTTTACTGCCATATTAACAATTAAATCCACTATTCACTATTATATCGCCTTTATTTGAATATACATATGCATGAAATAAATTTTGCGGAAAATTGAAAATTGACTCAAATTATAATTCCATAATTCATTTATTATGTTGGTGATAAAATTATTTGTCAACAAACAAATGAAACTAATTTTATTATTGGGAAATGACAATTGCAATTTTATAACAATGATGAATTATAAATTTTGCAATAGAACATATAATTTAACAAATTTAATATCACCTATTGGTAATAATTTTGATAGTATTTAAAATGTGTTTAATTGTCTAATAATTGCAAAATTAGTAAAGTTGTGCAAATAATTCATTTGTTGTTCATGCAATGGTCACGCTAGGATAATTGAAAATAGGACACATGTATATTATTTTTTATCCAACACCGACTGATAATATACTTGTTACTACGGTTATTTAAAATAACGAATGTACAACATTACTCACTCCGTGAGAGAATATTTTAGAAATCACGAAGAAATTAATTCAGATTTTTGTGTTTTTTTTTAATACAAATGAAAAGCAATTTTACAAAATTAGTTTAATATTAACACTATGAAATTTATTTATTTAAATTAATATTAACATTTAGGCTAAAATAGGTTACTTATTTTTACACAATGACAGCTGTCATGTACGGCTCGCGCCCTATAAACAATTTAAAATAATGAAGTCAAATTTATTGAATATGGTTGTCAATACATTTTCGAGTTAATCAGTATATTGGCAACATTGATTTTGTTAATAACCCTGAAGTATGTGCCAAGTTGTTAGTAAGGTTTTAGTTAAAATCGGTGTTAGAACCACGCTCGTGCTACCAGCCATTAGTTCTTTAGTATAATAAGAGAGAAAATAAATCTTTTAAATTGTTTTTAATAGTTCAAAAGATAGCCAAGAGCGTTTTTACAATAAATCACTCTATACTGTTGGTCATTACAATTTTCATTAGTTTTTGAACTGTGATGTTATTTGGTATTAATTGGCAAACACTGGAGTTTGGTGAATGTTTGATATTTTTCTGTAGAAAATAAAAACTGCCAATGCACATCGATTTAATGAATATTAAACTATTCTACATGACACAAATTTTTAAAGAAATGTATCAAACTTCAGCTGGTTATAATTTTGAACATCTGCTGTTAAAGCACTTAAGATTATCTTTTAACCATGTAATATCTAATCTACAACCACGGAGTTTTTTCTCATTTCATGACATACTACCCAAGATTTCTCGCATTATCTGCAATTTTATAATTCTACACATCTATTATTTAATCATCCACTTACCCATGCCTGTCTGTGTTTCTAATAAGGTCAAGCCGCGTGAGACCGACGATCTAAAAGCATTTTCATTTATTATAAATATTAAATGTATTATACAATAGTTATTTATGCTACAAAAGAGGTAAAAAATATTTACCAATCGAGGACGAGTTTGTCCCCGAATGAACCGAGGGTTTACAATTCAGTCCGAGATTGGTCAGATATTTAAGTACCTCTCAAGTTGCATACAGGATTTTTCCACTCCCGATTATTTATTTTTTACCTGTTCAATTTTTCTGCCAGAAATGTCAAATTGATATACTGAAACAAAGAATATTCCATGGAAAATTTTAAAAGAAAAATTCTTTCATCTGTCACATTTAACAAGTCAATGGAAATGGAAATATTTATGAAATGTGGACAATTTGAAATAACTTAAATACAAACATAAGCGTGCGCACGGTGGGTGCCACGGCACCCCCTAATATATTAATGCGAGGGCTGTTCTCTTTCCACTGAGCATATCTAGCAGGTTATGATATTTTAAAACAAATTTTGTTTGACATTTTAATCTACTTGTTTACAAGGTTAATTATAGTGATGGTTGTTAAATATAATTGAATGTTGTTTAAATACATAATTTTTAAGTAATCCTTTCCCAAGAAATCATTGAATTGAGCGAAGAGCATAATTGAGCTGTGATTTTTTACAATTTCAAGCGTGGATTAAGCCATCAAGAATATTTTGATAAAATCCATCGAGTGTTTGGTGACACATCGTATTCCTTAGGTATCGTAAAGCGGTGGTACAATGAATTTCAGGGCCGGCATGTTACTGTCAGGAATATTCAAGCAACTTTAAAGATTAGTGCGAAAGCAATTGAAACCATTTTAGACCAATATTTGATGGTACGTAAGCTTTGTTCTCGTTGGATTTCCCTCAATTTGACTCCAGTCAAAAACACAAACGTTTGAGATGGTGCAGATCTACACTAGATCACTTTGACAATGGGTCGTTTCATTTGGTGTACAACTTCATTAGAGGTGACGAAACATAGGTATATTGCTATGATCTTGAAAAAAGCAACAATCTGCAATTTGGGTCTTTGAGAATGAGTCGGCTCCAACAAAAGTTATTCGCGAAAAAAGCCGAAACAAAAAGATGGTCGCCACATTTTTTTGAATTATTGGACATGTTTGCACTGTATCACTAGAGGATTGTCGTACTGTTAATGTTGAATGGTACACTACCGTTTGTTTGCCTCAAGTTCTCCAAAATGTTCGTGAATAACGTCAACGAAGAAAGATTATCCTGTATCAAGACAACGCTCGGCCGCACACTGCTGTTCGATCGACTGATTATTTGAATGCCCAAAACATTGAAATAATGGGTCATTCGCCGTATAGTCCAGACCTGACACCGAATGATTTCGTTGTATTTTCACGTGTGAAGGATAAGTTACGGGGTTTACGTTTTACATCGGCCGAAGAAGGTGTTGACGCATTTAAAAATGAAATAAAGAAACAAACACGGGAAGATTGGAGAAAATGCTTTGGAGATTGGTTTCCACGGATGCAAAAATGGTAAATTGTGTGTTACTTTACTAGGCTCAGCGAAAAGAGAACAGCCCTCGTAATATTGAAAATATTAAGTTTTTATATAATTATTTTGTTCATGTTGCTATAATATATATTTTATTTATTATTTTTTCTCGATATTTTGAAGTAATAATGGTAAAATGAATGACTCCATTTGCATTTATTACTTTATTTATAATAATAAATATACATATTCATTTTGGCACCACAAAAGTAAAGTTCTGCGCACGCCTATGAATACAAAATCATAAATTATATGGAATGAGCAAATATTTTACAAGTTTAAAATATCTAATTGGTGGCATTTTACAAAATATCTACATGCGTTTTGTCGTCAATATAATGAACACACGTCAATACAAATAACGTCCTAATATCCTATTTACGATATCGGGAGTAGGAACATTATATTAGACTGAAAGTAATGTGCTAGCTGGCCACATCAGATTTTTTTAAATTTAATTCAACCTACAGAGTGAACTGAATCCAAATGCAATCCTCTGAGTTAAATTCACCCTATGCACGTGCTAAATTAATAAATTAATAATTAATTCGAGATATAACATGCAAAGACACGTTTCCTAAACAAGTGTAGTGTTTGCGCGAACATAAACACAATAAGCAAAGCAGTGTGGCTGCGTAACGTTTTATCAATTTAAAAACACCCTATCTAAATTAATATCTAACGTGACCTTCTGAATTATGTATATTCCTGACTATGCACAGAATGCTCTCGTTAAAAGAATGCGCCGTGAGAAACCTAATTAATTGGCCAAAATGATTTTATGAATATTAATCCCCATATAATAGCCCGTAACAACAAGAATGAGAAATTATTACGCTGGTTATAGTGTTAATATTCTATCAGATTTTATATTTTTTTCCCTTAATTATATTTTATGAAAAATCAATTTCTAGACATTATACTTTAAAAAAATAAAACTTTAAAGCAGGTGTACATTTTTCGTGCATTTTTTAACTAAGAGGAGTAAAACAAAAAAATCTCGTAAGATCCACCCTAAAAAGCAGTTTTGACATAAGCTCTGCTAACAAATTGTTAATATGTAACTTTTTGTGGTGCACTGATTTTCGAAATAATAATAAACAGATATACGCGGTACCCACGACACCAGTGGTATTTAAACTGTTTAGTAGTGCGACCCCAAATTAATGACGTTGACATATAACGATCCCAATATTATAGTTTCGAGTACAATTATTTTAAATTTTAAAGTAAGCTGATAATAGACAGATTCACATAAAAAAAAAATCTGATGTGCCCAGCACATAACCTCTCGCCAGATATTTTACATGGTTTTACGCATAAAACGAAAAATATTTTTAAATACAAATACACAAAATATATTCATGTCTCACTACAAAATAATTCTCACATATATTTGCAAAATCTATGGGATATTTTAATATAAATTATGTACAATACATACATTTTCTTTATATTCAATATCCTGAAATTTTCTTTTTCTACTTTTCTTTCCTTTTTGTTTATATTCGTCATTTTTTCGCAAATTCCTTTTATATTCTTTTTTACGTATATTCTTTTGCATTGTTGACTTTTTTATTTTCATAATCTTCATAATAATGTACAAATATTTTTGACAGTAACATTTATGTGTCAATTACAAACATTTGAATTTCTTGGCTTGTAGTAGTTTGATCTGAGATTTTTTACATCAAATTATTTTATATGCATTTCTTTATCTTTAAATCTATAAAAGATATAATAATGAATTTATATTTATCGAATAAAGAATTTAACGTTCTTTAATATAAGTATTTACATAAATTTTCGATAAATAATATTTAGATGATTTTTTTCTTGTAACTACTACATCCGGTTGTCCAATTGTTACCAAAACTTAATCAACTCTTCCCATTATTGTTAGATTGAGGAACCCGTAGCTAAAAATGTGTTAAGTCTTATAGTATTTGAGAAATCGTCAATCCAACATCCACACACACATACGGACATCATCGTAAAAATGTTATAATCGGATTCTAGGGACCTTAAAACGTGCTTATTCACTAAAATCTGGATATGCGATTTTTAGTATGAATTAGTGGTGGGAACCGATTCCGGTTCGGTTCGGTACCGGTTCTAAAATTACCCGGGTACCCGGTTATTTCAATATGTAATTACCCGGTTCTCGGTTCCGATTCCGAAACTACCCGGGTCTCGGTTCTGGAACCGAAACTACCCGGTTCTCGGTTCTGGAATTGAATCTCATCGGTTCTCGGTTCTGGATTCGAATCTCATCGGTTCTCGGTTCTGGAATCGAATATCATCGGTTCTCGGTTCTGGAATCGAATCTCATCGGTTCTCGATTCGAATCTCATCGGTTCTGGAATCGAATCTCAACGGTTCTCGGTTCTGGAACCGAAACGTATCGGTTCCCGGTTCTGGGACCGAAAAAGGGTGAATCTCGATTATGAAGTTAATAAAATATACATTATTACAATCCGTGAATTAAATTTACGTATTATGAATCAATATGTTATGATGAATAAGTTAATTATTTTGAAAGATTTTTTTTTTAATTATTAAATAGGAACAAGTAAACAATTTAGAAAAGTTGGTATCAGATATTCTTATAAACTGATATAATGCAATTCTCTGAAGAACACGTGCAAAAATCAGGTACTTTTTCCCCGACTGCACGACCGGTGTCTTTGTTTAAATTTCTATAGGATTTGTGCTTTGTAGCCCCTTTCGGTTTCTTTTAATCTTAAAGTTAAATCAATTGGGCATATTAAAATAATCAATTTTTTTTACAAATTATGAGGCAATTTTTTTTTAATATCGTTCAATAATATTTCTCAGAAAATATGTTTATTTCTCAAGATGACGAGGCTAATTTAAAATTATAATTGATTATTCCATAACTCGGTTCCGAAGTTCGATTTCACTGCCTGGAACTGGAACCGAAGATCGATTCCACTACTCGGAACCGAAGATTGGTTCCACTACCCAGAACCGGAACCGAAAATCGGTTCCACTACTCGGAACCGGAACCGAAGATCGGTTCCATTACCCGGAACCGGAACCGAAAATCGGTTCCACTACTCGGAACCGAAGATCGGTTCCAGGAACCGGGTACCCGGATACCCGGATAGTTTTGGAACCGGGTACCCGGTTCTAAATTTTTCCGGTTCTTGACAGCACTAGTATGAATACAATACCTCTCTTGGCGAGAGGTAAAAACATGTTTCTACAAAATTCATACAAAAATTTGCACAAAAAATATGACATTCAAATACAAAATACATATAAATATACATAGGTATAACAAAAGTAATACATAGTTTACTGTGAATGATGAGCCAGTTTTTTTATTTATTTATTTCTTATATTTTGTAATATAAAACTTAATTTGAGCCTGAGGGGAGATTTTACGTCTAATCTATTTCTATATTTACATTTTAAATAAATTAATCGTGAAACCCATGTTGCAAAGAACAACAAGAATTTCAGTGCCATATCCGATAATTCTGGGAATTCGTTTCGAATTCTCAACCAAAAATTGTATAAAGAGAATTTTTAAATCTCCATCGGAAGAGATTGCAGCCAAATTTTATTTATTGGTCAATGACAAATTTGAAAAATATATTACGACGATTGAGGAATGTAAATACAAATTTAAAAAAACATTAGCAAATGAGAAAATCAAGTTTAACTTATTTAAAATTATAATTAATATTAACCAATGAAATGTTCCATTTTGTGTCACGTGTCTAAGTTTTTACCAATCCTGTCATTATTATACTGAGAATAAAGGTCTAGAGATTATTCCCGGGAGTAATCTGTGTAGCTTTTGTTTTTGTTGACTTGTCAGACAGTAATCAACACATAAGTAAAATGAGCGAAAAAGACCAATATTGTGCCATTTCTGATCAAGGAACAAGGAACAAACCAAAAAATTATAGAAAATATCATAATTAGTAATTATATCTTTCGATTATTTATTTTGCTTTGTCAAAATGTGTTCAGTTGTCAAAACAGACTTACCAACTGAGCCATGTAAATGAATGAAGCTAGTTAGATAGCTTTATAATAACATGACAAAGTGATTCCGTTGTTTGAAACTTGTGGATCAAAAAATAATCTAATTAAATATTCTGTTTAGAAATAATAATTATTTTTTCCACAGCGGTTTTTGGAGTCTAACTGTCAGAAGTCTTTGACAGTTATGTGTTGACAATGAAATATTTAAGTTATAACAAGAATACGTGCAGACTTGATAGTTTGTTATGGATGCCTTACCCTGTACCCTGCGCCCCCTCGATATATCTGCTCATGAAAAATAACATTTTGTTTTTGAGATAGTCTGCATTAGTTTATTATGTCGTGAAGACCTTTGTTGTCGGAACATGTAGTGTTTTAGTTTTGGGCGTTGGCTCATCGCCAGCCGACTTTGTAACAATGTAATTTGTTCAATCTTTAGATTAATTGTTCAGTAATGTTTAGTTTAATTATTAGTTAATAAATAATTGGAA
Source organism: Harpalus rubripes (assembly GCA_963082715.1). NCBI lineage: Eukaryota > Metazoa > Arthropoda > Insecta > Coleoptera > Carabidae > Harpalus > Harpalus rubripes. The sequence continues at coordinate 60,081,175 of OY720453.1, forward strand.
TAATATGTAAATAAAGCATTAGTTATCCGTCAAGTATTGTCCGTGTCCATAATTCTAAGTGTTCATCAGCATCCCTCATCTGTCACCAAGAGTGAAGTGAAACTGTAAGTGTATGTGTTCTTACTTTTCACCAAGTCGGGGACGCCAATCATCCAAGCGTCCACCAGTTAGTTAAAGCATCATAGTTGGAAAACAAGTAAGCACCACATCATTAGAGCTTACCAGCTTAGGAGACCCCCCGCTCGTATTACATTATGTTACTCAGACAGTTATTTCTAAGTGTATCTGTATTGTCTGCATTAGGTATATATTTTCATATAATTTTATTAAAACTTCTGTCCCTTGTCAAATTATTTAGTAATGAATACAGAAATAAAGATGTTTAAAATAAATACAATATAAAAAATAAATATTATTTCAATCTATTTCATGAAATATTTTGAGAACGTCATAATGATGACAGTATAGTTGATATAATTTTTAATTTCAATTCATCCAAAAAATAATCTGATGTGGCCAGCACATTGCCTTCCGTCAGTTCCATGTATTTTGTACAAATTTCGTACAGAAAGTTCCTTGCAAAAGATTCTATTTCTTGGACATTACCTGCTGGCAGTTGTATATGTTTTATACAAATTCCATACAGAAACTTCCTATATTTCCAGTAAAATTATAACTCGAACGTACTCTGTCAATTGCACTTGACACTGACATCTTTCAATCAGAATTTTCATAATATAGTAGCTGTTTCCATAGTTATAGCATAGCTGGCTAATTTATGAAATTTAATTTCTTTATAATTTTTAACTCTATATCCATTTAATATAAAATATATAATGCAGTCAAATCGTATAGAGAATAAAATATTCTTTAATATTTATAATAACATTAAATGTGAAAATATGTTATTTATCATTGTTTTTTCAAGAAAAACTGTTAAAATCTTCAAATGTGGTTACTTCCGGTTGACTAATTATAACCAAAATCTAATCAGCTCTTCAAATGGATGTAACGAAGAGAAATACGAAAGAATTCTAATTTTTGGAATTGTAGTTTTAGAGTTATCGTATAACAAACTTTTGTCTCACACACACACACACACACACACACACACACACACACACACACACACACACACACACGCGCGCGCGCCCCCACACAAACACACAAGCGCGCGCGCGCGCTCACGCACACATGCAGACATCATCGTAAAAATAGTAAAATCTTATTCTAGGGACCCTAAAACTTGCTTATTGATTAAAAACTCACCACCAAATTTTTTGACTAAAGACAATACCTTCCTTATCTAAAGGTAACGGAAGGTAACAACACTCGAATTCATCTGAAATTTTAGGGTAATTATCGATTAGGGACTATGACGTTGCATTTACAATAATTAAGCGTTTTATTACAACGAAGTAATATTTCATCATTTTCTTTATACTAAAATTTTTAGTTTGTTATAATTATTGAAGTTTGCAATGGTTGAATATGCAATTTCTTTCAAATTTGTATTATTAAACAAAGCTATTCTATTTCTCAAAGTTTTGTTTTTACATTCACCGAATGTGACATATTTGCTTCCTTCACAGAACCACATAAATATGCATAATTTTTCATTTGATATCATGTTCACTGAAAGTTATATATGTAATTATGTAATTTCGTAATAATGACTAATTGGAATACTATCATTTTCAAGGTATTTCCTATCTCTTCTACCAGAGGCGCTGAGATAGATAAACTGGTTTACATCTCGTTAATAATCACTCCGCCTATAAACGACTTATTCGCTTCATTGATGGCGACATTTTGTAATCCGTTAAAAACACTTGTGTTTGTGTGGACTTATTCGTAATTCATATTCTTCCTGAATTTCAACAATTGTACTACCCATAAACCGCCGAAACATTAATGCGTTTGAAGAGGGTACTGTCGCTAACACTGTTACCAATCAATATAAATATGTTTGCTATTGAAATTTTGTTGGGGTAGGTGGTAGTAAAATTTTAAATTTAATTATACTATGGGTGAATTTTAGACTCGTTTCATAGTAAATTTGCATTAATGTGAAGTAATATTATTAGTTTAACAACAACTGTGTTAATGATTAATCTAGGACATATTTTGTTTAAATGTTAAAAATCGTGCTGATTGAGGATTAAGGCTAAATGAAGTCTTATAGTTTAAACCTATTACTAAACTTTGAAACTTAAGTAATCTTAGTGCTTTTAATCAATTAATTCCTTTATTAAATTTGAGATTCTTGCTTTCGTAGCGACAGCGACAGAGAGTATAAATATTATACAGCAGCGTATATACATATTTGAATTTACTAATATGTACCTATATTCGTATAGGGTCTTTTAAACAGTTTACTATACAAATTTTGTAATGTAATATAATGTGTATATCATTTACATTGTATAATCATAATTATTCAACTTTCTCACTTTCTCACTTCATGCAAATTCAACGTACGAGGTCTGTTAGAAAAGTATCCGACCTTATTTTTTGCGAAAACCTGATGGATTTGAATCAAGCACGTTTGCATGAGCCGACCGTGAACCTTCGTGCGCATGTGTGAATTTTTTCCTGCCTGTCGATACCGTCTGTTGCTGGGAAGCAGCATTTGAGTGAGTAGTGTAATGCTCTCGTCGGTTTTTCATTGCAAGGAAAATGACGGAACGACTGGAGCAGCGCTATTGCATCAAATTTTGCCTAAATCTGGGTGACAGCCATGTGGAAACCATTCGGAAGATTCAGACGGCTTTCGGTGACGATGCTATGGGCATCACACAGATTAAGGAGACCAAACAAGGCCCGCCAAGTGCGCAACAACGTTAAAGTGATGCTGACTGCTTTCTTTGACTCCCGCGGTGTGGTACACCACGAATACGCACCACAGGATCAAACAATCACGCCGACGTGATGCTGTGCGGCGCAAAAAACCGGAGTTGTGGTCAACAGGAAATTGGCGCCTCCATCACGACAATGCTCCAGCACATTCCTCGCACTTGATTCAGACTTTTTTTGGCGAAGAACAAAAATCCTGTGGTTCAACAGGCTCCTTACTCTCCTGATATGGCCCCCTGCGACTTCTGGCTGTTCTCAAAACTCAAGAGGCCATTGAAAGGAACGCGATTTCAGACAAAAGAGGACATTATGGCTGCAACGACAGCCGAGCGAAACTCCTTTCCGAAAGAGGCTTTCTCGGAATGCTTCCAACAATGGCGGCACCGCTGGGAGAAGTGTGAGGAGTCCCAAAGAGACTACTTTGAAGGTGATTAGGTTTCCAATGCTCCAGGCATGCCAGTTTTTTCCCCAGCCAATGGTCGGATACTTACTTTTCTAACATACCTCTTATACAGGCTGTAACAGCTAAACGAGTACCTCACATAATTTCTATATTATTAAAGATACAATAAAATTCTGTAAGACAATCTTATAGATGATCAAGGGGGATATCCGATTAGAGAATAAAATATTTTTTTAAACCAGTGGTTCTCAATTTACAATACAAAGTTATATTTTTTTTAATGGTATGTATATTTTTTAGGCCTATTCGACAGAGTATTTTTTTCTGATTTTAACCATGTGATTATTATTCAAATCCATCAGGTTTCGCAACAAAAAAATAAGGTCGGATACTTTTCTAACAGACCTCGTATATACAAACAAAATTATCAACCGGTTCTAAATCGTTCCAACCCTAGTCAAAACGGTTCTAGAACTATAAGTTCGCGCATGGATTCTAATAGTGATGCACGACGAGGCGAGAGTACTCTCGCATCTCGTCTCGTTTCGCATAATGCAACGAGAGCGAGATTGCAGTTTAAAATTCGAGGCGAGATCGATATAACAACTGCGAGAAGCGAGAAATCTCGCGAGAGTCTCGCAATAAAAACTATTTGTAACTTTATAGCTTTGATTCATAAATTCAATTAAAAATGCACCGTACAAGGAGTGGAGTCAACGCTAATTCGTGCATAGAACACGCGAATGTGAAAATTATATGAATTCACTATATTTTTTGAGTCTATCTAGAATCGATTGGTAACGGTCCCAAAGCGAGGAAATGCAGAATAAAGACAAATTCGGTTTTGCATCCAGAACTAGTTTTCTCCAATAATTCATCCCATTTAATACCACGGTTAATAAAAGCGGAGTGATTGGTTGCCGGCGGGTTACCAGTGTAGCGGTTTTTTACGACTAAATCTTACTCAAATAGTAGCATATATTTAATAATAAAGTGTAGGTACTTTTAGATACTAAAAAATATTTTTTTAATGTTTAATTTGGTTTACTGCTAACAGAATGCATTAACAGGTGTTCGCATATTGAAATAGTTTAGAGATCATAATTTGGTGATAAATTGGATATTTCAGAGGTAAATTAAATTATTTACTTACTTATCACATTTTCTGGTGACCGTAAATAATCATGTTCGAATAGAAATAATTTGGTAACCAGAATTTAGTGTTTCGTCTCTATTGTAGTTATACGACTGTAAATCAACGATAGATGGTGCGATTGGTGCGAACTTGTTTCTTGTAGTTAAACTGGTACGTAAATACGCAGTGCGCAAGCGCTTATTTTTATAGCGAGACTCTCACGAGACTCTCGAGCGAGAACGAGACGAGACCCAAAAAAATGTGCGAGATGAGAGCGAGAGCGAGATTACAGGTCCGAAAACGAAATGAGATCGATATTTTATATTTCTCGTCTCGTCTCGTCTCGCCTCGCGTGCATCACTAGATTCTATGCAGTTCTGAATCACGTTGTGAACGGTTCTGAACTTTCTGTTGGAACAAACCTAAAATTATTACTTTATTGACAATCAACAGCGACGTTCAGCCATATAGGCTGCTCTTCCACCTAACCGATACAATAATAATAATAATATAATAATAATTTATTCACCAGAAAGAATTATACAAAAATAATATAATGGTTTGTCAATGTTAGGTATCACAAAAAAGCATATATATATATATCAAAAAATACTAAAAGGATTGATTCACAAATAGCAAAATACATAAAACAAATCAAAAAAGTATACAACAAAATAGTAAAACATAGTATTGTCAAAAAGGTAAATTAAAATTACAAACGAAATTACAAGACGAAATAATTTTCAATAATAAATTAAAAATTAATTAAAAAGTAGTACAATTGAAATACTCGTCAAGGGAATAAAAACATTTATTAGTAAGGGTGACCATAATTTTCTTTTTAAAAGCTAGTGTGTTGTCGATCTGTTTAATACTATCTGGTAAGTGGTTGTATATTTTTATAGGCATAAAAGAGACATTATTATGGTAAAGACTTAATCTATGTTTGGGTAGGTATATGTTATTTTTTTGTCTCGTATTGTAACAGTTGACCAGTTGATAGGTGAATACAAATAATGATAAATTTTTCTTAACAAAAACTACTGAACAAAATATATAAATACAGGGTAATGGTAAAATGTACAAGTTTTGAAATAGTTCTCTGCAAGACACAGTGACATTTTTACCTGTTATGGCTCTAACAATCATCTTTTGTGCTCTAAAAATTTTTATAGTATGGGACGAATTACCCCAACATATAATGCAATATGAGAGAATTGAATAAACTTGAGCATAATAATATTTCATTAATACATCCAAACTAACATGATTGTGTTTAAGTCGTCTGAGAACGAAACAAGCTGTATGGAGTTTAGTGACCAAATAGTTGCAGTGTGTGGTCCAACTGAGATTGTACTCAAGATGCAACCCAAGTATTTTTGTGCAATGAGTCGGTTCAATTTGACAGTTGTCAATATGACAGGATATATCAGAGGTGTTACCCCGTAGCATAAAATGAATCATTTGAGTTTTTGAACCATTTAAAACTACTCCGTTAGATGTGCACCACTCACTCATTTTATTAATATTAGTTTGTAGTTTTATATTTAACTCGTGTAATGAAGATGCATTAACAGTAATGGACGTGTCATCCGCAAACAAACACACTTCAGCATCTTTGAATATGGATGGAAGGTCGTTAATAAATAAAAGAAAGAGAAAAGGTCCAAGGATACTTCCCTGGGGAACTCCAGAAGATATGCATCGTTGATTTGAATAGACTCTTTCCCCGTTTATTTGTAAATTAACTAATTGACACCTGTCTCTTAAATAAGATTCTATTAAATTTAGTGTACATCCACGTATTCCATATGTAGACAATTTTTCCAATAACAGATTATGATTAATGGTGTCAAAGGCTTTGGAAAGATCGAAAAATACAGAAGCCGTATGTAATTTTTTATCAAGACGCTCAAGGATGTTGCATAAACTAAAATATAACGCATGTTGGGTCGATTTCTCCTTAACGAAACCGAACTGGCAGGGATTTAGAATATTATGTTGAAAAATAAAATTACTCAATCTATTAAATATTAGTTTTTCAAAAATTTTTGAGAAAGCAGACAAGAGAGAAATCGGCCTATAATTTTCAATATTATTTCTAGTTCCCTTCTTGTAAACGGGTATGACTTTAGATGTTTTAAGTTCATTTGGAAATATTCCACTTTTAAATGATTCATTTATTAAATAAGTCAGAGGTACTACTAAAAACTTAGACACAAATAACAAAAGAGAACAAGGAATATCATCAATGCCAGAAGAATGTTTATTGGAAATGTCACATATTGTGTTAAAAACTTCATTTTCATTAACTGGTTTTAAAAATAAACTTGCAGAAGTGTACTGTAAATTATCTTTATTTAGAATAGGTTTAGAAGGTAAAGTAGAAAGTAGGGAGGACACAGAGTCAATAAAATAATTATTAAACGTGTTAGGAAGTTTAGACTGATTTAGTTCACTATTGTTGTGAACCATACCAGCCGGGAGAGATTTATTAGTATTGGCAGTTGTTTCGCGTTTTATCATCGACCAGGCAGCTTTTGTTAAATTTTTTGATGATTTTAAAAAATCATCATTATTTTTTCTTTTCAATTCGCGAATTATTTTATTGTACTCTTTCTTTTTTTGTTTATAAAAATCCAGAATATTTGGTTCTTGTGTATTACTGTATAATTCATACAGCAAGTTTAGTTGCTCAGAAAGTACTTTTAAGTCAGATGAATACCATTTTAGTTTTTCAACACATGTTGGATTTGACCGTTTAACAAGTGGAAACGCAATAGAGAAATAGTAATTAATTATGTCAAAGAAATATTTACTCTTATCACAAAAGTTACTGTTAACATACATATTATGCCAGTTTTCATTACTTAATAAATAAGCAAAATAGTTTTTATTTGTACTGCTAAATACCCTAGTATAAGAATGTCGCTGACTATTATTTTTTGAAATGTAAGTTTTAATTTCCCATACTTGCGCGGAATGATCAGACAAACAAGGGTTCATGATTTGGAACGAAAAATTTTCAAAGTTCATATTGGTAAATAAATTGTCAATGCGTCTTCCAGAGATACTATTCAACAATGGGAAACCAGGACCCGGGGTTAAACCATAGGAAGCCATTAGATCACATAATGCGCCTGATTCAGAAGGACAGGCAAAATCCAAGTTAAAGTCACCGCAAACAACAATGGAATGGTGATATGTAATAAAATTATTAAAAAAATTATTTAATTCACGAAGAAAATAAGTTACATCGCTACCAGGAGATCGATATAAAGTAACAATTAAAAATTTGTGATTATTGAAAATTATTTCATTGCATGTATATTCAAAGTTTTTATCACTGCCTAGCACATTATTAAAAGATAGATTACAATATTGTATAGATTTCAAGGCATAAATAGCAACACCACCACATTCAAATTCAGATCGGCAGTAAGAGGAAATAAGGTTGTAAGAATGTAGTGCAATAAGATCAATTTTGTCAGATGTAAGGTGATGTTCAGTTAGACAAACCAATTCTGGATATTTGTTATTTTCAAGAAACACACTCAGTTCGTTCACCTTATTATTTAAACTACGTATGTTGTAATGTACAATTCTTAAGGGCATTATTTCGGTTCGATTCTCTGAGTAGGTTTCTGAAAATTTATAAATTTTTTTACAGCTACGTTTTCTGGTCATAATTCAGGATTTATTAATTCATTATATAGATTTTTTAAAACGGATATTTTAAAAGAATTATACTTACCAGATTTGACCGAAAGTTGGGTGATTTCAAATGTTTCATTGGGGAACAAATCCCGTAAATAAGATTTTAAGTCGTCAGCCGTTACTGCCAAGGATAGTCTGGAGACATGAATGACAGTTTTTCTGGGGATAGCAGAGATCGTACACTTATCACTACATTTTTTAGTGCCAACAATGGGTGTACTATTACGCCTGTTGACAGGTCTTGGCTTTGGTTGTGTCTGTGTGGCAGGTGCTGACCTTGTCGAAGTCTCTGAAGTTGGCGGAGTTGTCTTTGCTTGTTAATATAAAAGATTTGTATTTATTTATATTTGTTGTTTTAAATTGTCTGTCCGTAAATTTTCTTACATTATTTACACAATAAATTATAATTAAACAAATGTTTCAGTTTTTTCATCAAATCGGTCTCCCGTGAACTTTCATTTCATACGTATAAAATATTGAAGTATTTACTTTTAATTCCAGATATCAATATATATTGCTGTAAAATAAATCAAATATAGATTAAAATACATGTAAAAATATTGGGAACTGTTAAATAAATGATTACTATTTTAAATAGAACGAAATATCTGCTACAGATTTTGCATTGAATGCATGATTTTTTGCCACGGATTATGATTAATTAAAAACAATGTACTGCAGCATGTAAGAGCGAATCGGTATGAAATAATATAATGCATGAATTAATTTTCTGTTGATCATTAAAGTTTAACAATTAAAATTCTGTCAATCACGTGTTTGTCCTCTGCACAACGAAAATGTCAATTAGTAGAGTGAAATCGCTCGTGTTTACTTTGATCACTTTTATTTTACATTATTTGTCATTGTTGTTTACCTGCATGTAACACCAGTATTTGCGAAAGGAAAAATATTGGTATTTGCAACTACAATAAAAATTGCTGAATTGAAGTCTAGTTTATTGGATTCGAAAATGAAATACTGCATGTGCAGATTAATGTCAATAATGTGCGCTGTTTTGTGAATAAATTTATTTCACTCCTCTGGATTCATAATCAAATTTACATTTGCTAACGAAACATATACAGATGATGCAAAATTTTCACATAATTCTTATCAGTTCCGATTCAATTTTTTAAAATAATTACTCAAGCACACGCACCCGCACAATCACACGCACACGCACACGCACACGCACACACACACGCACGCACGCACGCACGCACACACACACACACACACACACACACACACACACACATATATATATATATATATATATATATATATATATATATATATATATATATATATATATACCGTGTGTGTCTTAAAGGTGTTCATAGGAGATTAACATGGGCAATCAGTTTTTAACAATTTCTTGCTCGCCTAATTATTTTATGCAAAAACGCATTTAATAAAAGTTATAGCGCATAAATTTCTGCATCTAAGTCAATAAATAGAATTACCTTTACATGCTTTGTAACGAAACATGAAATTAATTATGAAAAAATTTAAAATTACGTTGAAAATATCGACAGCCATGGAATTGAACAAAAAATAAATAAATGCTTGACGTTTTATCTGTCGCAACGTAAGTTAATTTATTTGATGTTTCTGACAATTTGATAAAATGTCAAGCGTTTATTTATTTTTTGTTCAATTCCAACGTAATTATCGACATTTTCATATTTAATTTCTATCGTTACAAAGCATGTAAAGGAAAATCTGTTTATTGATTTAGATGCAGAATTTTATGCCCAAAAATTTTTATTTGACGCATTTATGCTTAAAATAATTAGGCGAGCAGGAAATTGCAAAAAACTGATTTCCCATATTAATATCTTATGTACACCTTAAAGACAGACACACGGTATATATATATATATATATATATATATATATATATATATATATATATATATATATATATATATATACCGGGTGTTCACTTTTTTTATAGGACATAGGAAATACAATGTTAAAATTTTCATTATGCGATAGTTCGTTCCCTATGAATTTTAGAATAAAGGTGTAAATACAAAAAATGTTCAAAATTAAAAACTGCATCGAACAAGCTTCAATTCATATTATATGTATAATTCGTTCCTGTCAGGAGATAAACGTAAAATAAAATTTATAATTCTTAGCTATTTACAGTGTGCCATGGAAAACAAAACATTTGTCATTGTCATTAAGTTATTACAAAGAGGAATAACACTTCCTGTTTCATTAAAAAGGTTTATAATTCTGCTAATAGTCCCACGTGCAGGAATAGGCCGGGCCTGATATAATGCACTAAATAAATCTCTGACGAATTTCCAGCCAAATACCATTTTATCCATTGAATATTTTCAGAGATAGTAAATGTATCCATAATTACTGATAAATAATTTAAATGAAGGCAATAATTATTAAATCTTTACGCCAATAACAAATGTCATCTGTCAAACTCAAACAGTACGACTGTTTGAATTGTATGTTTTGTTTTCCATGGCACACTGTAAATAGCTAAAAATTATAAATTTTATTTTACGTTTATTTCATGACAGGAACGAATTATATCAATAAATTGAAGCTTGTTCGATGCAGTTTTTATTTCTGAACATTTTTTTGTATTTACACTTTTGTTCTAAAATTCATAGGGAACGAACTATCGCATAATGAAAATTTTAACATTGTATTTCCTATAAAAAAAGTGAACACCCGGTATATATATATATATATATATATATATATATATATATATATATATATATATATATCATCGTAAAAATGTTATAATCGGATTCTAGGGACCTTAAAACGTGCGTATTCACTAAAATCTGGATATGCGATTTTTAGCATGAATTCAATACCTCTCTTAGCGAGAGGTAAAAACGTATATTTTAATTACGAATATATTTCAGCAATAAAATAATTCAATCACAGTAAATAATTGAAAATAAAAGCTGATCGTGTTGCTACTTTATTTACACTTTCAATTAACGGTATAAATTATAAAGGTATGAATATAAAATAAACCACTACTTATCTGCTGGAATGTAAATAGTTCGTTTTATGAGCAAATAAATCATTACAAATTGTTAATGCGTGAAGTGATAAAATGTTTTATTTAAATTACATATATAAATATTTAATCTCTGGTCTTCCGTGCAGATTATATGCACATGTATGAATTATGCGCGTAGCAATAATTATAATTAATAACAGTTGTTTTCATAGTCACATTCATCATATTTCTACTGACATTTTTAGTATTTTTAGAAAATAAAGTAAACTCTGATGAGACGTAATATGTACGCCGGGTGTTTTTTAAGGTAAGAGATTAATTGACGACGATGATTGTGGTATCAATAGAACGATTTTCTGAATCAAATGACACCAAAGATTGCTTTGAAGGAAACAAAATATAAACTTCATATATAACAAGCTTTTTTTCGTGAATAAAATTAATTTCATCACTGAGAAAGTAAACGAAGTATTTTTAAATACAGTCTATAGAAAAAGTAGCCATTTGCGCTCTCTTTTGTCAACGCAAAATGTCACTTTGCCGCTCAAGCACGACAAAGTAGGAAAACGCTCGCTGTCCAAATGTCTAACTATAATGTTGAAAAATGTCACTTGTCTACATTCATAATGGAAACGTTTACTCAGGAACTAATGGCACTGTAGTTACACATTTACTACCTTAACAAGTCAATCTGACATATAACTGCTCTGTCGGTATACTACATAACCAAACAAAATGCCGCACTGCTGTGAAAATAAAATAGGGCATTCATTTACAAAAACGAAAGTATAAAATGTTTAGATTAGATTGAAGCTATAGCTCTAGAAGAATAGAATATAACGATAAATTAAAATTAAATATAAATTGTGTGAGTTATGCTACCACCTGCAAAAGTTTGGCTCCGAATGGACATCCACTTTTTCACTGCACTGGTTTACTGTACTTGAAACATTAATTATACAAATAAACTTATAATATTCATTACAAAATTGGCATTAATTTTTTGAGAAAACGAAAGCCAAAACAATATCTGGAAGTCATATTTGAATACGTTCCTATCTTCACTGCAAAACTATTGAGTAGTACTGTAAGTACAAAGTGTACATTTTATGGTGGAGGACTGTAGAAAAAATCTTGTGTGTTTCGAATGCCGCGCGACGCCTCAATCGACAATGTCCCAAATAGCTATTCTGTTTGTAGATAAAATGTCTTTATTCTTGTTCCAAAGTAACTATTAAAACAGTTGTGCTGCAAACGTTTGGCGTGAACGCTCTCAATGGACATCCACTTTTTCACTGCACTAGTTTAATGTACTTGAAACAAATAAATTATAAAAAAAACTTTTGTTATGGCTGTTAGGTGTGTTTCGAGCGCAAATGGACATTGTCGATTTCGAGGGAATGCTTCGCGCGACAATAATCTCTGAATCGACAATGTCCCATTTTGCGCTCTTAATACACAAATAGTTATTTTGACATTAAACTACAATTAACATGAAACAAAATATTAAATTGTTTTCTTCAAAGCATTCGTATTACAATCAGATTTAAATTAAATCAGCATAATTTTCATTCGCATTTTTCTCGAATATTTTGTAATATTAGGATATTACAAATGTATATCGTTGATTTCAGAATAAACACTAAATTGAATAAGCAAATAAAAAAATAGGTTGCCATTTAAAATAAGGAAGTTGCAAACCGTATTTTGAAAACCACTGGTCTAATAAATTCTTGTTTAATTCGTTAAAGTAGTCGTATAAAATAGAAATTCTTCTCGAGGTACCAATAATGTACCATTTAAAATAAACACCCTGTATATACATCTCTTTGGATACTGAGATGAAGTATTCATATGCATTTGATAATGTGATTGACAAATATAAATCACCGTCAAACAGTACATAAATTTAAATTAATAATAGTGTTTTGAGTTGAAAATATTGATAGTACTTTATGGCTGTTTCAAAGTCAATACAATTTATTTCTTCAAATGATAGTCGAACTTTTGACAATAATGTTATAAATGCTATAAAATGAATAAAGTTGATTAGAATTTGTTAGTTTGAATAAATTTACTAGGGAAATGCTTTATAAAACCGGGGGTTAATTGAGGTAAATTGAAATTAAAGTATGTGAAAAAAAGACCTCTTATATATATATACATATATATATATATATATATATATATATATATATATATATATATATATATATATATATATATATATATGTGCCGACGCGGGCAATACGATTTTAAGAACTATTTTTACGTTGCTCGCGTCGACACAGGGCATATAGCAATCTATGACTTTGTTGTTTTATTTACTGTCGTTATGTTTATTTTTTGATATGTTACTGTTAATTTTTGAATTTTGGAAAGTGTACAAGAGAAAATAAATAGCTCTTGAATAATAGCAGTTTTCTTTATTGAACTTCATCATTTCATTCGTTATGTAACATTAAAATTTCTAGTGTACCAAGGAATCAATATTCTTCTCTACATATTTGGTGACCCCGAAAATTGAACAACGCTCCTCGACAAGCAACGTTTCGTGCCGAACGCCCCACCCGACGAAGACCGGGAGGGCGACTACCGGGCCCCGCTCTACAGGAACGTGGAGATCAACGGCATTACGATTATCATCAGCCCCAACATACCGATCATTCGTTCCTGAAACTGCTACAGCAGCTCATCGTTTTGTACGTCAGCCCTGATTCAACCAGTTTCATCGTGGAAACATCACCTGAACGTCATCAAGAAAAAATTCCAATTACCTATACAAATATTAACCTTTTCTTTTTACAATTTAATCACTTATAATTATACAATATTATTATTACCTTTTTGTGTGCGTAGTTTTTTGAAACCCGGCGGATGGAGCCACCCACTACAGACATCAATGTGGGTGTTCTGCCGGATCCAGGTACGCCGGCGGAAGATTTGCCCCAAAATTCCTCGTTCGCCGTCAAACTCCCTATTTTTTGGAATCACAGTCCTTCGGCATGGTTCACATGCATTTAAGCTCAGTTTCGTTTGGCCCGAATTACACGGGATGACACGAAGTTCAATTATGTTTTGTCAGCCTTGCCCCAGGAAAGTATTACAACAATAACAGACATATTACATTCACCTCCACTAGATAATAAATATGATTTTTTAAAAAATAATTTGATTTGACGACACTCTATTAGTGAGGAAAGGAGTTTGGAAGAAATATTATCAGTTTCGGATTTTGAATTAAACCGTCCATCAGAATCATATAGGAAAATTATTACATTAGCTGGAAATAATCCTTTTCTAAATAATGATTTACTATTCAAACTTTGGTTACGGAAGTTACCTTCAGCAATTAAGATAGCTCTTATACCAATAACAGAAAAACCTATTTCGGAATTGCTTGTTATAGCGGATAAAATTTGGGAATTAGATAAACCTAATTTATCAGCTTTTAAAAAAGATTCAGAAAAAAATCAATTTTCAAATTTAATTCACAAACAAACACCTGTTGAGCAGCATGAAGATATTTCCTCAGTTAAATTTGAACTACAGCAATTACGAGCTGATTTTAATAAATTTTTGACATTTCAGAAAAATAATTCAAACAATTACTTGTCAAATCAAAATAATGACAGTTCATTGTGTTGGTATCATAATAGATTCGGGAAGAAAGCTTTCAAATGTATTAAACCTTGCATATTTAATCTTACCTTTCAATCAAATAAAAATCCTTTAAACTAGTAAATTTGCCTACTCTAGCGGCTAGTAGCGCAACTCTTAATTCATGTCGCTTACAAGTTTATGACAAAATTAATAAACTTAAGTTTTTAGTTGATTCAGGAGCTGAAATTTCTGTTATTCCAAATTCTTACTATAAAATTAAACAGTCTGATTCCAAACTTTATCTGACAGCAGTTAATGGCTCTAATGTTAAAACATTTGGCACAAAATTATTAAAACTCGATTTAAGCTTAAGCAAAATATTTCATTTTTGTTTTGTTATTGCAAATGTAGATCAGCCCATTTTAGGAGCCGATTTTATTTCAACTTTTTCCCTTCTTATCGATCTCAAAAATAAAAAACTAATAGAACAAAAAAAACATCAACTTTCTGATATTAGCATCAGCAAAATTTATACAAATAATAAAGAAATAAATGAATTAATTAACAAATTTCCTAAAGTTATTTCACCTATTAACTTTAATGAACCAGTTTCACATAAAGTTAAACATCATATTGAGACAAATGGTATCCTCCCCTATGCTAAACCTAGGCAATTAAATCCCGAAAAATTTTCAATTGCTAAACGTGAGTTTGATGACATGATTAAATTAGGCATTTGCAGAATATCAAATTCACGAGTCTCTTCTCCTCTTCACATGGTTCCTAAAAAAGAAGGTTCTTGGAGACCATGTGGAGATTACAGAGCATTAAATCTCATAACAATCCCTGATAGATACCCTTTACCTCATATTCATTCTTTCCATAATAATTTGTTCGGTTGCAAAGTTTTTTCAAAAATTGATTTAGTTAGAGCTTATCATCAGATACCTGTTGCTGAAGAGGATGTATATTTAACTGCTATTACTACACCTTTTGGCCTTTACGAATTTACTAGAATGCCTTTTGGCCTTAAAAATGCAGCACAATCATTTCAAAGGTTTATGAATGAAGTTTTGCAGGATTTGGATTTCATTTTTGTTTATTTAGATGATATTTTAGTAGCTAGTAAAAATTCTTCTGAACATTATAAACATCTTAAAATTGTCTTTTGAAAGACTACAGTTATACGGTGTTAAAATTAAACCAGAAAAATGTGAATTTCATGTCCCCTCTCTCACATTTTTAGGTCATGACATTTCAAAAGAAGGTATTAAACCTGCAAATAACAAAGTTAAAATTATTAACGATTATCCTCCTCCTTCTACCTGTAAAGGTTTACAAAGATTCTTAGGCATGATTAATTATTATCATAGATTTATTCCTAACTGTGCTACAATTCTTACCCCTCTTTATAAAATAGTTTTAAATAAAAAACCTAACGACAATTTAATTTGGAATGACACAGAAATAAATGCTTTTAATTTAGTCAAAACTAAACTAGCAATAGCTTCTTTTCTGGTTTTCCCAAATGAAGCTGCTCAGCTTTCTATTTCTGTAGACGCATCCTCCACAGCTGTGGGTGCAGTTTTGCAGCAATATTCTGGCGGTTCTTGGGAGCCTTTAGCTTATTTCTCTAGAAAACTTTCGAAAGCCGAAAGCAATTATTCAGTTTTTGATAGGGAATTATTAGCAGCTTACTTAGCAACTAAACATTTTAGATATTACGTAGAAGGAAAAGAATTTTTTATTTCATCTGATCATAAACCATTATCAACTTCACTATTCGTAAAGGCGGAAAGAACTCCTCGTCAGTACAGACATTTGGACTTTATCGCACAATTCACTTCAGATATACGTTATATAAAGGGAAAGGAAAACATTGTCGCAGATACTTTATCACGCATTGAAGTTGTTTCCATACAAGAAATCACTCCAATAACTATACAACAAGCACAGTTATCAGATAAAGAATTGGAATATTTAATATCAACAACTAAAAACTCTAAATTTAAACTACAACGTATATTTTTACCTTCTTTTAAATCTGAACTTTATTGTGAAGTAAGTAAAGGGTATCCAAGACCTTATTTACCTGCACAATTTCGACAAAGTGTTTTTAATAAATTTCACAATTTATCTCATGCTGCTTATAAACCATGTAATAAATTTATTTCAACTAAATATTTTTGGCCACATATGTCAAAACATATTTATTCTTGGTGTAAGAGCTGCATTAATTGTCAAAAAGCAAAAGTTTCAAGACATACCAAAGCTCCATTAGGTTTTTTTAAAAGCCCTTCTGGTCGTTTTCACCATATTCACTTAGATGTTATTGGGCCACTCCCAATTATTAATAATTACCGGTATATTTTTACAATAGTAGATCGTTTTTCCCGCTGGCCGGAAGCTTATCCATTAAAAGAAGCATCAGCTAAAAAAATCAGTCAAACTTTCTTTGAACAATATGTATCTAGATTTGGCATACCACATTTCATTACTACCGATCAAGGTACGCCTTTCGAATCAAAATTATTTTCAGATTTAACAAAGTTTTTAGGGACTACTCGTATTAAAACTACTTCCTATCATCCACAAAGCAACGGCACAGTCGAAATCTTAAATAAACAGATTAAAACGGCTATTTTAGCAAAACTTACACAAACAACTAATTGGTTAGAACATCTTCCATTAATTTTATTAGGAATTCGAACGGCCTATAAAGAACCTATTAAATGTTCCCCCGCCGAACTCGTATATGGGGAAAATTTAAGAGTTCCTGGAGAAATTTTTATTCAAACTTCCTTTCCTCCCTTAAATGAACATAATGTCTTAAAAAATTTACGAAACATTTTCTCAAACACTACTTACTCACTTCCACGAAGACGACAAATAACTCCATTCATACACGAAGATTTAAAAACATGTGAATTTGTATTTTTACGAGAAGACGGAATTAAACCTAAACTCTCTTGCCCTTATTCCGGCCCATTCCGTGTAATTAGGCGTCAAAACAAAACTTTCGAGATCCAAATCGGAAAAACATCAAAAATAGTATCAATTGACAGGCTGAAGCCGGCGTACGTGACTCCGGTGGAATACCAACCAAGACAGTTGAAACACCAAAAAACTCTGGTGGTGGGCTCTATCCGTTGAGGGGGAGTTCCTGTGCCGACGCGGGCAATACGATTTTAAGAACTATTTTTACGTTGCTCGCGTCGACACAGGGCATATAGCAATCTATGTCTTTGTTGTTTTATTTACTGTCGTTATGTTTATTTTTTGATATGTTACTGTTAATTTTTGAATTTTGGAAAGTGTACAAGAGAAAATAAATAGCTCTTGAATAATAGCAGTTTTCTTTATTGAACTTCATCATTTCATTCGTTATGTAACATTAAAATTTCTAGTGTACCAAGGAATCAATATTCTTCTCTACATTTATATATATATATATATATATATATATATATATATATATATATATATATATATATATATATATATATATATATATATATATATATAATTTGCCAATATTATTGAATGTGTTTACATAAAAAAGAATTAAATGGTAGGAGGTACGTATTTAATACTTATTATTATAACAATTTGCAACTTTAAAACTAAAAAGTCATGGATGGATGCAAAGAACTATTCGTAGTTTTTCATTTCACTTCAACTTCTTTCAGTTAACGACTTCTCTTAGAGACAAATTTAATCCGAAAATTACAACTCGCTGAATTTTAATTCGACGCGTACTTTATAATCCTACAAGTTCCTTCGCTCTGCCGCGAGAATCTCAGAGTTCAAAGCCGACGCTGTGCTGAAACTCCTGCGGCGTAGCCCTTGTTGCAAACGTCAAACGGCAGTGATGTAGGGAAAATAGGAGATACGATTTTGGCATCTTAATTATATGTTATTATACAAAAATTTCCACTCAAAAAGTTTAAAGTCCTAAATTTAGATTCTTGTCAATTATTTAAATACTCAACAGGTATGTTTTTTTAAAAGAATTAGTTTATATCATCGGTTTTGTTACTAGGTATAGGCCTTTTTTATTCAAAGAGGGTACTTACCCAAAAATTACTTGTTTTATTTTAAATATTACAAGATAACGATCAGCCGTGATTACGTCAAATAAAATAAAAAATAAAATCCCGAAGACCAATTTTAGTGTCTCCAGGGATTACCTGACTGTTCAACTTCCAAAAACTACCTACGCTTTGTCCACCGTGGGGATCATAGAAGAAGAAAATTTTTGTAAAACCTAAAAATGGGCTAGATATTTAACCATCAAGTGTATTAAAAGGCAATTGACACACGCGTTACAATATCACTCTGTTTTCAATCGAGACTATCTCTAATACATCCGAAACCGGTAGAAGAATACTTACTGCCTGCAATGCTCAATACGTTTTTTGCACAATCGACGAACAAAGTTTAAAAAAATAAGTTTTTGACATAGTAAAATTTCTTGTTTATCATTTTTAAAGTAAGCTTTAAACGTTTTTTTTTTTTGTTATTTACTTACCGCCTTCACTTCCTGATGGTTGGGTGCTTCATATCACTTACCGATCAGTAATATGAAAAAAAAACTTACTACCTTGGAAATCTGTTCAGAGATTCAAATAAAGTGTCACTTTCGGTGTATCAATTTTATCCTAAATCTAATATGTTGTTCTCTTTCATATAAAAGTCTTAAATATTAAAATTGAAAAGTTTTAGAATATATAATATATTTTTCAAGGAAAGTATCACTCCCGATTTATCAATTTTACTCATAATCTAATATGTTGTTCTCCTTTACGAGTATATAAAAGTCTTAAATACTAAAATTGAAAAGTTTTGGAATATGTCATATATTTTTTACGACAATCTGTTCAGAGCTTTAAGTAAAGTATCACTTTCGGTTTATCAATTTTAACCAAAATCTAATATGTTGTTCTCCTTCATATAAAAGTCTTCAATACTAAATTTAAAAAGTTTTGGAACATATAATATAATTTTCACGAAAACATGTTCAGTGCTCCGAGTATAGTATCACTTCCGGTTTATCAATTTTAGCCAAAATCTAATGTTATTCCCCGTCATATAAAAGTCTTAAAAACTAAAATTGAAGTTTTGGATTATATTTTGATGTAGTTTTTCATAAAAACTGTTGAGTTTCAAGCAAACTATCACTTCCGGTTGTCCAATTTTACCCAAAACCTAATTAACTCTTTATATTAATGCAAAAAGCGTAAATACGGAAAATAGAAATATTTGGAGGTTTGTTATAAATGTTATGGTGGAGGAAAAATCGTCACACATACACAGAAACAGACATCATCGTAAAAATAGTAAAAAGTCTGATGTGTCCAGCACATTACCTTCCGTCAGTTCTATGTATTTTGTATAAATGTCATACAGAAAGTTCCTTGCAAAAGATTCTATTTCTTGTACATTATCTTAAGGCAGTTGTGTGTATTTTATACAAATTCAATACAGAAAGTTTCTAGCAAAAGATCTTATATTTCCAGTAAAATTATAACACAAACATACTGTCAACTACACCTTTCAATCAGAATTTTCTTAATATAGCAGCTGTTTCCAGAGTTATAGCATAGCTGGCTAATATATGATATTTAATTTCTTTAAATTTTTTAACTCTATATCTATTTAATATGAATTATAAAATTGATTTAAATCGTATAGAGAATAAAATATTCTTTAATATTTATAATAACATTAAATGTGAAAAAATGATATTTAACATCGTTTTTTCAAGAAAAACTGTTAAAACTTCAAATGAGGGTACTTCCAGTTGACCAATTATAACCAAAATCTAATCAGCTCTTCACATGGATGTAACGAAGAGGAATACGAAAAAATAGTATATTAAAGAACGTGTTTTATAAGACATGTTTTTTTCGCACACGTCAAAATTTAGAAAACGAGCGTTAGCGAGTTTTCTAATTGACAAGTGCGAAAGAAAGTCTTATAAAATGAGTTCTTTATCCTATTTTTTATATTTTGCGCCTTCTACAATAACATTTACTTACTTAATTTGTGATTATATTTGTAACCATTTGTACATTTTCATGTAAATAATCTTCCCTGATTAAAAAAAATAATAATAATTTCGACATTATATTATTAAAATGAATTGTCAATTAACTAAAAATAAATTAGGTAAAAATGGGTTAAAGAAACGTCATAGTACCAACCATCTAAAACAAAAAATTGCGTATCGAAATGAAGGTCATTACGATACTCAATTGCGTATCGTAATGACTTCATTATGAACGCAAAATATAAAAAATATATTTTTTGGAATTGTAGTATTAGAGTTATCGCATTAGAAAATTTTGTCCCACACATATATACACACACGCACACACGCACGCACGCACGCACGCACGCACGTACACACGCACGTACACACTAACACACACACACACACACACACACACACACACACACACACACACACACACACACACACACATCATCGTAAAAATAGTAAAATCGTATTCTAGGGACCCTGAAACGTGCTTATTTATCAAAAACTCCACCGAATCTTTTGATCAAAGACAATAATACCTTTCTTACCTAAAGTTGACGGAAGGTAAAAAGTGTTGTGGGGACCCTAATTCGTGCTTATTTACTGAAAACTTACTATGGAATTTTTGGACCGAAAACATCTCTCGTACCTTCGGTATGACGGGAGATAAAAAGAGAAACCTCGATTGTGCAAAAAGGTAAAAAGAATTTGGGTTCAGCCAAATAATGTTTAAATTTTAAATTAAATTAGATCAGTATTCAACGTGTTAATTGGAAATGGTAGGATTGTATCAGCAATCTTCTATCTAAACCAAAGGTATTCTAGAAGCAGCAATAGCAAATAACCGTTTTGGTATCCATTGGATTTATCTTTCATATGCGTTATCGTGTCAACGTCTTTTGCTGGTGCTGTGTGATCTGTGTGCGATATTAATATTATTTAAAATCGCGTGGCTATATTTAGGGCCACTTTACCCTCGGCGGCGAGCGGCGACGGCGATTCGCTCCTGCACGGAATACTAATACCGAGAATTACCGTTCCGGAAACGGGAACTTTTAGCCACGAGACGCTAACTTTGATCCGGCTTTTTATCGCTAATTGTATAATATGCACCGCATACGTTACGATACTGCCATTCAAGGACGCTAACTTAACTCTCTTTCTCGATTCTCGGCCTTTTGTTTTCAACTTCACGCTCTTGTTAAACACTAGAAAATTATAATTAGGTTACTGCTAATTATATTAGCTAATTAAGGTCTGAGAAATTAATGACTACTAGCCTAGTTTATGAAGTAAAATAGCCAACCGTAAACAAGTTCATTTCATTCAATATTACTATAAATGTTCAAATGGTTTTATATGCCATTATTACTGTTTAAACCAATTGATTTCTATTATTGGTATTACAAAATTACCTAGAACAGTTCACGCAATATAGTGGTATAATAATTGCAGATTTAATTTGAAGTTAATACAATATTTGCATGTAAAACTAATCATATGTTTCACTACTACTGCCATAATAATAGGGCTGTTGCAAGAATTTTTATATGCCTTCTAAATATTAAATTTAAAAATCTGATGTGGCCAACACATAACTTCTCGCCAGATATTTTACCTGGTTGTACGCATAAAACAAAAAATAGTTTTAATTACAAATATATTTATGTCTCACTACAAAATAATTCTCACATATATTTGCAAAATCTATGAAATATTTTAATATAAATTATGTACAATACATACATTTTCTTTTTATTCAATATCCTGAAATTTTCTTTTTCTGCTTTCCTTTTCTTTTTCTTTATATTTATCATTTTTTTGCAAATTTCTTTTATATTCTTTTTTACGTATATTCTTTTGCGTTGTTGACTTTTTTTTATTTTCATAATCTTCATGATGATGTACACATATTTTTGGCAGTGGCATACAAATATTTTTGACAGTGACATTTATGTGTCAGTTATAAACATTTGAATTTCTTGCCTTGAAGTAGTTTGATCTGAGAATTTTTACATGAAATTATTTTATATGCATTTCTTTTTCTCTAAATCTATAGAAGATATAATAATGAATTTATATTTATCGAATAAAGAATTTAATGTTCTTTAATATAAGTATTTACATACATTTTCGATAAATAATATTTAGATGATTTTTTTCTTGTAACTACTACTTCCGGTTGTCCAGTTGTTACCAAAACTTGATCAACTCTTCCCATTATTGTTAGATTGAGGAGTCACTTCCGGTTTATCAGTTGCATCCAAAATATGTTCTTCCCCTTCATAAAAAGTCGTAAATACTAAATTTGACAAATTTTGGAATATATCATAATATATTTTTCACAAAAATCTGTTCAAAGCTTCAAGTAAAGTATCACTTCCGATTTATAAATTTTAGAAAAAAATCTAACATGTCATTTTTATTAATATAAAAGTCTTAAATACCAAATTTGAAAAGTTTTCGATTGTATCAATATATTTTTCACGAAAATCTGTTCAGAGCTTCAAATAAAGTATCACTTCCGGTTTATCAATTGTATCTTGCCCTTCTTATAAAAGTCATAAATACCAAATTTGACAAGTTTTGGAGTACATATATCATAATATCAAAATTTTGAAAAGTTTTGGATTATATTTTAATATAGTTTTTCATTAAAAACTGTTATAGGCTTCAAGTAAAGTATCACTTCCATTTATCCAATTTTATCCAAAATCTAATCAACTCGATATATGAATGCAGGAAGCTTAAATACGGAAAATAGATATATTTGGAAGTTTGTTATAAGAGTTATCATGGACGAAAAAAATCACACACTTATATTTACTGAAAACTTACCATCGAATTTTTGGCACGATTACATTACCTCCCTTATCTACGGAATGACGTGGGGTAAAAATTGGACCATAGGTACTGTATCTATTTTTACACATACGATATATGACATCAGCTAAAAGATCTCTGGGACTGGTGAATTTATAAAACGCGCAATAGAAAGTTATGAATATTGCTGTTTTGAGTTTTTCTTTTGTTTTACTGCGTTGGCCTTGTTATTATAATTATAACAATTTATGCGATTTTTGTAGTTTTGAAATCTATTGCGATGCGTATTCAGGCTTCAGGCTATGAATTGTCGGTTATAATGTTTTATTCCTGGGTGTATGGGTCCCATGCTAAATGTAAAAGTTCTCATAACGAACTTAATTATGATGGAGTTATTATCGCATTACACCATTTACTGCTCTCATGAACTGGCCTATGGATTAGCCAGGACTGGCTCTGGAGATTTTTTTATTTGTGCGATTTACTACATAATTGCCTTCATTTACTGGGTTACTCGAAAACGGTCCCAACTGAGCGGAAAATATCATCCAACAGGATTCTATTGTAAATAAAGAGTTCATTATTTAAATTCAATTTCAATTTTATTTTGGTTTCATTTTTCATTCTCCATATGCTCAAGATTTAGAATTAAAAATGTTCCTTGAAGAATTGTTAATATTTTCGTAGAATTGTAAATGACATAATAATGTTTTAATAATTAACGTA
>OY720453.1:60110490-60237990 GCA_963082715.1 Harpalus rubripes
TTTCAACCAATAAGCGGTTAAACATAACAAAAATGACATTTATCTGTCTATTTTAAAAGCATATGTCAAACCTGTGTGTCAAACGTCAAATAAACGAATATATTTACTGCGTGTAGGTATTTTGTGCTAAAATATATTTCTATTTATTTACATATGTTAATAAAAGACAATTAAAGTAGCTAGTAGTATTTTACAAAAATAAATAATAAAAACACGTATTAATTTACCTATAAAGAGTATACCTACAAGAATGGAGACTTGTAGAATTGTTTATAATATTATCAATAATATTAGCCTTAGCCAGTTAGATGTTAAAAGATTTATGAAAGAAGTTACTTCGCAATGGAAAATTAAGCACCTACTGACTTTACGAATAAAATTTTCAATAACTGGCGAAGAAAAAAATATTTTAAAATATTTGTTCTATTTATAAACATTTACTAATTTTAGTATAGGTACCAGTAATCAATTACTTTTCTAATACATTAATAATTTTCTGTATTTTTTCCTATGTTACATTGTTATAATCAGTATAGGTATTCTTTGTTGTAATCAAACACAATTTTGTTTGTTATAATCAGAATTTCTTCATGGAATTAATAATCAAATACCACTTTCCTGGAAAGTATTTTTTGTTGTAATACTCGTACAACATAAAAATCAATAGTATATTACTAACCGAGGTGGAAAGTATTTCACCGAGGTTTGTATACTATTTTATTCACAATCTGAAATAAAAAATTAATATTTGATATTTAAATAATAATAACCTAACATAAATAAACGAATGGTCTGAGATTGTTCATTTGTCACATGAACTGTCAGTTTGATTTCTACGCTTAAATATTGATTTCATTCATTACTTCTATTATTTACAAGTATATTCCATATTTTTATCATATAAATTGTAAAGATGCTTTGTTTATATATGTAAATACCCATCATTGATACGCATTGATCTCTCAAAGCGGGAGGCAGCTATTTCCCGCCACGAGATTGGAAAGTATAGCGTGAAGCTAAGGTTGGAAAGTGTCAACTTTCCAACCCCAGCTATCTTCACGTTATACTTTCCAACCTCTTGGAATATAAGGTTAACAATAACTAACTTCCCAACATTTTAAAAGGCAGAAATCGTCATATTACTAACCGATTGTGAATAATATACTTTACATTCTTGAAACCAACACAAAATTGCTTTTATTCACTTCACATTTTAGTACTTATATACATCAGTCATTTTCTATGATGTTAGGTCCACTATTGTATTGAATTCTAATTTTTCATACTCTTGTGGACTCGTTGTTTGTGATTTGAACACTAAAATGCTACAAAAATATATATTATAAGATTATGTTAACAATTTATTACTTATAAATAATAAACAATTATATATAACATAAATAACTATATTCACTGTTAATAAAATATACTTCTTGCAAGTACATATAGCAGTACACGAAAAATATCAGGGCTATTTAGACCATAAAACTCACAGACAACCCGCCGTTTTCCCTGTTAACGCTTCGATATGTCCAGCGTGAATTAACGCCGACTAGCAGCGTTAACGTTAAGTAACGCTGAGTTTCAGAACACCACAGCTGTCAAAATCAGAGTTAATTCACGTTAACGCCAGAAGTTAATTAACGCTGTGTTTCAGAATCCCACTATTACTCTCTGTTTTATCTCAACTATTACATACTGGGTGGCTGGTATAAAAAAATGCTGTTTGAAACTCCATAACTTTGGAGTACATTGAGATATCGATTTTAAATTTTTATCTTCTGCAGACAAAGGGTTGTAAATATATAGAGTGTCCCAGAACAAGCTTACGCTATCGTTATTTTAAAACTACTCAATATTATTTTACAAAATTTGGTATCTAGGGGTATTCCGACATGCTTGTTTTGACTAACATATTTTCAAAGCAGTAGCACTTCTGGTTTTACCTTTCTTATTTTAAATGGAATACTATATATTTTTTTAATAAAAACATTTTACTCATAATAAACCATTTCCGTCGTAATTCAAATATTTTGATTTTTTCTCCAAAAACGGACACTTCTTTATCTTTTGTTTCCAAGTCAACAAAAAGTTCAAAAAGTTTTTTTTTTAATGAAACACCACATTTTTTATTTATATGAAATCTTCGTTAAAAAAGGGGTAGTTTATGTAGCATGGCCTATGAGCTGATAGAATTTTATAAGGTGTTCCATTGGTGTAAACGAAAGCTTTCTTTATAAAACTGTTTTTACAGAAGTGGTTGACCATGAGTAAAATGTTTTTATGGTTTCATATGTAAAATTTTCTGCTGAATTCAATGGTAAAATAAAAAAATATTGCATTTTATTTAAAATAAGAAAGTTATTGCCTGCTTCCGGTTAAACCGGAAATGCTACTGCTTTGAAAATACTTTAGTTGAAACGGGCATGTCGGAAAATCCTTAGATACCAAATTTCGTAAAATAATATTGAATAGTTTTTAAAATAACGATAGCATAAGCTCGTCCTGGATATATATATATATATATATATTGAAAAACAAATTAATAGGTTTGTTCGCACAACAGTCACAAACCGTCACAAACCATTCTGAGCATGCGCATCTTTTTAAAGTGTTCGCACAAGAGAAATTCTAAATCTACGATTAAAAATCATCTGTTCGTTCAGCAAAATATTTCAATCCCTGATTAATTTCTAACGGTCAAAACAGTCAGCGGATTAAAAGAAATTTTTAGTTGGTGACATGCGCAGTAGAACTTCTGGCTATTAGTGAGCATTGTTGCCCTAGTACGGTGACTAGTACTAGCCGAAACGAGAAACCAAATATTATCATTATAAATTCTTCCAAATCACTAAATATTTGCTATATTGTCATGTAGATTATCGAGTATAAATTTAAGAAAACCAAAAATAAACGCAGGAATAAATGTTAAAGTTTATAAATTCATTGCGTGACAATGACAAATGACGGCAATAACAATCAACTTAAGACAAAATCCTTTCCAGATGGTAGTAAGAACAATAACTTTTCGTTCTCAGAACGCAAAAATTTCCAATCTGTTTGCAACCAATTTCAAACAACGCACGCGTACTGATAAATTACCAATTAGTTGCTTATTTTGTTGTGCGAACAAACCTTCTAGCGATTTTCTAAATTTGCCATTCAAATCTACACGTTGATGATTCTATAATCAGGTTAAAACGTGGTAGTCTATTATTGAAATAAAGTATTTTTCTCTAAAATAAACCATAAACGATTGACAGAGTTAAAACAGTACTTGTCATCTTCTCTCTAGCCATCTCCTAATCACCATTCATGCTACCACCTATCTATTTTTTTTTTATTTTATTTTTTTTTTTTTGATTAATATAAAATTTTACAAAAATTGCGATTTTGTTCACTATTTACAGATTTAAGACTTACAATTTTGACCATAATACGGCCATATTGAAAAACTTTGCATCAAGATAAAATTTTAATTATTGTAAACCAGTACATTACTTCTATTTAAATGCAAAAACAAATAACATTTATCTTTATGTATGTTGCACTAAACATAAATACTATTGTATATCTCATTATTATTAAAGCAATAATCTTAAACAAATACCTATACGAGTAAGAAGGTAGTTATTGCTCTACTTTATAGCTTTATGCATATTGCGTATCGTTCACTGTTTAATATCTAATTTTACCTTGGAATATTATTCATAAAACATTTCCTTACATACCATTCCTACTAACACCCCGTATAACATATACTCGTATAACAAAAGTTTTCGGAAAAATTTTACTCCCCAAATTTTATTACTAAATGAGGTCTAATCTAGTTGTCACTGCACATAATAAATACATAATAGTTGTTTTATTATATACCATATCAAAATTGCCAGAAAAAGTTTGAAAGATGTTATACGAATACGACCTTGAAACTATCTATTGGTTAGTTGGATAGATAGCCGAAACGTGAAATTGTTAACGTTTTTGGGGATCAAAATATTGGACAAACGACTATTTACCGAACTATACGGGAATGTGAAGAAGGCGTAGTATGTTTTAGTTTACCAAAAAGTGAGCGATTCAAACTTTTGTCTTCAAATCGAATCAGCAAACTCATAAAAGGGTTTACGACAAAGTTAGAAAGTCATCGCACAAATTAACTCGACGATTTTGTATTTTAAAAATGATCGTTAAGCGATATTTGATCAGAACAAACAAGTCACTTGTTTCTGAAGATGAACTGTGTGGTTTACATTTTTCTAAAAATAATTTCGACAATATACTTTTGTAATTCAACACTTTTTGAATGAAATAAAATATTAAAAATATAGGTTTTGTATAAAGGTAATTATTTCAGTACAAAACTAATATTATTTGCAACTATGTGTCACAGAAGTATTAAATCATGTTGGTTCAGTGAACCAGGTTTTTGAACCCAAAAATAATGGGTTTAGTTCCGGTTCGGGTTCATGTCGGCCAAATTAACAGTGGTTCGGGTTCTGGTTTAGGTTCACAAAAAAGGTGGGTTCAGAACGGTTTTTGGTTTGGGTTCGGTTCGGTTTCCGATCCCTGTTTTATATACTTTCGCACATTTTCAATGACAGATAGCGGAAACTCAATTGTATCACGTGAAGTTAGTTGTAGTTACAAAACAAACGAAACAAAATAGTCCTAAAGTTGGAACTTATAATTAATCTGTACGAGATGACAGCAATGACAGCATATTATTATTTTTATGACAAAATTTAGTTATTTAAGTTACAATAATTAAAGATTTAGCCCTAAAATTTGTAAACATTTTGCTAATTGTTGTGTTGAAAATAAACTTAAATTGACATATCACCAGAACATTAATGCCAACTCCTTTTGCCGGCCTAGGTCAGCAACAGCGCTTTTCTGGACGATTTTGAGTTCTGTAATACTAGTCAAAATGGACGGAGGTACGAAAAATTAATTTTTGTTAGCTACTCGTATTTTTGATTTTAAATTTTAAAGAAATGCATTTTCAATCATGTTCGAAAGTAAAATTGGACAAATATGGGAAGGTAATATTTATGTTTCCGACATTCGACTATTAGACAAATTAAAATTATATCAAATTCCTGTGGCAAATTGTAATAAGATTCGTTTTATTTGAAATTGTTGACCTTATTTCGGTATTATATTTATATTATTTTGTTTATAAATAGGTATGTGATATATTCGTACATATTCATTTTCTTTTATAGGTAATAAAACATATTTTTATTTTTTAAATAATTTTCTATATAATGGGTCGCGAAACCAATACAATGGTTAAAATTGGGTCGCGCATTGAAAAAGTTAAGACACGCTGGTTTATAGGAACAACCCCTTCCGTCAATGTTTCAATAAAAAATTGTTTCAATTTGATGAAGGGACCTATTTTTTTCCGAAAACTTTTATTGCGCACGTTAATGCAGTATAATGTGTAAATTTCAAATTAAATTTAATTAACATACTCGTAATCTCCAAAACAATGTCTTGGAGAATCCAAGACCCTGTTATTAAAATATTTCTTAAGTTTTCCTCTCATTAAATTATAAACTGATTTGAATATCTTCGGACTGGCGGTCAGTAAGGAATTCAAATTAGACGAAAGCAACATGCTCGCATATAATTCCTCTCCGCGCGGCCATTTTGAACGGAAAGACCAGCCGGAAGTGACTCCATGTTAGTAGACGCTCGTTGTAATAGTTGTGTAAAACTAGTGTGCCGTGAACGAAACAAATGATACCTTCAGGCAGACCACACCACAGCGAAACGGAGTTGATATTATTTATAATGATTCTTTAATGTGTTGACATCAGATATACGCTGTTTGTTACATTAATTGGATTTTGAATGCTCTGTAATATTGAATTTTAAAATAATGTCTTAAGAATTTATGTATTTATTTTCGCAATTTAATTTGTTGTAAAAATGGAAATTGTGTTTTGTCTATCGAAAGAAAATATATTATGTATCAGCTTCAGTAATACTTTAGGAATCATAATATTTTTCTGATATTTCTTATAAGAAAAAAATTGTAAACATATGTATATTTTATGTTTATTTTATTACAAAAACATTAGATAAGAAATTGTATTACTACAAAGTCTCTAGATAATCTATGCATTGTGCATATAATTAAGATATCAGAAACTATAATTGCCGATTTGATAACACGTATTTTACATTTTATTTCGATTCGATATTGTGGACTTAAGAATTATTTAAAATTTGTGATACAAAGTATGGTCGAATAACCTAATTACCGAATCCTATAACTCCCGTTAAAATGTTTCCGGATTAGGGGAACTGGGTTCGATCCTGACCGACGGCAAAATTATTTCGAAACTTAAATGGCACAAAAGTGACCACTATGGTGCACTCTCCACGTCAGCAAGGAGTGCCCGCGAAATGACATCTGGTAATTGCCCGAAGGGTGCCACATAACATCATTACCGATATCTTCTTACAAAATCACACCCAGCATTGGGTAATAAACCAGAATAATATATTTATATTTATTTATAAATACAGCGTGTTCGAAAAAATCCTAACTCGGAGTAGGCTATGAACAAAGAAACATATGTCTTAATTTGAAAGTATTTAATTAAATGTCAATTTGACACGAGAAATTGACAAAAATGTTATGTAAAGAAATCAAAGATTATCTTCTTGAATCTTGTTTTACAAATGGAAATAAATTAGAAAACGGCGGACAAGTGGCTACCAGTCCAGCACTGCAATTCTCAAATAGTTTTTATTTGAATATAAATTTCTTGCATTTAACTTAATAAATTTGATACACTTGCAATTATAAAGCATGTAGACTTGTACTGTGTTACAATATTAATTTTATTTTTTTAGAAATATGATTTAAAAATAGCATACATTTCAAGAACATTTTAGATCCACGAAGAAAACAGTTTTATATAAAAACTTATATTCGTGACGTTACATCTATATTTTCAAACTTCGGGGGATCATAACTCGCTTATTAATAGGAATTTTTTCACCGGATTTTCACTAATAGTCTTAGTTTTACTTATACTTTCTGATGAAATTATAAAATAAATGGTGGAATCCTCTATTATTTTCCTTATAACTAGAACTCTAATGGAAACAAATTAAAAAATATATTGTTCACTTCTATCACGTTAATTTGTAAGTGGTGTAAATTTTGTGTTTACGAATAAGAGAATTTTATAAAATTTACTATTAGTTACTTTACTGTCTTGAAACGACGCCCTTCAACATCAGGCGCCTTTGTGCGGGGCACAACCTGCGCACCCGCACGGAGCGGCCCTGGTAGATATAATACCAAAGCCAACTATAATAACAATACAAAAAGAGGAATTAAAACAGTTAATAAATCGTTAAAAATAAAGCAATAAAGAGTCTAAACTGATTTATTTGATTATTGGTTACTTGAAAAATAAAATAAATAAATATATTGTCACGGCTTATTACCCATAGCTCAATGTACGAATCTATTTATAATCGCGAATAAACTTATTTATCTGTATCGTTACGGACGTTTAAAACGCATTACCTCAAAGAAGTCACAAGCTCTCAAAACTATCACTGCATTATTTAAAAATTAAAAATAATTTTCGAGTGTTGTCGGTCGGAATCGCATTTGGATCTTCTGAATCACATTCTTTCACCCAACGCAGATAGCCACACATGCATGAAAAATAAAAACCAACAAAATGGCCTAAAGGAATTGTTGTTTAATTTAATTGACTTCGTATCGCTTGTAGTTCCGAGTTCCAAATGAGTGCATACGTTATCTGAAGCACCTGTTCACAAGTTTCATAAATATATCTAACAGTAGAGTAGATAGCTTTTAATTCCCCAAGTACCTGCCTAGTGCCTCTGTCAATTATAGGAAAGCGATACATATTTAGTTCCAATAAAAATAATGTATCTAAGAAATATTTTTTACTTGTAGTTTTAATAGGATGTCAAAGAACGTTAACGTTTTTCGTTATACTATTTATATGGGGGATTAAAAGAGATCAAGAACTCTGGCCTACTGAAGCAATGAGTACCTTACAATAGGCTTGAAATAAAAAAAAAAAAACTTGTACACGTAAGTAAGCGTAACTAATAAACTAAAAATCTGGTATCCGTTTAATGTAGCATGAGTTCAGTGAAAAAATAAAGTAATATTTTTTGATCCCTTTAAAAAAGAAATAAAATATATGTACGTTGGAAGTCAGATAATATTTAGAACATAAAATATTTTTAAATGTCAAAAGAAAAGGATTTCTAGAATGACATGAGATAACTAAGATTTACAGCAAAGGATTATTCTAAAAAAAAATTTATCGGAATTTTCTCAGTGCATTAATTATCAGCTACTTTTTAGAAAATTGGCTAACAATATAAGAATAAGAATACAAAACAAAATATACGAAAAAAAAAACAAAGCTCAGAATATTATACCAAATATTTAACATATCTAAATAAAGTAAATACTCATATCCTAGTACCGAACGTAAACATTTCACTACTTTTGAACAAGTTCTGACCATTATTATTATACTTATCTATAATAGGTAGTTTTTATAAAACACACTGTGATAAAAGTAAATTTTTTAGTTAAAAATTTTACAGTGTGATTTTTCGATAATACGTTACTTACTCTTATTAAAAATGTTACAAGAACAAAACTGAATTTTTTTTCAAAATTTCTTTCTCCATAAAACAATGTACAACGTAGATATAATTTTTAATACTTAATCTCAGACAATAACCCTGAGGATGGTTAAAATAAATAACCGAAAGCTTGGTTAATTGTAAAGAGTATGACAATTATTTACTAGAGCCCAACATAGTCCTAGGCTGCATTCCCGCTATTTGTTTTCTTAACTACTCGACACAGTCGCGAGTACTTTCCGCATCATCGTAAAAATAGTAAAATCTTATTCCAGGGAATCTAAAACGTGCTTATTCATCAAAAACTCACCACCGAATTTTTTGACCAAACGACAATACCTTCCACCTAAAGGTGACGGAAGGTAAAAATTATACAAACTATAATTATTTATTGAAAATAGTGAATACACTCAAAATTACAAAAAGAAATAACCCAAGAAAGAGTATCCCACACCCTCACAACATTTGTGTAAAAATTAAAATTTTGAGAAATGAAGGCGACAGCAAGAAAAGTATCAAATGTACTGTACGATGAAGCGCCCAGCACTCTAGCCGTCTTTGACTATGACTATACAGCTACCGGATACCGGAATTTATTTACATGCAACAATTTTTATTAATCATAAAAACAACACCAAACTACATTCCACCATTCACCATTCTTCCTTTCATTCCTCCACCACTTCTGCCATCAAACTACTCTCTTTTCACACCGTGAGGAAGTTCCCCATCGTCGGGGTAATCACCAACTTCCGGCACGGCGCCTCGCTCCCATTGGCTCGAAACTCGCGGCCGCGCCTACCATAATCTCTCCATCTACACTTATTGTGCCACATGCAACGAGTGCGAGAACGAGTACACCTTCCCACCTTTCCGGTCGAAGGGTGTACAGGGTGACTGACGTGCCAGTGACGGTTGGGAGTGTAGGAACAGCTGCTAGAATGGAATAGGTATTGGATAGGACAGTGAAATGATAGGTAGATGTATCTATAATAGTAATAATAATAATGGGAATATGATACATTGTATATGGTGGGTATATATGGCTATCAAGTAGGTTATTTGTATGTATGATTGTATGATGAATTGAATACTTGGTATGGTGTTCGTTTTTGAGCTCTTGCGACAAAGATAAGGGATAGTAGGGTTAAATGTAATAGAGTATTGAATGGGAAAATGATATTATACTAGGAAATTACATGTACACAGTTATTCGGTTAACGCGTAGCTACGAAAATTGGGGTTGCTGATTGCGCTAAGTGAAACTGATTATCCGACCGACGTCAAACAGTTATTAATACAGGATGACACTAAAAAACGAACCACTCAAAATAACTTCATTTTTACCTCCCGCTACCCTTGGTAAGGGAGGTATAGGGATCGTGCTAAAAATCGCATATCCAGATTTTGGTAAACGTTTTAGGGTCCCTTCACTAGAATCCAATTTTAACATTTTCACGATGATGTCTGTGTGTATGTATATATATATATATATATATATATATATATATATATATATATATATATATATATGTGTGTGTGTGTGTGTGTGTGTGTGTGTGTGTGTGTGTTATTTTTTCGAGATTAATGTTATTATAAAAATTAATGATTATTAAATTTTCTATAGATTTGCATTAATACTTTTTCTATATATTTTAAGGATAAATTTTTAAAATTATCTATAGTTTAAATCTCAGAGCCTCCGCTTTAAACAAACAAAACGCACTTATTCAAATGTATATAACTGACAGATAAATGTCGCTATCAAAGGACTAATCGTTTCAAAATAATATTAGTAACTTTTCTAAAAGAAAAAAGTAAATAGAACAATAGACAAGGAATTCAATACAGTTTCCAGCATAAGTAAATATGTAGGTACCTATGTATTTAGATTAATAAAAATATGCGATTCACAAAAATGTTTAAGCTAATTCTCATTTTTGGATTAGTGAATTCTATTCTATCCCGGTATTTAAAATTTAATCTTCATTTTATTATAGCTTCGGTAACTCAATGGTTAGAGCAACACCTCATGTCATGAGTACCCTCGGGACTCTGGGTTCGAAGTTCGAAACCCACTAAGGCATAGAAGTGTGTGAATGTGAACCCACTCTGTAATTGGGATTTAATCCTGGTGAGGGGTTTACAAAAAAGGTAGTTACTTGGATTAGATTAGACTACATTTTAAGAAATAAACTGTCAAAATTAGAGTAAAATTCGCTAATCCAAAATAAGGAATAACTTAATCTTTTTTGTGACTCGGGCTGCAAATGGCGGGAGGTATTGTGTTGGCCAAACCAGATTTTTTTTAAATTTTCTTGATATATTTTAAACTATGCTGTCATGGTATTTGGCATGATGGTAACGCTTCCGGTTGAACCGGAAGTAACATTAACTTTCTTATTTCAAATGGCACACCTATATATTCATATACAGGGTGAGTCTTTGATATGACCATCTTCGATATCTCTCTTGTTAGAAATACAGCATAAATTTATTAACAGAATTTATTCGATTACTCAAGAAGCATAACGTAAAATTATTTTCATATATACTGAGTGTTGCATTACGGCTCGCCGAGAATTGTTTGTTTTTACCTTCCGTCACCTTTAGGTAAGGAAGGTATTGTCTTTGGTCAAAAAATTCGGTGGTGAGTTTTTGACGAATAAGCACGTTTTAGGGTCCCTAGAATACGATTTTACTATTTTTACGATGATGTCTGTATGTGTGTGTGTGTATGTATGTGTGTGTGTGTGTGTGTGTGTGTGTGTCTGTGTGTGACAAAATTTTCTAATGCGATAACTCTAATACTGCAATTCCAAAAATTATAATTCTTTCGTATTCCTCTTCGTTACATCCATGTGAAGAGCTGATTAGATTTTGGTTATAATTGGTCAACCGGAAGTACCCTCATTTGAAGATTTTAACAGTTTTTCTTGCAAAAACGATGTTAAATATCATTTTTTCACATTTAATGTTATTATAAATATTAAAGAATTATTTATTCTCTATACGATTTGAATGCATTTTATACTTCATATTAAATGGATATAGAGTTAAAAAATTATAAAGAAATTAAATATCATATATATTAGTCAGCTTTGCTATAACTCTGGAAACAGCTGCGATACATTAAGAAAATTCTGATTGAAAGGTGTCAGTGTCAAGTGCAGTTGACAGTATGTTTATGTTATAATTTTACTGGAAATATAGGATCTTTTGTTAGAAACTTTCTGTATGGAATTAGTACAAAATACATACAACTGCCTTAAGGTAATGTACAAGAAATATAATCTTTTGCAAGGAACCTTCTGTATGACATTTATGCAAAATACATAGAACTGACGGAAGGTAATGTGCTGGCCACATCAGATTTTTTTTAAATGAAACACCGTATATATTTTCATATATTTCGAATTTTATTTTAATCACCTGTACGTATATATGAATTTTGTTTTAGTTTCCTGCGGCGTTGCCAAGTTATTCCGTTTTTCCTCTAAAAAAAATCCTAATACGCGCATTGCTTTATAAAGTCGTACTAAAGTTATTTTAATAGTAATTTTCTTTCGCGTACACCTATTTTTTGTTGTATTGAGTCGATCTTGATTTTTAAGTTGTCAATGTCACTATTGACAATTAAGATGTCAAAATTAACAGAAATTCAAATATATCTTAGTTGTTCTTAATTTTTCTAGCATATACTTATAATTTAGTGGTAGATAAATTAAATACAATGAAGAACTTGCTCCACAATAGTTCAGCCAGTGCTGACAGTGACAACATTGCCAGTTTTTACATTATGTACATAGCTAAAAAATGATAAAAACTCGGTTACTTGATTTTTAAGGTGTACGCGATTTTTTTGCAACCCAGTGTACAACTATAGCTATACTTTATGTTCTGATATCATTATTTTTTTTAATATAATTATAGTGGGTGCTCATTAATGTGAATCAAATTTATTCAATTTCAAATGACTATAACTCGTCATTTTCAAATGGTACATCCTATATTTTATTATTTAGCTGTGTTTCTTTTTATGTTATCTTTATATGTTATTAAGCGTATTCTATGCCTAAAACTAATAATTTCGGAGTTTTTCACCATTTTTGTCTAAATTTATTTAAATTAAATCTAGTATGCTATGGAAATTGTGTTTTTAAGAAGAAACAATTGCAATAATGGACAATTATATTAATAATAAACAGTTTTATTTATTGTCTAATGCAAACTACTGTCCATTACAATAGATAAATTTGGGCCGCGCCTTGCAAAGGTTAAGAAACGCTGTGTTATAGCAGTCCTAAATACAAAATTTCAACTTTCTACGGCTTACCGTTTTTGAGTTATGCGAGATACGTACGTACCTGCATACAGAAGCCACGACGAAATTAGTCAAAATGGATTCAGGGATGGTCAAAATGAATATTTCCGTTGAAATATGAACACCGAAATTTTTCGCGATTACAATACTTCCTTTACTTTGTACAAGGAAGTAAAAATACAAATTAATACTTAGTTTGATAATGATAGATCAAATAATAGTAGGTATTGCTTTAGGTTAAAATTCATAAAAAAAATTCTTGCAAAAATAATTTT
The DNA here is from genome assembly GCA_963082715.1 of Harpalus rubripes. Classification (NCBI taxonomy): domain Eukaryota; kingdom Metazoa; phylum Arthropoda; class Insecta; order Coleoptera; family Carabidae; genus Harpalus; species Harpalus rubripes. Next base: position 60,123,760 of record OY720453.1, read on the forward strand.
ATTAATTATATATTTATTTTGTATTATTTACACCTGAAATAATTTTAATATATTCGCATAAATGTACATAGGTAAATAGTTTTTATCTTTAATATTATTATAAACAAAATTATATTTCCGCAATACGATTTTCATTATCCTTATTTTAAATATATTACAAATTAAGCGTACCAAAACAACACAACTCAAAAATTAACATATTTGCATGTAATTATTTATTATTTATTTATTTAAACATGGCAATAGTTAAATAATGCATAGTTAAATAATGCATACCTATAACAGTATTTTAATCTTTTATTAACCATATTTATTTACACTATTTTTGTAAAATTACAATAATGAAAATTAACCAATATACCAACATATAATATATATATACATATCATAGAAGTAAAATATTCGTTTTAATTTATATTTCCTCCACATCAAATGAATACCTACATTTCACTGTATTCAAATTATATATTCATGATTTTTAATAATTCTAACTAATTAAAATATGTATATTCCTCTTCCTTTATTAAATATATATTAAAATAATAATATTTGCTGCATCCTCATATTAATTTAACTAATGTAGTAATGTATTGTTTAGTAGTGCATGTGTATTAGTGGTAGTTACACATAACTCCACATAGTGGCTCTCCAATCACATCTCATCACACATTTGGTGTCACTAAAGCTGCATCTGAGAGCTGAAATTGGCAGGCAGCTAAAGCAAGTCAATGCAAAGTCGATGAAATCGGGATAAAGTGATCGGGTTCGAAACTCCATTAGGTAATTAGTATGCATAATGTAATTTACAGTAATAATAGAAATGCAATATGGCGGTATACAGCAAACCATAAAATAATTTTTCCTACAACGGTGTGAAAAGTACTTTTCACGCACTCATTACAGTGTGTAAAGTGTCACTTTTCAAGCACTAGTGCGTGAAAAGTAAATAAGCGTTGCTAGCCAACAATAAAATTCGGTTAATTTATCTGTCAAGTATATAATTAGGTAGTAAATAATAATGAAAGTAATAAAATTTATTAAGAAATATGAATATACACTGTAAATGAAACAAATCTAATATTTTTTTAACAGATTGTGTACGGATCTAATTTTTAAGAACATTAATATTTTTTTGACAAGTATTCTAACCTAACCTAATTTTTAATATTAATATTAAATATACAATTTGTACATTATAAAAGACTAATCATCGTCTGTCTGAGATTCTTCCAAGTGTTTAAATTACATTTTGTACAGTGCTAAGAGAAAGGGTACTAACAGTATTTAAAGCTGCTGGATGTCTGCACACTCATAGTATTATGAGAAACATCAATACAATTCCGGTTGTAGGAAAAATGTTGTATGCAACACGTGTGTAAAATAGTATTTTTTGTCTCGTTCTACGATTTCGCACTCGACCAAAAAAGTACTACTTCACACATGTTACATAAATAACTATTATACCTCCCGTCATACCGTAGGTAAGGAAGGTAATATTATCGGTCCAAAAATTTGATGGGGAGTTTTCAGTGAATAAGCACGAATTAGGGTACCCACAACACGTTTTTACTATTTTTACGATGATGTGTGTGAGTGTGAGTGTGTGTGTGTGTGTGTGTGTGTGTGTGTGTGTGTGTGTGTGTGTGACAAATTTTTTCGTCCACGATAACTCTTATAACAAACTTCTAAATATTTCTATTTTCCGGATTTAAACTTTCTGCATTCATATAAAGAATTGATTAGATTTAGGGTAAAATTGGATAACCGAAAGTGATACTTTACATGAAACCCATAACAGTTTTTAATGAAAACTATATTAAAATATAATCCAAAACTATTCAATTTTAGTATTTGGGACTTTTATATCAAGGAGAAAAACATATTAGATTTTGGCTAAAATTAATAAACCAAAAGTGATACTTTATTTAAAGGTCTGAACAGATTTTCGTAAAAAATATATTATGATATACTCCAAAACTTGTCAAATTTAGTATCTAAGACTTTGATATAAAGGAAAGTAACATATTAGATTTTGGCTAAAATTGATAACCCGGAAGTGATACTTTATTTGAAGCTCTGAACAGATTTTCGTGAAAAATAAATTGATTAAATCCAAAACTTTTCAAATTTGGTATTTAAGAGTTTTATATTAATGAGAACGACATACTAGATTTTTTGTTAAATTGGTAAACCGGAAGTACTACTTTACAGGAAGCTATAAACAGTTTTTTTGAAAAAATATATTAAAACATGATTCAAAACTTCTCAAATTTGGTATTTAAAACAACATTATATTTTGACTATACCTATATGATAAACCGGAAGTGGTACTTAATTTGGAGCTCTTAACAGATTTTCGAGGAAAAACATAATATAATATAATCTAAAATTTGGTATTACAGACTTTACTATTTATTGGAACAACAAATTAGATTTTGTTTACAAACCATCAACCGGAATTAATTCTTTACTTAAAGCTCATTGCTATTTCAGACATGGAATTGACGGGAGGTCATGTGTTGGCCACATCAGATTTTTTAAATTTTTAATGTAACATAAAATTCAGTATATTATGCATTTACTAATTTCATATTAGTTTCAAATAAAAAATCTTAATTTCTAATTCTAGTTTAATAGATTGATATAACGGTACCTTGAATTCGATTTAAAACAGTTTTAGATAAAACGTTAAACATGATAATATAAAGAACGAAATTAACTGTTTATTTTTATCGTTCTAATAACAAAAGTATCAGTAATTTTTCATAGTTTTTCTACACATGTATTTTAGGTATCCAGGACTATTCACAGCTATTCTTAATACTAACGCGTAATGCATAAACACAATGCACAGCAACAAAAGTTTGCAAACTCCAAACTTGTCATATATCAAACTTCGTTACGTATTATCCGTTAGCACTATGTATTAACGTTATGCATTAAAAAAGTAGTTGTAAATGAGGGTTTAGTATTTCAAAATTATATGAATATGTACATAGCCGTCATTTTCAGTTCCAGAAAAATTATCGCAAAAAAAAATGATTACGGAAAAATGATCGCAAGGAACGTTGACCGTAAAGAAAATTGGACGCCTGTAAATTGGTCGCTACAATACTTGATTGCCAGAAAATGCTCTCATGGATAGTTGATAATCAACAGGGTTGGCCTGATTTAAATCATTTGATTTAAATCACGATTTAAATCATGATTTAAACTGATTTGTTTTTAAAAAAATATTGATTTAAATCAAATTTTATAAAATAATAGATGTTTTGTAGAAAATCAATTGTTTTTCAAATTATTTTAGATACCTACAGAGTTAACAAAAAAATGTACTATGGTAATATAATATAAAAATATATACATATATACCGGATGTCTACTTTTTATGGACTATAGGAAATACAATGGTAAAACTTTCATATATTTGTAAATTCTGCCCTATTAATTTTAGGACTTAAGTGTAAATACAAAAATTATTCAGAATTAAATACTGCATCAAATGAGCCAAAATTTATTTATATAATAGGTGCTTGTCATGAGATAAACGTAAAATAAAATAGCCGTTTTAAGAGTTTTACAGAGTACTATGCAAGACATGTTTTGACCTGTTTTACTTAGGTAGGCAGGGTTTAAATTTAAAGTTTAAAATTTTTGATGAACTGTTCAGCATATTGTATCGAAGAACAAAATATATAGTACTGTAACGTTTTTATTTATTTTGGTGAAGTGTAAATATTAGACAGTTATTATTAATTTAAAAAAAGTTTATTATAACGTTAATAGATATTAAAAGATAATTAAAAATAATAAATTTAAGACTAAAACTATAATTAACTAGATAACACTAACACTTTTTATTTATTTAACAATTAACACGACTATTTATTTATACGATCTTACTAAATATTTATTTCGACTATTTATGTCTCTATTTATTTATTTAACCATTTAAGTGTCCGCATACTGACCTCCACAGCGTCTATATACTCAACTGACTCAACAGTGTCTGTATATTCAACTGCTCGGAGAGAAATCACACTTTTCACCTCACTGTATGTCTATTTATGTAACTAACTTTCTCCTTCCACGGCCTCAGTATCACCAACTATCTGTATGCCCTAATTCTTTAACACCAATGCCGAGTATCCACTCCAACTCGCTGTTACTGTCCTTGTATACCTAGCTTCCCAATACTCGTCAACACTACCGACTACCGAGCATTCACATCCACGGCTATCCCAGTTTACCAGTACTTCCCGAGTACCTACTCGACACAAACTGCATACGCTCACCACGATACTGCTATGCTTCTCCTAACACTTTACTCTCTAACACTTCATGTGAAAGTCTGTATATGACTCTCCCTGTTACTAACTGACTCCCGAACATAGCTGCGTCCCGTTTATACAGCTGTCATTAGCTTCCAGAGAGCTCTAGAATGTTCGACCGCATAATAACAATGAACACTGAAAAAATAGGTTGCTTCTAGTAGCGAAAACGGTATTCTAATATCGTGACAAGGAAAATATTTACTATGGAAATAAAAAAATATTTCTATTGATTTTTAACTGTTTCAGAAACTAAAATTTCTAATTAATTAGTAAAATTATTTACTAACGTTTTTGAAAGAATATCTGATAACTGAATAGAAATCGCTATTTCAGTGAATTTTCTGAAATAAATACCACAAATTCTAATTCAAGTAAAACTTATTCTTAAAATAGCAAATACATTTACTATTTTAGTGACTTTATTCAAATTATTAGGTTGAAATTTATTCCTAGTACCGAAACTTTTTATATGGTTCCAATAATGGATGTATACATATGGAATGAAAAATAAATAAATTCATACTGAACAAAGAATTTATTTATTTATAACAAAATCTACATCGTTTATTATGTTACAAATCTGAGTAAAAAACAATAATAAATTATAAACAAACCGAGAAACAAATCTTCAAAGTGTTTTATTATTTCTTCAATATTCATCCCTTAAAATTTTCTTTTCATCAATTTCTCTGCTATTTGCCAGTATGCATAAAATCGGTTATGTTCCTTAAATGGAAAGTGCTTTATAACTATACAATTTCTTTCAAATTTGTGTATCCGAGGTCTTTGTTTCCCCTTGTTGCCTTGTTAGTAAATTCTTCTGCTACAATAAATTTACATGTATGATATTACTTTAATATTACTTACATTACATACGAGGCAGCATCTTTCGTTTATAATAAATAACTCTACACAAACTTACTTCAACTGTTTACAAACGAGTCGCAAGTTACTTACGACTTACGGCGCCATAGCTTTAGGGTTCAATCTTTACTATTATAGAATATTTATTCGCTGTCTTAAAAAAAATATCAGTAAATATAGTATTAATTTTTCTAAACTAAATAAATGTATACTCTATTTATTTTGTTAAGTTTATATTCTAAAAAAGAGAATTTAATTTTTAAAGTAGTAATCAATATTTGTAATTCAGTAAAGTGGAAAATATTTTTTTTAAATTAGAAGATTATTCGTTAAAAATTAGTAATTTTATTAACTGATATTAATAAAAAAGTATTAAGGAATAATTTTTAATTATAAATGTGAACCTATTTTTTTCAGTGAACACAAAAGATTCAGGCCACCGGTAATTAAATAAGTAATTAAACACGTCGTGGCTTGTTTGTTTACCTAGCCCGGCTGCTAGCGCGATTGCGTCATCGCTATACTTAGACGAATGTTCAGCGTAGCAGCGGGGCTCACACGTTACAGTACAAAGTACAATGAAAATAAAAAATAACGTTAAAGATCTGTAAAAGATTTACTTTGAAATATGTAATCCAAATATCATCTGAATAAATTATAATTCTTACTCTGTATTTATTTATGCTATGCGTATTCCACCATAAAAATGTATTTTCAAGTGTTGTAGCTATTTATTTCGTTTAAATTATTCATGTTTGTTTTTATTTTCGACAATTATCTTAATAGTTATTTAATTGCTTTTTAAATATTTGGTTTAAACCTACGTTGAAGATTACAACGAACGCATGTAATTTTTTACAAAAATACAGCCAAATTACATGAAAATAAAGCTCTTCATCTTCATAATAGTTTACTTTTTATCCATAAAAAGTTTCACTTAATGAATCCACTAAAAATATGAAAAAACTATGCCCATATTTTAATTATTATGAGAGCACATGCATTGGAAACTAAATAAATATGTTAAAAGTGTTCGTTTGAATAGATCAATATTTATTTATTTTCGCATGTTCCATTACGAATGAATGATTTATAATTTTAATTAACAATATTACTGCATAAATTATGGAAAAATAAATAAATGAAAAGCAGCATACGTGCAAATATTTTTCGAAATGCTTTGTTTCATTATATTGGAATTTTTCAACTATTTTATATCGTAATGAACATATTTTACTCATTATAAGCAAATGAGAATAAAAACTTATTTGTTTTAATAAAACATTAATGAATTATGTAAGTAAATTTGCATAATATCTTTTATTCTGCATAAATAATTGACCAAGGTGAATTGTACTCGTATTTTTTTTAATTTTATTATATTTTTGAAAAGTTATATGCAAAACAACTTTGTAATTACATATTATAATACGTAGTAAACATTAAAAATATTTTTATACGAAACTAGAAATGTACAGCTATATTTTTTACAAACATTCTCTACAAAGGTACATGAGGTCTAGCATTTCATGTCGAATAATATCATTGGAATGTCTCATTCAAAGAATTGTATTGCAATACCAACATTTAATAAAAATTTAATATTTTAATCATTCGTCATTAATTTTTTTAATAATATAACATATGATTGTTTTTATACAGTTGGGTAGCAAATTTCATGTACATTTCAAATCTGAAAAAATATTTAGGTTGAAATAATAATATTGAACTACTTTCTAAATTTTATAGAGGGTTGAACATACTATAATTTATGTTATAAAGGGTGTAAATGAAATAAGTACATTAAATTTAACCAGTAATATAACTCGTCGAGAGCAACAATATTTCTTAATAACTTTTTCTCGAAATCGCATATTTTTTTAGCATTTTTACAACCCCGTAAATTGACGAGTCGTTCCAAGTATTTTTCTAATAATTGAATGCAGTAGCAATAGCTCTGAAAAATTTTGTTTTAGAGCAATTGACAGTCCTGTCAGTTGTTGCAATTAAATTTTGACATTAGTAATAAACTTGTTTATAAGGTAAAATTCGATCAAAATGCTTACGTTTACAAATAGCGAGTACACAGACATTGTAATTACTTACCTATGATTTATTTATTCGTATTTTTATTACATTTTAATTTGTGGTTGATATAAAGACAGTGTTATAGAGTTGCCAACGCATTTAGACGGAGCGTTTCCAAATCATACTGTTCCTAATATTCGCACATTTGTTAATCTTGTACATCTTTATCACAATACGGAGTGTCACATAATACAATTTTTAAAAAAGCAACAGTTGTATCCATATAATGTGCAAAAAGTTCAATGTTTTCAGCACATAACAGACTTCAATTTTGGGAATGGCTCATAATGTTCATTAATGAGACTGAATTTACTTGGGAAGGTGTATTTATTATGCACAATACACATCTCGACAGACGTAAATGCTGTAAAAATTTTCATTAAAAAATGTTTGGGCGGGAACAATAAATGGATGACTAATTATTGGTACTCATGTACCTCGTTTAAATGAACAAAAGTTTGTACTTACATTTTTTGAATAACGTATTTAAACTATTATGATTTGTCGACGATAAATAATCATCTCGTATCCTAATAACTATGCTTTTGCTCTTCCTCGTTAACTCGTTCCTCCTTGTCTTCCTCTATTCACAGTTGATTAAAATCCTGATTTAATACACAACTTTATAATTTTGTCATCCAAAATTTAAATATCTTTATTTTAAAAATTGGACTATTACGATTTAATTAATAATAAATGTTATTTCCGGTGATTCGTTTATTAATTACTGTAACTGCAAGTGTAACCGACAATTTTTGAGCTGTTTGTATCCCCCTTGAATACGGCATCAGCCATTTGTTCTCCATGGGCGGGTAACGAAATATGCAGCAAATCTTCAAAGAATTTTAACTCAAAATCTAAAAGACTTAGAAAAAAAGTTATTAAGAAATATTGTTGCTCTCGTCCAGTTACATTACTGGTTAAATTTAATGCACTTATTTCATTTACACCCCCTATAGTTGAAATCGCTAAAAGTAATAATAAGCGAGATATTTGCTGGTCTATTTATAAACGGACAGCCTGTATACCGTGTGTCTATTTTAAAGGTGTACATAGGAGATTAACATGGGAAATCAGTTTTTTGCAATTTCCTGTCCTGCTAATTATTTCTAGCAAAAACGCATCAAATAAAAGTTGTAGGGAATAAAATTCTGCATCTAAATCATTAAATAAAATTACCTTTACATGCTTTGTAACGACAGAAATTAAATATAAAAATGTCGAAAATTTCGTTTAAAATATCGACAGCCATGGAATTGAACTAAAAATAAATAAATGCTTGACGCTTTATCTGTTACAAAATAAGTTAACTTATTTGACGTTTCGGACAATTTGAATTTGTCTCTCGTTTTATTGTCTGAAATTATTAGAAAATTAATATATATACTAATGAAGAGCGTGATTTCACAATTGCTAAATTCGTGACAAAATTTGAAGACTGCTAATGTGTCTTCAAAAAATACACGTGAGTCGCGTAATCAGAATTTAGAACGAGCAGGCAAACGTGCGTTACTAGAAGAGTGTTAGGAATAAGTGTAGTCCCTTCCTGTAGTACTAGATGTATTGGAAATGAGTTGGGAGTACATCACAGTATCATACATAATTTTGTTACGCAGTTGAATTTTTAATAAATTCATATTATTTAAACAAAACTGTATTTTTTAACTTTATTTATTAGTCTAATACAATATTTCTCTTATTATAATTAACGATATTTTTCAAATCAAATTGTCAGAAACGTCAAATAAGTTAACTTATGTTGTGACAGATAAAACGTCAAGCATTTATTTATTTTTTGTTCAATTCCATTGCTGTCGATATTTTCAACGTAATTTTCAACATTTTCATATTTAATTATTGTCGTTACAAAACATGTAAAGGTAATTCTGTTTATTGACTAGATGCAGAATTTTATGCCCTAAAACTTATTTGACGCGTTTTTGCTTAAAATAATTAGGTAAGCAGGAATTTGCAAAAAACTGATTTCCCATGTTAATCTCCTATGTACACCTTTAAGACAGACACACGGTATATACAGGTGTAATCATACTTCGGGGGAAAAAAATTAAAGGGCATATGCTACTGACCAAAGTGAGTAAAAAAGGCTTAATCAACATGGGTCCGATCTTCAATAGTTTCCGAGTTATAAGGCAGTGAAAAATTAGTTTTTACGGGGTTTACCTCTGCTATCTCGAAAACTAAGAGTTACAACTTCGATTAAATAAGACTTTTTGTTTACCTTTCAGAGGTCAACTTAGATGTGCTTTTGTTTTTTTTTTAATCAAATAACTGTACCTACTAAATCAAATGTTGTGGCAACTTTGGCCAATATTTGATTTTAAAATAACTTTGTTACTATTAGAAATTGAGAGAAATGTTTCATATAAAATTTTATTGTTATCTTATAGTCGATTCTAATAAAAAATGGCCTCTTCTCGGAAACAGTTGAAGATCGAACCCATGTTGATTAAGTCTTTTTACTCATTTTGGTCAGTATTATATATACCCTTTCATTTTTTTCTCGAAGTATGATTACACCCTGTATAGATACAGTATGTTATTTCTATAAGATTGCTCACTATTGGTAACTTTTTTATTTGAAGAAGTACAATATTGGTTAAATTAGAAAAATTGTGCCATTTTGCATATAAAAATTAGTAATATCAGAAAAAAATGTATCAGTGGTTCCCAAAATATAGGACAAAATATATATTTTTTAAATGGAACCATATTTTATATTCTATTATTGGAAAAAAGAGTGTTTTTTTCTGTTTTCAATAAGATAATGGTGTTCATATACATTTTTTTTTTAAATAAACGAGTTATTTATGTTTGCAAGCAAAATCCAGAAAAGCAAATAAGTAGGTACTACATTAATGTTGGAGGGAGAAAGATAAGAGGACAGAGGACACCAGAATAAATCTATAGCACTACAGATGAGAGAAAAAAACTGTTTTACAATAATAATGGGTTTTCAAGTGTTGAAATTTAAAAAAAAAGAATTTCCGGTCACACAGTGATAGAAACAATTACACAAAGAGAAGAGGAAATACAAGAACAAGTCAGATTCAACGATATAAGAAAATCTTGATATAACAATAAGTACCAGATAATCCGGCCACTAAATCTACCAGGATATCTGGCAGATGTGAAGAACAAAGAAGACGTCCGCATCATAGCAAGATTTTGATGTGGAAATGAGGAAGTTGCGAACTACTTTTGGAGACCCGAAACAAACAATAGGTAACTAAATGCCGCATTTGCGGCGAAAATTGAAGAAACTTTAGAGTATTTGTTATAGATTTGTCGTGACTTTTGAATACAAACACAAATCAGTACTAGGCAAATTAATGGTCGGCTCTCAGGTGCAATCTGCTTTCTACTCTATTTTCCTTTCATAGTTTAGTGCTATAAAAACCTACTACGTTCACTCTTTTGTTCTTATTACTATTATTATTCTAATAATATTTAGAATCTTTTAAAAATCTTCCAATTACAAAATTATTTTTCGTCGTACCTACCGCGAAATGTGGCTATATGTTATTGTTTTGTGGACAGTAAGTGACAATTTACATTCAACAGCTAATCACCATAGGCAACGGGTTTAAATATTTCATTAGATGTCTAGGGTAAAAAAGTAAATTCTTACAACACCGACATTTCGGTGCACACTTGCACTTTCTTCAGGGTAGTGTCTATAAAGACTTTTGTGGGGATTTCGCCAGTAATAAAATATGAGAGGTTACATTTACCGCCTCTTGTATTCTTGAAACATGTTTTGAATTAGTTATAATTATAAATTTATTACACAAAATTATTAATTTAACTGACGCTGACACGTAGCACTTTTGAACTTGTCTTGTTGAAATAAAGCTTGATTTACATTAGCGCTACAATGACGGTACAATAACGGTACGATACTTCTTGGTCCAATGCATTTTAATAGACCCATTTACATCTACGTTCTCAGTACGATGACGGCCCATATTTATTGATTTACATTAGCGGTACGACCAGGGTACCAAATCTGGCAACCCTACCTACGATTCTTGATACTGTAACACGAGGGGGGGTCTCCTTTGAATATCTGAAGAGGATGACTACTAATACTGATGATTCCAACGATGACACACTGACTGACTGGTGAGAAAGATTTCTTGAGAAGAACTGAACACACATACACTTACACTTTATGAACATTACGAGAATTTACGGACATGGACATTACTTTGTATTTACTAACTACTGTTATATTTACATGATTACATTATTATTAATTAAAGATAGCCTAACATGTTACATTCTGTAACCTAGCGGGCGGGTGTTCTGCACGCGCCACGCACCCCAAAACTAAAAGACACTACATGTCCAAACCAAAACACGTCTGCACGACGCGACGAACTAATCTAAATTCTTCTACATGTTTACTCCATGAGTAACTAAATTCGACTGTCTAAAACAAAACGCTATCTTCAGGACAGGATTATCTTAGGGGTACAGGGTGCATAGGCTAGGGCATTCAAAGTCACGCACGTATACATAATAATTTCGAGACCTAATAATAAAGAAATAAATGTCGTGACTATCATAATACGATAAGAATTTATAAACTGAATTTTGACTTAAATAGATAAACAGAGTTAAAATATTAATATCGAAACTAAAATTTAGAAAAGTTTATAAAAAGTTATTTATCTGTTATTACTCTTACCCTCGCCTTGTCACAATACATAAAGAACTATTTGATTGCGTTTTATACATGCGGATGGAAAAAATACTATCCGTAGTATATCATATAAAAAGTAAAATAATAAATTAATGAAATAATCCTCTATTCTTGTTGGATAAATATCTGTTTCTATAGCAATAGTACGATTACATTAACAATAGCTTATTAATAAAACTTTCAGCAGTAAACGCAATAAAATATTTATTTGTTAGACTGTATTATACTCGTATTTCTTTTGTAAACCATGCATTATTTTTCAATATGAATAACCTAATCTGGTAATCTTATCCGCTGCCATTTTCAGCTTTAGCACACGACAGGGCCTCACGCATACGGTAGTAGCATAGCTGTGCTGTGTGTAGAGCAAAGCTACAGCGGCATAGCGATAGAAAAACAACAATTAGAGCTAATGTGCAGCACGTTCGTTCGGATTACGCGGTATCTGATTGGCCGGTCAGTCCTGCGTGACTCTGTCTCTCTCCAACCCGAACGGTTCCGCTCCGGTGGCTCACGACACCTCGACAGGAAACAAAAGCCTCACATGCCCGATTCGTCCGGAACAATTCTACCATGGTAGAAATAAACCAGTTGTTTCGAATTTCGTGCTCGTTCTTATGGCTTGGAAAATGGTTTTTTTTTTTTGTCATATATTGGAGAGAAAGAATAGCCAAATTGAAGACACCGGTACAAAAATGAGGCAACTGCATTTTTCAGGAAATAAAAACCATTTAACTTTTTAAATAAATATTTTTAGATTTTCTGTAAATATTATAGTGTAGTGTAGATTATTGAGCTATATATGTGACGTATCAAAAGTTCACACTTCAATGGGTGTATTCTAAATACAATCCGTTAAAATATATTATGTGAACGGATTCCGTTAAAATATTTCTTATTAACGGATTCCGCTAAAAATTCTATTCACAATATGACATTTCAACGGATCCGTTAAAATTAATATAATAAACGGATCCGTTTGCTCCTAGGGCAGTGTTGTCTAATTGTAAATATCAACATATTTATATTTTGATAAGAACAAAATATATTAAGATCTAAACAGATATTTGTGATACATAAATTTAGAGATACTATTTAGTAATAAATTTAAATCAATAAATAATCACAATAATGAATATATTCTTCAAAATAATCTTTGGAATGTTCGTAGGTGAATACTTTGTTGTAATAAATGTCAAAATTGTCAGTTTCATAACCTTTTCATATTATTATATATTATTGCAAATTTGGAAAAAAGTGGACATAAAACAAAAAAATCTATAAAACCATAATTCGTTACTTATTAAGCGCAGCTAAAGCAATAATGAAAAAGGTCCCCATCGCCCAATCCCAACATTTATCTTGAAATTATACACACCACCAAGCTAATCTACAGTATCGAGAAAATGAACATACGCGGGGTCACAATTAAATATAGGCGCATGCACTTTAAAAACTACACAAATTATAAAACACACATTATGAGCTTGATTCTTAATTCTTCACAAATATTAATGAAGCTTTCTTCATTAGATTCATTCATCTAATCAGTATTATTCGAATATAATCAAAATATCCATTGTTGTAATCAGAATATTCTTTGTTGCGATAAAAATATCCTTTGTTGTAATCAATAATTATAAATAAAGGCACCAATAGAACATTTGTGTCTTGGGCCCCATTAAATGCAGTCCTGAAAATACTCGAATATTTTTAAAACATTAGGTAAAGTACCAGATTTGCAATGTAGAGTAAAATATCTGCTCGTTTCATTAGAGAAAGCATTTTTAATTTTTTTGAGAACGAGAAATGAATAATTTTTGTATTGTTAAAATCTTACATCGAACCGATTTTTTATAGGTTATGTACGAGTATTATTTTGTTATAAAAATTATTTATTTGTACTTTCCTTTCAATTACATTTTATGAATTTAGAAATTTCTAAATATTTATGTATTAAATGTCGTCCGTTTACAATTAACGGCTATGAATCATTCTCCGTTTAAATTTTATTTATGAACGGATAACATAAACGAATCTCCGTTTATATTATTAACGGATAGTGTCTTTAGAATAGCAAAATCTAGTTAACGGATATCTTAATTTTAACGGTCCGTTTATAAATAACGGAATGTCTTTAGAATACACCCATTAGTGCGGCATTTAAAAAAAGTTGAGGAGCTGCCTCCTATTTTGCACTAGGGATAATTAAAGTGAAATGTTTTAACTCCTAAATAACTCATTATCATTTTCATTTAAACACTAACCATCAGCAGAACGCAAAACGCAAGAACAAAAAGTAAAAGCAACACAGTTACCATAACAGGTGCTGCGTTTTAGCGGAGTAAATATGAATTAGGCAATTCTGGAATTACCTCGTTTTGCAATGAATTGATGAAGGAGACATTAATGTATCTTGTATAATTGGATGAAATAATAAGCAGGATTGCTGTCCAAAATTTTATTGTTTAGTCTGAGGCCAACGTTTCGCTGCCACTTACAACTCCAACAGGGCAAAAATCTAAGGCATTAAAAAGAAGTAAATAAATATAAATATATTTGTTCAGACATAATGTTATCGTCGAAAATATTAACAATTGTCATTCAGGAGACAGTGTAACTTAAAATAGCTTTTTACCTCCCGCTACCCTTGGTAAGGGAGGTATAGGGATCGTGCTAAGAAGCGCATATCGAGATTTTGGTAAATGACCACCTTTTTAAGAACCCTAATCCAATTTTAACATTTTCACGATGATGTATGTGTGCAACAATCAGATTAGAATTAATTTATTTATGCTAAAAATTTTGCAAATTTATCTTTACTTTCATATTATCGCTGAAAAGATATTTATTAATGAAATTTACATAGTTATGTACTACCAGGAATAACATCACACCACTGCAAAAGAAACACTGACAGACAAACAATTCTCATAATGTGGATTACGATGATCGACTGGTAGCAGAATGGAAAATTGGGAAATGATCGGACACGCAGTCTAATGTAAATAATTTATTTCCTGGCCTACGTTTCGACTGTTACTACAGTCTTCCTCAGGGCTAGAAATGGTCAATGCCGTTTTTAATAATTGACCATTTCTAGCCCTGAGGAAGACTGTAATAACAGTCGAAACGTATGCCAGGAAATAAATTATTTACATTAGACTGCATGTCCGATCATTTCCCAATTTTCAATTCTCATAATATTGTTACCCTTTAAATTATTCATCGAACTTCAAGTACATTTAAAGTAATTCAATTACATTTAAAGTACTTCAAGTATTTTTCCAAATGTTAAGTACCAAGTACATGTGACTAGACTTACTTTGTCAAGTAAAAAGTACTATAAATAGAAAGTACGTCAAGTACAATATTTGAAGTACCGAAAGTACTTGCAAGCCTAATAAAGTACTTTTTTTCAAACGTCGTAGAAATGACACTTTTTGTGACTTGATTCACAAGGTAGAAGTTTCATTTCTACGCCGCTGGAAATTTCTACGCCGGCGGAGTAGAAATAAGCTAATTTCTACGCCGCCGGAGTAGAAATAGCTAATTTTTACGCCGGCGGCGTAGAAATTAAATAAACAAGTATCCATAGAAACTACATAGAATTAGCGAATAAAAAGAAAAATAGTGCGTTTGAAAAAAAAATTTAATGTGTCATTCGGAATAAAAGTGTCTTTGTGTGCCTCGCATGCAATTGTCCGACTCGCTTCGCTCGTTGTGCAAACTTCCATGCTCGCCACACAAAGTATCACTTTTACTCCTAATACGGTGTGTTCAAAATAATTCTTAACTCGGAGTAGGCTATGTACAGAGAAACGTATGTCAATTAATTAAATGTCAATTTGACATAAGATATTGTCAAAAATGTTTTGTAAAGAAATCAAAGCTTTTCTTTCTGTATCTTATTTTAGAAATGGAAACAAATTACAAAACGGCGAATGTGAATATACTGTATCCTTCTTTATTGTCTTTTCTCTTTAAAATTACATTTCAAGATCAATTTTGACAATTTGACTTTTGAATTGCATAATTATCAGACACACGTTTCTCTGTTCATAGCCTACTTCGAGTTAGGAATTTTTTTGAACACACTGTAACACAATATACTATTCTTGCAAGTATTGCCCAGCTCTGAATGACAATGTTACCACAACAACTAATTTGAAATGGAGCTAATAGTTACATTTGTTTCAATAATAGCCTACTTCGTTTTAAGCTTACTATAATATTATCAACGTGTAATAGTAGATAGATATGGGAAAGTTATAAAATCGCGACTCACTTGTTTTTCTATATAAATAATTGTAATTTGCTAGGAATACTTATCAACCCTTTGTCTACAAGAGATGATTATTTAAAATCAATATCTTAATGTACTCCAGAGTTATGGAGTTTCAAACAGGATTCGTTTTTTAATAGCCAGCCGGTATAATAGGACAAAACATCAGAGGATAATACGGGACAGCGCAACACTCCCGACAGGAAACAAAAGCACATTGGCCAGTCGCAGCCACCTGGATGGCGTAGCAATGGATTTTTTGGGTTTGCTGAAGTTTGGCTGCTTGTTTAAGATATATTGTTCAAGATGTAATGATAGTAATTATAAGAGAGGACGACTCAATTAGCTGCCTTAACGTGTAATTGTGCTTGGGCGGCCATGTTTAATTTTGTGTGGTTCAAGGAATAGGCTACTGTGCAAATGTGCCCTAATTAGATGTTGTAGCTCTGATAATTCCTTCGTAGAATTGTGTGACATGGCTGATATGTTCATTTCATGTTGTCGAACTCAAATTGCTACCTCCTTGTTATTGTTTTATCATGTTTCGGCAACTAAATAAACTGGTTTCTGCTCTAATTATACCTATATAAAATGCCCACAACAACAGACAGCAGCAAAAAATATGTTGAAAAACAAACATCCATATAATAGACAAAACGAGTATAAGTAAAAAGCTGCAGGTGTATTATCTATTATGTAACTTTACGTTAAAACTTAAAAAATACATTAAATTTTTGTTTGAAAAACCGTCATCTTTCTTCAAAAGATTAAATCCGTTTTACATTATACTTTTTTGCAGAGGTTATTGTAAGGATTTTTTTCCACTGCACAACAAAATAAATCCCTGTATATTATATTCCCTTTAAGCCATTCAGCATATATCGCTCGCATCAACGCCAATTTTAAGTAGCCGAAATTACATTGGATAAACTTGTCTCTTGTCTCCAATTTCAGCCAATCAGAGAGGTTAAAAGTATTCCCTATTCTCTAAAATACTGAATGGCTTAAATGGAACAGAGTATAGGTTTATAATTGTTTGGTGAAAGAACTTTATTTAATTCAATTCAAGTTGGATTATAACGAAATACTAGAGCATCCACAAATAGAAAAGTTGCGGAAATTGACGCTTCCAGAGTTAGTTCTTAACTATTTCTTCGGAATTAAATTTAAAAAATATAACATCGTGTCTCGGAAGAAATTGTCGGTAGATTCCGAAAATGCGGTTTTGTATATTTATTACAACATGCCTTCTCTGTTAGAATGAAATCCCCGGAAAGCCACAATGATAAGCGTGAGCACCTCTAATGGTATTTTTGCTGAGGCCAATACCAATGATGAGGATAAGACAAGCGAAGAGTCTGAGGGAAAAGCTAGTACAATTTTAGTGCTTACATAGGATGTTTCTAAATCTGTCACTAATTTTAAGGGTATATAGTACTGACTAATATGTTTAGTTATTTAAAAAAAAAAATTATTTGGCTTATTCGAAATAAATGAAAAATAACTGCACAGATTTTAATTTCCCACTGCACAATTTGCTTTTCCTACTGCACATTTTGTGTCCAACTGCACGTTAGAATAACCTCTGCTTTTTTGTGTAAATTCTATACTAGTTTCTAGAAGATATATTATTTTTCATTCAAGTTAAATCTGGCATTACCTAATCAACAAGTGCTAAAAACAGTTTAGCTAGCCAAGTATTGTCTATGCCTGACAAAAAATATTGCTGTTTGCGGCAATAATGAACAAGATAGAACATTGTTATATGCTGTATCGATACTATATTAATTTTATCAGCCTATTTGAGAAAAATTGTAATGTTTTACATTTTAGCTTCAATACGTATTTAAATCCCAACCAGAAAATTTGTTTACAAACATTCAATTTTATATATTAAATAAACCAGATGTCAAAATTCAGTCTTAAATGTTTTAAATATTACACAATGTTTTTATATTATTTATTTTATTTTATTTATTTATTTATTTAGTTATTTATTTATTTATTTATTTATTTATTATTTGGGAAACCAACAAAATAAATCCAATAATAGGTTTCCTCGGAATCCATACAAATTAAAAAAATGTTAAATTACAAACAAACAACAAACAAAAAAATAGAAAACAGATATAAAACAATAGAAATGAAAAAATGATATTTGAAATTTGACAAATACAAAAAGTTCACATTGAACGTAGTTAGACATTTAAGGCATGTTTAAATTGACCTAATGACAGACAAAAAAGATCTAAATGCTGAAAATTATTATTGTAGCATTCAGGGACCCGAAGCGTAACGAAACCGTAACCGAAAATCGCACCGACATTTGACTTTTTATGAAACCGTAACCGAAAACCGATAACTATATTTTATTTCTTCAAATATGGAAACCAAAAACCGATACGAAATAGAAATTTATTTTGTAACCGGAAACATAACCGAACCGAAAATTAGAAGTCTGGATTGTATTATGATGATTTATTTTACCATATCTCAGTTTTTTCATACTTCTCAGACAAGTGTCTTTAAAGATCGATCTGCCAATCACACTTGCTCATTTGACAGGCATATCTGGGATAGACACTCGGCGATCTTCTATAATAAGTGCCCGTAGAGCACGGTCATCCCTTGTCGCAATCATCGAAAAACGCCCAGTTTTAACGTTTGTCTCAATATTTCTGGTATTTTAAAACTGCAAAATTAAGTTTCTCGTCGTTCTTGATGAATTCTTAAGTTTTTTACAATTTTTTGCCCAGAAAGCCCAGTTTATGCACAATAATAATAGAATTTCGTATATTAAGGGATAAAAACTTTCCGCGAACCTACTTTTTTAATAATCGTACTGTATTGACATGTTATCAATAGGTTTTAATTGGTTTCTTAATGCAAAATCAATCATATATTTGAAGAAAAAAAAACGCATCTTTGTGTAGATCAACATATAAACATTTAATTCTAATTCTGCGTTCCAGTTATAGTCCAATCGATATGCGTAAGACATAATGTTGTCTTTATTTTGCTTTTTATAATTATTGTAATACTGTTAATTAATACTAAAACTACATATTGTCCATTCGTCGAGACGAGAGAATATGGAACTAATTCTTGAACATACACTAATCGTTCTGCTGGTCAAAAAAGGATAATTTTGGAGCCGAAATTACCTTTTTATGTAGTTATATTTTTTAAATAATAATTTGCTAAAAGTAAAGGGGAAGGTGCGCAATTTTATATTCTGCGCAAGAATAGCTAGTTATGGCCCTGTCAACAATAGGACGTGCAAAGGTATAAAATAATAAAGTAAATGAAGTGATACTATTGAAACGATTAAGAGACCTGTATATAAATCCTAAAGTCTTGTATGCTTTTCTAGCAATGGTATCAATATGTTAGTTAAATAGTAGTTTATCTTACAATAGTAGTGTTATTTAACTTATGGAAGAAATTAATAACATTTTTATTTCTTGAAAACGATACCACAGAACATTTGTCTATGCCCAAGTATAAGTCAATCTCATTTTTCTAAATAAAGTAGTTTATTCTGTAATCGGATACAATCTTGAACGTTGTGAATTTCAATGAACATTTTCAGATCATCGGCG
Source organism: Harpalus rubripes (assembly GCA_963082715.1). Lineage (NCBI taxonomy): Eukaryota > Metazoa > Arthropoda > Insecta > Coleoptera > Carabidae > Harpalus > Harpalus rubripes. The sequence goes on from OY720453.1 coordinate 60,143,659, forward strand.
TATAATAGAAAATTGCAATACGTAAATCATTTATAAATTGAATTAATATAAAAATTAAAGAGCAAGGGACCTAAGTGTGATCCTTGCGGAACACCTGATGGAACTGAAATTACCGTTACATAAAACAAACTGAGAATGATTTCTTATGTAAGAATGAACCCAACGTAATAGTTATATAAGAAGTAACGGCACTAACCCTTACAAATCTTCCATTAACAAGTAGTTTTTTAAGTTTGTCACAGACTTTCCTCATATTTTGCGTTGCCGCCATTTTACTTAATATTATCTATCTTTTTTAATTTTTTTTATGGCATGGCTGTCACTCTGTCACAACCACGAGAATAAATCAAATGACATAAAACGATTTATACGAGTATTCATATTTGTTTAAATTAGACATGTATCCAGTCCAGTATCACAATTCCCTAACTTTTCAATAATGTCGGCCATGCATATAAAATTAAAATGTTTTAACTGTATATATTTTTGTGTGTACATAGCCTCATCGTTATGTTTCTGTTTATGTTGAACGACTTCTAAAATTTGATTTACATCTAGGTATTAAATTTCAGAACAATCTTCATAATCATAATGAAAGTATGTTTTTATTTTTCTTAAGTTTCTTCTTAAACAATAGCAAAATTTCCATATTTAACTTTATTATAAGACAAAAAATATATGAATATTCGGGAGCCAGTATAGTGTAATGAATAGAACTAATTTACGTCGGGTGAAAATTTTAAGAAAATTAAATTACCCACCAAAAGTTAAACGAAAACAGCTGCGAGAATAAAGTACCGCAAAGTTAAACCTTTTCTTTAACCATTGTTAAAGATAGGTAGGTAAACAAATTTCATACATTCTTTGAATCTAATTTATTTTATAAAATTGCTTTTGTATATTTACAGATCTTTAAATAATGTGTCTGTTTTCTCTTAAAATCGAATACATATAGTTATTTTTTTTAAATCTAGCTATATCATTATTATACACATTATTCCATAAAATTGAAAGAAATCACATTTTGCATACGATTGTTTAAATAAATATTAAATTTAGATCCAGTTTATTCTTTCCTACGTTGGCTTGATTTAAATAGACCGATATCTTGGTTAACTAACCAAGCACTTATGATTTGTGTTGTTTGTGTAATCACTGATCATTATGTTAAGGCCTTATCACACTAGAAGTAGTATAGTAGTATCTCTGTCTTGTCACGCATTATCCATGACTTCGGTTCATATCGCTGACTTACTCCAGTGTGATAGCTACAAGAAAGTCATGGATCCTGTTGTCAGATGAAATGGAATCGGTTTCATTTCCTCTGCCTATTTATCGCTGACTTCTCTACTGCGCATGCGCAACTGTCTCTGAAGTACAGGAATGTGACTACGGAGTAAAATATAACTGCAGAAACGTCAGTATTTGACATTTTTTTGTTTGATGCACGTAAAATTAGTATGCTTGCCCGCAATTGCATTCTTTATCCAAAGTTTCCATTCATTTTACTTGAAAGAATTTGATATGTCAAAGAAATTTGAAATATGTTTTCATTAAAGAAACTATATCATAACCAACTTCAAGTATGAAAATCTACTAAAAGTCAGAGAAAACGGTTGTTCGAAATTGCAGTGTGATAGATCGTGTTGGTCATACAAAATAAGTCAGCGAAAAAGAATCAGAGATATGATTGTAGTATAAGGTCTTTAGATGCCTTTTGAATCCAGTACCACACCAAAATAATTATTAGCATCATTATAAGACATTTTATCATATACTCGTAACGTAACGTGATCAATTATTAGATTTAAGCATATATTTTCAGTGGTTGTGTGTTAACAAGATAAGTTTTGTGATGTGACTTGTAAAATTTGTTTTAAAATGCTGTTTTGTGAATTTTATTCAACACACAAAATAGTATATTAAAAAACAAGTTTCATAAGACAATATATTAACGTACGAGTCAACGTCATGCCACGTCTAGAAAACGAAAAGCGCCAAAAACGATGCAGTGCGTTTATAGATCTGATCTTCTTAACGACGTGTTTTAGTGCGTTTATAGACTTATAAAGATACCGACATTTAAGTATATAGTATATACATTTACAAAACTGTCAGCTATATTCTAAATATCGAGCTCACTAGTAGTATTGAATGAATGAATAATATACGTGGCCGGTAAGATTGGTGATGTTAATGTTCTTACTTGTTTTCCAACTATGACACTCTTTATTCAACTGACTGGTGGACGCTTGGATAATTGGCGTCCACGACTTTGCAAAAAGAACGAAGCACACACACTACAATTTCCTCTCACTTGTTGACTGATGAGGGATGCTGACGAACACTTAGATTTAAGGACATGGGCAATACTTGATATTTATAACTACTATTTTTACCTCCCGTCATACCGTAAGTAAGGGAGGTAATGCATGCAATCGTGCCGAAAATTCGATGCTGAGTTTTCAGTAAATAAGCACGAATTAGGGTCCCCACAACACGTTTTTACTATTTTTACGGTGATGTCTGTGTGTGTGTGTGTGTGTGTGTGTGTGTGTGTGTGTGTGTGTGTGTGTGTGTGCGTGCGTGTGTGTGTGTGTATGTATGTGTGTTTGTGTGTGTATGTGTGTGTGTGTGTCTGTGTGTGTGTGTGTGTGTTTGTTGTGTGTGTGTGTGTGTATGTGCGTGATGATTTTTTCGTCCACGATAACTCTTACAACAAACTTCCGAAAATTTTCCGTATTTAAGCTTTCTACATTCATATAAAGAGTTGTTCAGATGTTGGGTAAAGTTGGACAACTGGAAGTGATACTTTACTTGAAGTCCATAACGGTTTTAAATGAAAGAATATATTAAAATACTAATACTTTACTTGAAGCTCTGAACAAATTTTCGTGAAAAATATATTATGGTATACTCCAAAACTTTTCAATTTTAGTATTTAAGACTTTCATAACAAGGAGAATAACATATTAGATTTTGGCTAAAATTAGTAAACCGGAAGTGATACTTTACTTGAAGCTCTGTACAGATTTTCGTGAAAAATATATATTGTGATATTTTTCAAAACTTGTCAAATTTGGTATTTAAAACTTTTAAATTAATGAGAACGACATATTAGATTTTTTCTAAAATTGATAAACCGGAAATGATATTTTACTTGAAGCTCTGAACAGATTTTCGTGAAAAATATATTATGATATATTCCAAAAACTTGTCAAATTTGATATTTAAGACTTTTATATGAAGGGGAGTAACATATTATATTTTGGCTAAAATTAATAAACAGGAAATGATACTTTATTTGAAGTTCTGAACATATTTTCGTGAAAAATATATTGATAGAATCCAAAACTTTTCAAATTTGGTATTTAAGACTTTTATATTAATGAGAACGAGGTATTAGGTTTTGATAAACCGGAAGTAGTACTTTATAGAAAACTATAAACAGATTTTCTTGAAAAAATATATTAAAACAATTTGGTATTTAAAACTCGATTTTGACTATACTTATATGATAAACCGGTAGTGGTTTTTAATTTGGAGCTCTTAACAGATTTTCAAGAAAAAACATAGTAGAATATAATTCAAAATTTCGTATTACACTTTTCTATTTATTGGAACGAGAAATTAGTTTTTGTTTAGAAACGATCAATCAGAAGCTCATTGCTATTTTAAACATGGAATTAACGGGAGATTATGTGCTGCCCACATTATATTTTTTATTTACATGATTATAATTATTAACTAAACATAACTAACACAATTAAACAAATTACTAACATGTTACATGGTAACTCAGTGGACCGGTGATTAACCAACGAGCAAAACTAAAACACTCTACATGTCTGGACAACAAACTTCTTCACGACGTGAGAAACTAAACTAGACTAAATAAAAACAAAGGCATTATCTTCAAGAGCAGATTTCTCCAGGGCGTGCAGAGCACAGGGTAAGGCAACCATAACAAACTATCAACCCTGCACGTAAGCTTGTGATAACTTAAATACTTACGAGTAATTGACAACACAACAGTCAAAGATCGGTCATCCAGACTAAACAAAAACCCTCGATAGGAAAAATTATAATTATTTCTAAACAGAATTTTGACTAACAAAGATAAGTTGAAATATTATTTCTGAACTATAATTTAGAAAAGTTTATAAATAGTATTTTATGTACCAAGGGCGTTACGATGATGATAATGCCAGGAGGGCGACGAAGATCTAGCCCGAGAGCCTTTGGCCCGAGGAATAGATGTCCGATTTTATCGAAACGGTGTAAAGAAATTATTTTGAATACGTTGAGGAAGAGAAAGGCATAAATATTCCCTTAATTATTCCATTCTCGTGTGTAGATGATGTAAGTATTATATTTTGAGGTTCGTTTTCACATGACAGATCTCAGTTCTTTATTTCTTATACATTTATTTATGAATATTATTACATTTTAGAGAGTTTGTACTGCTTTGGATGGGTCACATGTGACGGTAAATAATATAAAAAATGAATTCAAACGTGGATAAATACCGTCCCCAAAAAAATTAGTCATCCGTCAAAAATCAATGCAAAACGTTGCACTCTGCAGTTGGACGTACTTACTATTTACATGTATGTTTAGAGTTATAATCTGTTTAGGGCCCTTTTCATAATAAATTTTAAGTATTATAATTAAATTAAAAATGATTTCTGCGTTGTGCTTTCAAAGATGCTTTTTTTATTATATTAAATGTTGTAATCAATTAATGTATTAATTGTTGTAATCAATCCTTATTATTATAATGAATTATAATTAAAAAGAAAATAATTTTCATTATATACCGTTCATGTTATTTCTAATTTAAAGTCCATAAACGATGATCAGATTATAATGAGGGCATAATGAACTATTATGCCCTCCCATAATGTCCCGGTTGTTATACATATGTTTATTTTATTTTGGGATCATAAACTTGTTTATCCGCTCTAAAAAACGGGCGCAATTTGGCATTTATCGCCCGAGAGCTTATAAAGTTGCCCAGCAACAGCTATTCAAACGTCAAAATCGTCGTTTTTAGGTAAATGTCAGACAATATAATAAATTCGATAAATCACATATTTTGAACACCGTTGCTCGTAAAACTATTCGTATCCTTTCTTGTATACGTCTTTTCTCTTCTGTGGAACCTACTTGCTCTGGACAACGTCAATATCATTCCATATTTCTTTTCAATAATCGATATCTTCCATTTTCATTTGACAGTAAATTAAAATTTGTTATAAACAAACAACATAGCGAGAAACCACAGCATACTTAAAATTCACAACGCCAGCACAACGATACCGAATATATACCCACTGAATCCTTAAATTTCGAGAACCAAAATAAAATAAAACGTTGTATGTACCACGAGCATAATCAAGATTATAGCACTCGGGAAAATTAAAGCTCTCCGCTGCGCGTCGAGCTTTAAACATTCCCCCGTGCTACAATCTTTTGATTATGCCCTTAATACATAAATAACTATTATATACACCGTATCCTAGCAATAAACAATTCATAATACTTTAGTGAGACATAAAAGTTATTTATTTGTTATTGCTCTTTCCCTCGTCTTATCACACTAGGATGCCCGGTAAAAATGAAAGTTCCAGTCCCCTAGCAAGCTCCAATTGACTTGAAATCAATTTGTAACTTTTTAACAGCAAGAATCATTTACGCAAGATTGAATCCATTTTAATTGAATTTGGTAAGATAATTAAAATATCACTTAAAAAACTATATAAATTTAACAGCATTTAAAAGTAAAAAGTACGTACAACATTGAGTCTCCATTCCTGCAGATGTCACAGTTTGAATGTCTGGCTGAAGGCTGTCGGCTTTGTTTCTTGTAAAGAGCGAAGCGAATGCGCGCCAAGTAAGAGTTGTGACAACAAATCGCGTTTTTCCTCACACTTTCCTCGGCTTGGCCTCGTGCCCTCTCAACCGTTTATTAATACGGCCGTAATTACAAGCGCTACCGCAGAGCAACTGCACAGTGCACAGCCCAACCACTCAGATGCTTCACTCACCTTTGTGCAGCGCTGATATTAGTTATGCTAGATCCAGTTAATGGCTTTGTGAACAATTTTTTATGGAAACTTAATTATTATAGACGTTCAAAAGCTTTTTAAATGAATTTGTGAAGTTTGAAAGTAATGGAATTAATGTGCACCAGTTGGATTTATTTTGTTGTAAACTTTGATTGCAATTGCAATGCAAAAAATAATGATATAAATGGAATTTTTTGTTTTATCATGAATTTTATGCCGGCATGATTTAATTTTTTGTAATCCGCTGAAAAATAAATACTTTTATGAAAAACATAATGCGTTTATTTTTAATTTATTCCAGTTTTAATTTTTTGGGAGGGAAAATTCGCGAGAATATATGACAAAGACAAAGAAATATGATCCAGGTTTAATTCAAGAATGTATGTGTGAATGTGTGTGTGGATCCTCCACTCTAACTCAAATACTAACATTCAGAAAATTTTGAAACCTTGTATTTCGTACTTTTTCTCTAATGGAAAGAGCCCATTAGATTTTGGTGTAAATTGGATAACCGGAAATGGCACTTTGCTAGAAGCTCAACATAGTTTTTCTTCGAAAAATAGCTTTAAATGTTATTTTTTCGACATTAATGTTATTATAAAAATTAAAGATTATTCAATTTTCTACAGATTTGAATTAATACTTTTTCTACATATTATATGGATAAATTTATAAAATTATCTATAATTTAAATCTCAGTGCCTACGCTTTAAACAAACAATACTCCTTGGCAGTTATTCAAATGTATGTAACTGACAGATAAATGTCACTGTCAAAGAACTAATCATTTCAAATTAATAAAAGTAACGTTTTAAAAAGAAAAATGTAAATAGAACAATAAGAAAGCAAATCAATACAGTTTCCAGCATATGTAAATATGTAGGTATGTATTTAGATTAACAAAAATTTACGATTCACCAAAACGTTTAAGCTAATTCTCATTTTTGGATTAGTGAATTCTATTTTATCCAGGTATTTAAAATTTAATCTTCATTTTATTATCAAAAATGTAGTTACTTCGATTAGATTAAACTATATATTAAGAAATAAACTGCCAAAATTAGAGTAAACTTCGCTAATCCAAAAATAAGTAAATAAATAAATATATAATCACGGCTTATTACCCATTGCTGGGTGGCCAATCTGCTTTGTACATAGATATCGGTAATGATGAAATATTTGCACCGTGTGGGCGCTTACCAGGCGTCACCTCACGGGCACTCATTGCTGGCGTGGAGAGTGCACCACAGGGGTCAATTTTGTGCCATTTAAAATTGGTAATATTTGGCGTTGGTCGAGATTAAACCCTATTCCCCAGATTCGCGACCTGATACTCAGGCACGCGGCTACGAGACACACCAGATTTTTTTAATACAATTTTATCATAAAGTATAAGTAAAACTAAGACTATTGGTGAAAATCCGGTGAAAACATTCCTATTAATAAGCGAGTTATGGTCTCCCGAAGTTTGAAAATATAGATGTGACGTCACGCATATAAGTTTTTATATAAAACTGTTTTCTTCGTGGATCTAAAATGTTCTTGAATTTTCTATTTTTTATTATATTTATAAAAAAACAAATTAATATTATAACACTGTACAAGTCTACATGCTTTATAATTGCAAGTGTATCAAAATTATTAAGTTTAATGCAAGAAATTTATATTCAAATAAAAACTGTTTGAGAATTGCAGTACTGAACTGGTAGCCACGTGTCCGCTATTTGAATTTGTCTACTTCTATTGGTAGTAGACTCCACCCCCTAACTCGGTATTCGTTATATATTTATAGGTGGTCTTTGAGTCGCCAATCAAAATAATATATATGGATTTCATATGAGTGACGAGCTGCTAAAATAAAAAACCCCTTATTTCCGAATTATTTCAGTTATATCATTTTATTTCTTTATTAATATTCATTATTAAGCATCTACTTTCACTATTTTTTACTAAATTCTCTTAATTCGATTGAGATGTAATCCCCTATTATAAGGTAGCATACGTTACACCAACAATTTTAGTAAAAAGAAAATGATGAAATATTTCTTCTTTAAGTCGTTTTAATAAAAATGCTTCATTATTGTGAACGGAATGTCACTGTCCCTAATCGATTATTATTGTAAAATTTCGGATGAATTCGGTCGAATTGGACCAATTATTCGTTGTTTTTGTCATCCTAATGACATTCTCAAAATGTTTCATGAAATATATTGAAATAATATTTATTTATTTTAAAAACAAAATTAAAAACATTTTACATTATTTCTATATTCATTACTAATTAATTTGACAAGAGAAATAAGTTTTAATAAAAATAAAAGAACATGTGCCTAATGCAGACAATGTGTGCGTTCAATTTACTTGGCGCTAGATAGCACTAACGACTTTTTCATTCTGAAAGTATCACTAAGTTCAGTTTTGAATAGTAGAGTAATGGAATTTTATTTATCTCGTAAATACTGATGAATTGTTATATGTAAATGAAAAAAGCATGTCTGTAATGGTTTTATTTTATTCCAATTTGGCAAATTAAAAAATATATATTTTTAAATAAATTCAGTAATTAAGCATTCGTTTGAAATGTTGAGCCTTCTTCACAAAATTTTTATTCTCAAAACCTTTTTTGCTAGTTAGCAAATGACAAAATTATGTAATTCAATTCTGTCTAGCATTTTGCTACAACTGTGCTAACAGTATATGCTATTATCGTGTGTTGAACGTGCCCAATGTTGATACCCCTAGGCCCTAGAAATAACTGTTTGAGAAGAATAATCATCTCGAGAATATGACGTCACAAATAATTTCAAACATTGAAAAATTCATATTTCGCTTACTATTTCGAATTTTAACATCACGTTTTTACCAATATTCTTAGATTAATCAGAATTTAAAACAAAATTGGAGGAGTACCCCATTTCTAACTTATTGAAGAAATGCAAAAATAAAATACCTATACAGGGCATTCCAAGTAAAAGAGATGCGAGTCGGTTAATTTAGATAAAATTTACCTTCATTGGGTGCCATTCTAATAATCCGTTTTTTTTATATAATTAGGTAGGTCAGTAGATGGTAAAGAAATAAATTTTGCTGAATTTAATATTTATTTGTAATTATCTTTCATGAAACAATACGGAATTTAGGTTTGTTGGTACTTTTTGGGTATTTTTTTAAATTTCTTTTGAATAGAGATATCCATATTTTTATCACTGTTAGATTTTTAATTATGAATTTTTTTGTATATGAATCTCATATTAGGTAGATTATTAATTATTACAGTTGGCAGAAACTGTAAAAATATCGGTTGTCAGTAAAAATTGTGCGATTTGTCGCAAGTTGTATAAATAAACGCTGATATTAAACTTATGTTTAGCATAACGTAAACAGGCCGTAAACGGCACGAAAAGTATGATTCGAAGTCGCCATATTACAATATAATAGAATCCTATATTATTATTTTTTTCATTATTTTTTTCAGTAAGAACAGGGTGAAATAAGAATTTTAGTGCAAACGCGACTTAAAAATTTTACGTAATAAGCGAGATATGAATTTTTAAATTTAGAATTGTTTGCGTAACGTAGCTGGTACTTCCAGTGACAAACTGTTAGTTCTAGAGAGCACAGATTTTTTCATGTTTGCATAGCTGAAATATTTTTATATAAAAACTTATACGTTATATTCACGAAGAAATTATTATTAAGCATAAATAACATAAACAATAAGCATTTTTTTCTTAATAAATTATAAAACATTGAAATAGTTTGACAATGTTATGACACAAAGTATGACGGCGGATGGCGCTAGTGTTTGTTTGTTTTGATTAGTTAATATTATTATTAATTTAATTAATATATATTAAAAATTTGATTTAATTATAAATACATTATTATTGTTAATATTACTAGATATTATAATTAAACAAATTCATTAAACATAAAATTGTATATATTTTTCTTAGGTTATTCAACAACGTGACAGTTCATAATCTATCAAAAAGGTAACCGCAGCAGATGCGTGAATCTCGTTTTTAAAATCAGACGACCAATCAAATTCTTAGGACTTAACGCGTCATACCTAATTAGTAATCAACTTTAATCGCTTGTAGTTTGCGACCTAATCAATATTGAAACAAAATTTTTAAACTAATACTCATTAATTTATGTATATTTTCGTCTTCTTATTTGACTATGGTATAGTACCCTATTCAAAATCCAACAGTAATAAATATATTAAAAGCATCGCCATTCGAAAGTAAATAAGAAAATGCCCCAAAGAAATGCAAACCAAAGTTCAATATTGTTTCATGGAGTTATTTGCCAATTTTAAATTCAGCAAAATTTGCATTTTACCGTAATCTAAAAACCTTTTTTAAAAAAAATAACAAACATGACCAGTATGATCTCCTAATGAGGCAACTTTTATCTAATTCAACCGATTTCCTATCTCTACAGATCTCGAGATTCCTATATTAAACCCGTTACTTGGGATTCAAATTTAGAGCAAATATGAATATGATTATAGCCTTATATATAAACTATAGTTTGGCTTATCATGTAACAACATAATCTGTGAGAATATTTAATATGAAAATTACGGTTAACTTGAAAATATTTTGCAGTAAATTTTGTCATGACAGCAATGGAACGGAAATGTCGCTCTGGCGTGCAAATTGATAGACAACCAATAATTTTAAAAATCCCACTATAATTAATTGTTTTAAAATTTATTTAATGAACAGCCACACAAATGACGTTTTATGTTTCTGACAGCTTCAGACTACACTCACATTTCTAAATTGTTGACAACAATTTGTCAGATTGGGAACGAGCTGTCGTGTAACTGGACTGACGTTTTGAACGACTTATTACTTTTGACAAATCGTGCAAATTAAGACACATGCATTTATCATGCATTCTTAACACCTACGGAAATATGTTTTGTAAAATTTCCATTCATAAAGATGGACGAAATATAATTGAACGATTTAAAAAGTAGAAGTAGAAGTTGTAAGTCCAGTTGAATGACCCGTTTAGTGTGACGTCGCAAAGGTTTCCAAACAACAAAATGGCGTCTTCGTTGCTAAGGAGGTTGCTATGCTAAACCGGAATTTGGCGTTTGGCGCTCATTAGTGTTGCCGCAAGACCGAAACCAGTCTTGATCTTGTCTCGTCTTGGTCTTGTCGAGACAATACTTTGTCGAGACAATACCATCATTTTGATCTCGATTATAAAGTCAATACGAGACAAGACTAGTATCGAGTCTTCTCGAGAAAGTCTTGAAGTCTCCACAAGAGTCTCGACCTCAGCAGTTCAGTATTTTTTAAAAATATTTTTCTAAAAGTGCTTCGAAAATGAAGGGTAATGCTATTAATACTATTTGAAAATTCATAAAAACAAGAGACATATTAATTTTTAATCTTGTGTTCCTGAAACATTAATTTATGTAATACTATTAGAAATTCGCAGATTAGATTGGAAGCTTTGCTTAAATTTTTAAAAACTGTAAACATTAAAAAATAACCATAATACTCGTATTCATGTTACACCTAAACAAATAATGAAATTATAGCATATTTACTAGATTGTTTTTAGTATAATAGCACAGATCACAAATATTAATTTGTGCTCTGTGATAATAGATAAATTCATAAACCAATGCAAAATATTCAATCATCAAACCTAACTAATATGAATTCTGTTCTCCATTTAGTGTATTGTTATAGGTCCACAGTAATGTGACTTTTTAAATATTTATGTAAATAAAAAAAAAAATAATACTGAAAAATAAAAAAGAAAAATATTTTATCCGAAGGAAGCATAATAATAATAATATCTTTATTTTCTGTTGATACAAATACATTGCATATAGAAAACGTCAAAGAATACAATCAAATTAAGAGTTTAGATACTCGTTTATAGAATAAAAAGTATTTTGTAGGAGATACAATTTTATTTCCTTCTTGAATGAACTAACAGTTGTTTTGGATCTAATATGCTCCGGTAGTTTATTATACAATATTAAACCAATTCTATCAGGAGAACCCTTAGTAATATTTAGTTTAGAACTTGGTATATAGTACTGATTTTTAATTCTGGTGTTGTAGTTATGTTTATCTTCGTTTAATAGAAAATTTTCTTTGCTTTTATAAATATAAATACAGGTTTCAAGAATAAATATCATAAATGGTCAATAATTTACATTTCTCTGCATGGTGTATTGTATTTGACTCCACATAGACATCTTAGAATTCTCTTTTGAGAAACAAAAACATTTGATGCAGAGCATGAATATCCCCAAAAGCATATACCGTACCGTAGTATGGATTCAACACAAGCATAGTAAAAAATCAAAAGTTGATTTAAGTTTAAAAATTGTTTTAAATGTCGGATTTGGTAACATATGCTGTTGAGTTTATAAACACGTTGTTCGCACTGTGGCCCCCAATTTAAGTTTTCATTTACCATCATTCCTAGAATTTTGGTGTTATTATCATTACTTTTTATTTTATGGCTAAACTGTATTTCAATTTGTCGATTATTATGCGTAAATGTAGACAGATCGAACCAAAATTTTGGGAAACATTTGCCATTATACTTCACTAAAAAGTTTATCGATTACCTATGTTAATTTCTGACTGCAAACTTATAGTGACCAGATTTTCATCGAAGTTCCATTTAAGACCACTGCACGGCGACACTGTATGACAAGTATTTTGCTACGAAAATACAGTATACAGAGGTTCAGATTATTACATAGATTTTTTCTTCTTTGGGGTAATAAAACAAATTTGAAAATCATAATGTATTTTCCAAAGTCAAATCTATGTTTGGGTTGTGTTGAAATTTTAAGTTTTTATATTTATCACAGTCCAATTTTCATTGAAAGATAAGCTATTTTAACTAATTTTCTTTTAGTATAATAACCAAAAAATGGAATTTCTAACACAATTCAGACCTAGATACATTCTTTGACTAAATACATTTTTTTATTTAAAAATGATATCTTTTATCAGTCCCGAGAAAAAATGTATATTCTGTACCCCTTTTTTCTGCTCAGACGCCAGGGGTAAATATTGCTCTTAAACCGTTAAATTACAATGTATACGTAGGATAAAAACTATGCAGTATAAACCGAATATTTAAAAATATGTAATTTTATCCTATGAAATGTATTAACAAAACTGAATTTTCAAGTTGACTAATATTATTTACAATTTTCAAACAGCACAAAAGTTATATATTCTGCTCTAATCTTTACATTTTGAATCTCTCAGATCTATATATATATAAAAAACACTCGGTATATATGAATCTATGCACTTTCATTTTCATAACAATTTTTTGAAGAGATCGACGATAGTCATAGAATACTTTTAAAATGAATGTCCCAAACTTTTTTTTGGAATTTATTAAACGCGATTGTTCGGTTTTTCTTAGATATTCATGCACTATTACATACAATTATTATAAACAATTTATTGATAGACGCAAAGTCGAGAGTCTTGTCGAGACTCGAGACAAGACGAGACTGACTTCAAGTCTCGTCTCGACAAGACCAAGACAAGGCCAATGTAGTCGAGACTAAGTCAAGACCCAAGACAAGACCGACCCCAAGTCTTGTCTCGTTTCGTCTTGTGGCAACACTAGCGCCCATAACCTATAAGTTTGTTTGGTATTGAAATGGCTCAGAAACACGTTATAAAGTTTTGTTCTGTAATATATACTAACCTAACTAAGTTTATCCACGTATACTTCAGATTTGGTTCTTTTGGAAGTTTAAAAAACTTACACGTTCAACGTTCGCTACTGCGAAACAGATCACCATGGTGAAACAAATTTAAAATAAAACTTTCAAATATACACTGTACAACTTACAAGACGTAACAAGTACTAATAACAATTATATATTTTCATTTGTGCCCTTTAAAGAGCCTAAAATTTGAAGAAATTTAAATTTCTCATTACTATAGTTTTGCGGTCAATTTTAAATAACATAGCAACCGTTACTAAGGCGGCAGCCATTTTCTTGTTTGGAAACCTGATCTACGTCATCACTAAACGGATCCATAGCGCATACGCAACTAGGATGCGTTTTAGGAAAGTAATTCCTTGATGACTGTGGCCATAGTTATTAGTCTCAGTAATAAGGAATAACAATATCGACCTAATGTACATAGTCTTATCGGTTTTTATGGTCTACTGTAGTTTCACATAAGTTAAAATTACGTTGTTCGCAGAAATTAAACATTCGTTACTCACATTTGTGTCATGTCATAAAGAATACAGTTACTTAATAATGAACATAACTGTTGGAAAAGATCAAGTCAGCACTCAAGATAGTAAAAATATAGTTGTCATATTTGATAGATTTGTCAATGTATTTTGATTTGTTAAAGATCCTTATATTCATTTTGTGGGAGAGTAATTTTAGCTATCAGGATCACATTGTAAGGAAATGATGTAAATTACATTTCTTTATTGTTTTTTGAACACTTCGGCAGACGAAGCTGCCATCAGCATTTAAAATACATTGTGTTTATTACAAAAAAAATTTTTTGAACTATACTTGACTAGTTCTTTCTATTGTACATTGAATGGAAACATTTTTTAAAAATAAACGTAGTCAAAACGATGGCCCACGCAGCCTGTTAAGGTTAGTCATACTGCCTGGGCCATCATTTTGACCAAGTTTATTTTTAAAAAATGTTTCCATTCAATAGAACTAGTCAAGTATGGTTATTTTTTTTTTTTTTTTTTTGTAATAAACACAATATATTTTAAATGCTGATAATGGCAGCTTCGTCTGCCGAAACGTCCAAAAAGCAATAAAGAAATATAATTTACATCATTTCCTTACAATTTGATCCTGATAGCCAAAATTACTCTCCCACAAAATTTGTTAATGTAGTAAAAACTAAATAAAACTATTATTTCCCACTGCATTTAACTAATTCTATCAACAAAAAAATATATTAAAAAGAAGTGTGGTGACGTCACTATGGCCCGAGCGTGTTAGACAAAGATAGACAATATACTATAGCAGTTGATAACGGTACATATATAAACTCATGCCATACTGACGTCACAATATCCGTTCTCCAAAACATTCAATTGCAAATAACTAATAAAATATTGTTTTTTGCACGATCGGATTTTTTTAATGTTTACCGATAGGGTTTCCAAGGCAATAGCCTTTATTTATAAATTACCAATCGGTAAGTGATTCACATCACGTACCACGGATGCGGTAAGTAAATAAAAATAACAATTAAAGCTTACGTTAAAAATGGCAACCAAATTTTTTTGTCAAAATAATTTTCGAATCTTATTTTTCTAATTTTGTGCGTTGATCTTGCGAAAAACATAATAAGCATTTGCGATCAGAAGGTGCTCTTCTACCGGTATCGAATATATTGAAATTTAATACTTAAATAAATATAATTTTTAATAATAAGAAGCTATAGTGGTTAATTTTTATCTCTCGCTAAGAGAGGTATTGTATTCATGCTAAAAATCGCATATCCAGATTTTAGTGAATAAGCACGTTTTAAGGTCCCTAGAATCCGATTGTAACATTTTTACGATGATGTCCGTATGTGTGTGTGTGTGTGTGTGTGTGTGTGTGTGTGTGTGTGTGCGCGTGTGTGTGTGTGTGTGTGTGGATGTGTGTGTGTGTGTGTGTGTGTGTGTGTGTGTGTGTGTGTGTGTGTGTGTGTGTGTGTGTGTGTGTGTGTGTGGATGTTGGATTCACCATAACTCAAATACTATCAGACTTAAGACATTTTTAACTACGGATTCCTCAATCTAACAATAATGGGAAGAGTCGAGTCAGTTTTGGTAATAATTGGACAACCGGAAGTAGTAGTTACAAGAAAAAAATCATCTAAATATTATTTATCGAAAATTTATGTAAATACTTATATTAAAGAACGTTAAATTCTTTATTCGATAAATATAAATTCATTATTATATCTTCTATAGATTTAGAGATAAAGAAATGCATATAAAATAATTTAAAGTAAATATTCTTAGATCAAACTACTTCAAGGCAAGAAATTCAAATGTTTGTAATTCACACATAAATGTCACTGTCAAAAATATTTGTATGCCACTGTCAAAAATATTTGTACATCATTATGAAGATTATGAAAATAAATAAAAAGTCAACAACGCAAAAGAATATACCTAAAAAAGATTATAAAAGGAATTTGCGAAAAAATGACGAATAAAAGAAAAAGAAAAGGAAAGTAGAAAAAAAAATTCAGGATATTGAATATAAAGAAAATGTATGTATTGTACATAATTTATATGAAAATAATTATTTTGTAGTGAGACATGAATATATGTATTTGTATTTAAAAATGTTTTTCGTTTTATTCGTACAACCAGGTAAAATATCTGGCGAGAGGTTATGTGCTGGCCACATCAAATTTTTATATTTTATATATTGATATTCGATCCCCCATTAAGGAAGAGGAATAATAGTACAGATGTATTTTTTTTTTTTAATATTAAGTGTGGGGCCCAATGCCTAATATCCAAAATACGATTCATGGTTCATGTCTATTCAAAATTTATAATATTCCCAGATTTTTAATGAGGGCATTAACCTTAAACAAATTTAAAGTCTGTAACAGTAAAACTCATTAGTCCATATCTAAATAATACGAGTAATAGAAAATACCTAAAACCCATTAAAATATTTATCTAAATCCGTTTCAAAATGTCAAATTTTCTTTGTCCTTATAATGTAAAAATGAATTACTTTTTCGCATTAAAACGTTTATCTGTAATTTTGTTGCACTAATTCGAAAAAGTGATAGATCAGCTAAGCTCTAGAATAGATATATATGCATTATTTTATTGTACATATTGAATCTAAAAGAAATTAGTAAAAGCTTAAGTACGAGTACGCGATTCGTTGCAAAATCGTTATTTTTCCACATGTCGTATTGCCAAACTCATTTCTTACATTCCGTTTTAAAATTTAACAATGATGTAGAAGTAGAATTCACAGACTTTTATGTTCTTCGTCAACTCTGTAATTTAAACAATAAGTCTAAAATTAATAAAGTATTGTAACGTTTTTATTTATGTGGGTGAAGTGTAAGTCTTATCTCCTTCACCTATGTTTTTGCATAAAACAAAAATATAGACTTGACGTAAACCAAAAATAATAATTTGATTTGAATGTAACGTCACTGGTTAAACATTAGTACAGTGGGCATTGTAGTAGATAATTAAATGTCTGTAACTCTACGACATACGTCATTGCTATTGATGTTTCAATTGATTCAATTACTTATTACTTACTAATAATTATCCATTTTTCTTAAAAAATATTTTTTTACTTTAAATAATTAAAATTGAAACTACAATGCTCTAATATAAGTGATAAAAAAGTGAAAGAGAATAATTTATGAATGACGTAATAAAGAAAGCCGTGAATGTAGGTTTTGGTTTGAGTCCGTCCCTGGTAGCCAAGGTTGGCGGATTAATGAGGACCCTTCGTGATCCTAGTGACGTGTAAAATTTTTATACTCCTTTAATTTGACGGCGGGCCTGTGATGATTAAGATTTACTGTTATACTTATTTAATTACCCTTATTCGATTCGGAGGCAGAGGAAGAGTAGCTATAGCTTCAGCTAGTTTCCCCAGCTTTTCTTTTTACTCCTTTATTTATGGCATCAGTAAAAACCGTGAAATTTTAATGAGAAATTGCTGTACATTTTTCCCTTATCTCCTCAATAAAATTTCAGGCATTTCACTCATTTTTAAACAGAACATTTAAGCGCTGCATTTATATTTAAACATTTAGTTTAATTATCTTGTTACTGATTTTATCTGCGCGGAAATTTCTTTCACTTTCTTAAATAATTAACTTCGTTTTAAAACATCATTATATACTTGCACTTCTTTATCAGTATATAAAATTCAGTATTAAATACATTTTAACTTTGTATCAAAGGTACATTCGCAAATGAAAATAAGGTTTATATTTATGGTTTATACTTTAGATTTAAAGACTTTGGCCGCATATTATGTAATGACTCCATTCTCACTTCTAAATCCAAATCATAAAGCTAAACCTTAGCCGTGTTCCTTCGGGCTGTGATTCGTAATCTAAATGATAAAAGTGATCATGATTAAGAAGAATAATGTTTTTACGTTTCCTATTCGTTATCCCCACTTTCTCATTTTGTGATCACTAGACAATCTTCCCCCTTCCCTTCAGAATCAACCTTTTTGAGTGATTCTCATGGATTCAGTTCAGAACAAATTGAAAATATACTATTCCGAGCGTAGAAATTTACGAATGTGGGGTTTGTGGCATTAAGGGAAATAATATTTTTCTACAAAAGCGTGTAATGAACCACATAAAGATTTGTTTGAAATAAACATGCTTCATATTCCTTACCAAGAACATTATTTTTTACTTAAATATAATCCATTTTTAATTCTGACTATAACACTATAGACAGTTGATTATTTATAAAATAAAGTAGGATGGTTTGCATTAGTCTGCATACACTAGATTGTGTTGTTTTCTTGCTATAATTTTTAAATCCTGTTTCAAAAGGATCACGATTAAATTAATCAGGATTCACAAAATCACAATCACAACCCGAAGGAACACGGCTATTGCAAGGTCCAAAGTTTAAGTTTATGATTTAGTTTGACGTCACCAACTTCACCAATGAGAAGGAGTCTGAAATGGTATAGATATATACACCCATCTTTATTTATTATCCACTTGGAGGATTCGGCTTTTTAAACAAATGCGAGAAGAACATGGAGACTGTTATAATTAAATTGCTGAAATATAACCAATAATGCCAAGCGAATGACAATTTCACGGCGCACAGGTGTCTTGTTGAGTACTGCTCTACCGATATTTTATTCTTGGTTTTGAAGCATTTGTAACAAGGCGAGGGTAAGCGCAATAACAGATAAATAACTTTTTATAAACTCTTCTAAATTATAGTTTCAATAGTCATATTTTAACTCTGTTTATCTGTTTAAGTTATAAATGTCAAAATTCACTTTAGACATTCTTTTCGTATTATGATAGTCATGGCATTTATTTGTTTATCATTAGTCTAGAAATTATTATGTATACGTGCATGACTTTGGAATGCCCTAGCCCTAGCCTATGCACCCCGTACCCCTAAGATAATCCTGTCCTGAAGATAGCGCTATGTTTTTATATAGTCGAGTTTAGATACTCGTGGAGTTAACATGTAAGAGTCGGGAAATCAGTTCGTCGCGTCGGGAAGACGTGTTTTGACGAGACATGTAGTGTCTTTTAGTTTTGGGGCGACGCCCGCCCGCGCGTTTACGAAATGTAACAGTTTAGTACTTGCTTAGCTGTGTATGTTAGGCTTAGTGTTAATTAATAATCATGTAAATAAAAGTAAAGTTAGTCAGTAAAATCATAAAGAGTGTTCATATCCGTAAATGTCCGTATAGTGTTCATCAGTTAAAGTGAAGTGTCTATGTGTTATTCCATCTCACGAAATCCTTATCACAAGTCAGTAAGTGAAAAGTGTATCATCGTTGGGAGTAATTAGTAGCAGAAGAAGCAGCAAACAGTAAATAGGAGTAGCATCATTCTACTCCGCACCCCCTCGTGTTACACATTTACCTAGATGTCTGTACAAAACTAATTTTCAGGTAATTTAAACTTACAGTTATGAATGACTTACTTAATCCTAAAAAAAACATAAACCTAATTTTCATTTGTGAATGCACCTTTAGTTTACGCCACGACCACCAAATATAACATGTAAGGAGTGGACAAGAGGTTAGAAAAAATGTCACCCATAATGTAACAGGCGAGTAAAGTGACAGACAGGCCGCGTTTAACATACAACGTATACAATTATACAGGTTGTTCATTTTAAATCGGCCACCTTTGCTATCTCGAGAACTACAAGAGGTACAAAGACGAATGGGCAACAATTTCTATTTCACAAAGTGCTTCTCAAAATACAGGACCTAACTTTTTTATTTTACATGAGAACATATATTTTTTATTTGCTCATCTGTTAGGGAATTTAATTCTGAATTCAGTGATATAATATTTTTATACCCTTACATTACGATTTTTTTTAAAAAACCCACTCTCGCAGTTTGACATAAAACGCCGTGTCAGCTGTCAGCCACCGCCGGCCATGTTGACCTGCCTCAACCTATCTCTCTCTCTCTACCCTCTCTGTCTTTCATGTTACATTTTGGGGGAGACTTTTCAATTGGCATGTATTTTTAAGATCGCAGCGCTGTGGTGGCAAGTTTTGAACTACAAGTTGAACGAGTATGAAGCTAGCCTACTGTCAAATGGTAGAACACATAATTTATAGAATTGTGTATTTCTCATTGTATATTGTATTATATTTAATTTTCTTTTTATATTATTTTATAGTAGGATTTCCGTTATCCATTAAAGGTAAATTAACGTAAATTCCTAGTGCCCGTTTATAAAATTTTAACTTAAATTGTATAACACATGACAATGTGCACCCAAGTAAGTAGCAATAATTGTTACTCATATTACAAATTGTATGTCGATTTAAATACACAAATGTGTACAGTATTTAACAAATTTTTAATATTAAGCCTATGGCACACTTATCGATGAGCATCAAGGAGCATCGATGAGCTCATCGATGAAACAACAGTACGCACCCGTCATCGATGAAAAATACGGCGCCGCTATTTTCATCGAAGAGCATCGATGAAACGAACGTATCTCATTTCAGACGTATCTTTTGAGTCTCATTTCACGTTAACGTCAAAATAGATAATAAAGTGTCAGGTGTCAAATAATAAACAGTGTTTTGAAAAGCAACGCCGCTTTCTTTTTATCAAGATCAACTCCGAGTAGCACACATCTACCCTAAATCGTTCCTTTTAAAAGGGGATAAATGATCTTGTGTTACCCATTTTCTTCGTCCACGTCCCCGCGAAGCACCACCTTTGAAACAGGATCATATAGATCCTAAACTGATCTCGAATGTCAATGTCACGTCAATATGACTGACTGCTATGTAATATACGTTATATTATGTTTAATTACCATAAGAAATACATCCTTATTTAAATATTCAGAGGTAAAAGAATTTAATATGTCAAAATCAAATCACATTTACAACAGACATAACCACAATCAAATTCAGCATATTATTATATTATAAATATAATGCTATATATGTTTTTATCTTCTTCTTCTTATTTTAAAAAATATAGTGTTCTTTTTCCCCTAAAAAGAAAGCGCCTATATCTACAAACAGCAACAATAAACGGGAAATATCTATTTAAAAATATAATAACATTTCACTGGTATTATTACCAACTTAACTTTTTTGCGTTACAGAAAAATTCGCTGTATTTGTCATCGATGAAATTGAAAACCATCGATGACGGGTGCGTACCGTTGTTTCATCGATGAGCTCATCGATGCTCCTTGATGCTCATCGACAAGTGTGCCATAGGCTTTACACACTTTAATAACAAGTAAAGTTGTAGTCAAGCTGTAGTTCATTTTTTTGCCACCAGATGTCATATCGCTTAGCAAAAATGCCAATATCAACTAGATACGATTTGTCCACTCCTTAGTTATTATTCTTCATGGTTTATGCCCACTACTTTATTATTTTTTTCTTTTTACAGGATTGAAATGCAGAACTTTTGGCTTCATACCTATTTCGGTAAGCAAGATTATAGTTATTAGAGCTTTAAAATGATTGGATATTTCGGTGTATCAGTTTTTCCAGCAGTTGTCTGTCTGTACTTTCGCAGACAATAAATTCAACCCTTATTAATTTAATGTTACAAACCGATTGGTTGTGTTAGTTGCATCCTGCTTGCATTTTATGACCTATATTATAAAACACGTCAAATACACCAAAATATGCAAATTTAAGTTATGTAAAAGCAAAACAAGTTATTATCTCCATCGCATCGGATCCAAGTCGCGAACTTCTGCTGGTGAAGTTGCGACTACGCGCACGACTCTCACTAGGAACGGAGAACTTTGGCGTAATTTACGGCCCTCTTGGCGGAAAATCGCTTAATGTTAATGGAAGTGTTAGGCATTTTTACAGACGGAACATGCTGGAACAATATGCAACACTCACTCCGCGCGACTTGTTCTGCTGACACTGTAATTTGCATTTGTGTTGAAATTGGAACTAAGGGAATTTACTATGAATATCACCCA
Source organism: Harpalus rubripes (assembly GCA_963082715.1). Taxonomy (NCBI): domain Eukaryota; kingdom Metazoa; phylum Arthropoda; class Insecta; order Coleoptera; family Carabidae; genus Harpalus; species Harpalus rubripes. Next base: position 60,165,947 of record OY720453.1, read on the forward strand.
TGAAATTTGCATCACATAATAATAGAATTATTAGCCTATGTAAGCGGTATTATTCTACATGCTGAAAGTGCAGACCTGTGAAAATCTGAAAAGTATAGGAACATTTTATTTTTTTCTTATTTGTCGTCGTTTTTTAAATAAAATTTCTGGGATGAAAACACCTGAAGCAGGGACGTAACTACGGGGGGGGGGGGCCTGGGTGGGCCTCGGCCCACCTCATTGATGTGATGGCCCACCCGCTGGCCCACCCAAAAAAATTAAAGATATTTAGTTTATTTTGTAAGAGATAATAATTTTAGAACGTGTAATACAATTTGTGTGGATGTAAAACGTACGTATTGCAGAATAAACATTTTAGATTGTGAGCCTACTGCCAAAATTGTCTATCCGTGGAAAAAATTGAAGTAACTATCGCCCCAATTCTATAGCAAAATTATTCTTAAGTAATCAATAATAATTGGAAACACTGAATAAAATATGACACGTTACATTTGTTTCTATTGAAATTGATTAGAATTTTCAACAATGTTGCTAATATTTAACAACTTTCTTACAGAATTGAGATCAATATTGACTAATATGTAGCTAACTAATTTCGCGGATGATACCATACTGGACACGCCAGAGATATTTGTAATATGGAAATGTATAAGAAAAGTATCTGGACTAATAATAGATATTATACCAACTATTTCTGATGAATTCACAAAACTGAAATTATTTTACAAAATCTAAAATATGTTTCATTAGCGTTTACGACAAATTTTATATGGAATGTAGTAAATTGATAATTGCTTATTACATTATTTATCAACATTGAAATAAAATAAAATTATATAAAAAAAATATTTTTACTATAAGCAAGGACGAACTATTATGACGATAGGCTCGTATCTAAAACCAAAATTTGGAAATCGATTGACACTTCAATAAAGATTAGTTTGATTTTAAATAGTTGAATTAAAATATGTATTTATTTATATGGGTGCTGCATTTTTCACAATGATTCCTGGAAACCGATTCTGGATTTTGCAAACATGAAATAAGCATAGTGTAGGTACCGTAATTCAATGAGGAGATCTCTTCATATTAATATGTCAAAAAGTAAAGATGATAATTTTTGTAACTCACATTTAACATTAGTTATAGAATATGTTTCGTTTTGCTAAGCATTACACAAATTGATATGCTAGCCGCAGAATATCATTTACTTCTCAACACAATAAAATTTTACGAAAATTATTTGTAAAATTGTAATTAAAACAATAATGGTTCTACTAGTTTTATAACATATTTATAAATTATGTTTTCCGGGAACTTTAAATTAATTGTCATTGAATTAACAATTCGAATTTTCAGTGCAATTTCTATTTTCAAATTTTAGTTATTACTTAGAAGTATAAGTAATTTTTGTTTATTTTGTTTTACCGTTTCTATGCTGCTATCTATAATCCATATATTATGGTGATATGTAATTTAGTTTTATTGTAATACTGTTCTTATGATATAAGTTTGGTCCACTCAGATTTTTCATTGGCCCAGCTTTGGCCTACCCAGAAAATAATCCTAATTACGTCCCTGACCTGAAGTAAAAGAAATAGTTACTAAAAAGATTATATTTATTACATATTGTGTCTTCGTTTAATTAATGAACTAGAATAGTTATTTACATTAGTGTGTAAGTTGTATTTTACAGCACAACAGTTTTGTTTAAGGCACGAGCGCTTAAGGCGAGTGCCTTATTAGCTGGAATCTGGAGTCCTGTAAAAATACTTCACGCACGAGAATTGTATCAAACTTTTTAGCCGACGATAATGTAAACCACTTTTTACCTCCCGCTACCCTTGGTAAGGAAGGTATGGGGATCGTGCTAAAAATCGCATATCGAGATTTTGGTAAATGACCACGTTTTAAGGTCCCTAGAATCTAATTTTAACATTTTCATGATGATGTCTGTATGTATGTATGTGTGGATCCTCCACTCTAACTCAAATACTATCATTCAGAAAATTTCGAAACCTTATATTTCGAACTTTTTCTGTAATCGAAGGGGCCTATTAGATTTTGGTGTAAACCGGATAACCGGAAATGGCATTTTACTAGAAGCTTGAAATAGTTTTTTTTTTTCGAAAAATACCTTTAAATGTTATTTGTTCGAGATTAATGTTATCATAAAAATTAAACATTATTAAATTTTCTACAGATTTGCATTAACACTTTTTCTAGAGATAAATTTATAAAATTATGAGTAAAGGAAAACTTCTGGAATTCAGTCAGTGGTTAAAAATGATTTATTTTCGGCTTCTACTAGTTTCGGTACCACATGTGCCTTCATCAGGAGCTACAAAATTATTACAGACATAATACAAATATCTAGAGACAATGAGGTTTTTATAATAATTTACGTGAAAATGTGTTTATACTGATAACATTGAAAATAAAGAAATAAATAAATAAATAAATATATATATATATATATATATATATATATATATATATATATATATATATATATATATATATATATATATATATATATATATATATATAACATAGAAATACATGTACAATGGTTGTCAAAACAAATAAAAATTGTACCATTTTTACATGAACTTTTTATTATAGTAAAGATGATTTTTTTTTAAATGCCCATAAACGTCTAGTGTTTTTTGATTAATTTACCGCATAGTTAAACATTTTACAACACAGTAAGCGTAAAAAGCAGGTTACACTTGCTGTGCATATACAATTGTAAAGTTCGCATTACACTTCAGGAGGGCAAAAAACATTTACTTCACTTCCATATTACCATTAGCAATAACTATATGCTAATGGTGCTACATTTACAAGCCACACTGATTTAAATTTCAAGAAATATTTTAAGCAACTTTAGTTTACATTCAAAATAATTTGTTATTTATCAAAGATATTTACTTGTAAATATGAACATTTAAGAAAAAAAATTAAAGAAAATAGAAAACACTCATGTTCGCATACAAGGTTTAATCAAAAAGTAACGAGAATTTTTTGTATTTCTCTCGTTATTCATTTTCAGTTGAGCTCATTTTTTATCACATTGATACCACGGTCTTTGAAGTGTAATGTATTAGACGCGTAGTTTGTGTTTGACAGCTACATATTTACGAAGCATTTTGATACAATCGATGATTTCTTTTTAAATGACAAAACAAAGAATCTGCATTAAATTTCATATTAAAAATGGTGTACTTGTAAAGTATAGTACAAATATTGGGGAAGGTTTTTGGCGAGTGTTTGTAAAATAAAAAATGCGTATTATTCATTATGTTTTTATACTATTTTACCTCCCGTTACCCTTGGTAAGGGAGATATAGGGATCGTGCTAACAATCGCATATCGAGATTTTGGTAAATGACCACGTTTTAAGGTCCCTAGAATCCAATTTTAACATTTTCTCGATGATGTCTGTGTGTACGTGTGTGTGTGGATCCTCCACTCTAACTCAAATACTATCATTCAGAAGATTTTGAAACCTTGTATATCGACTTTTTTCTTTAATGCAAAGAACCCGTTAGATTTTGGTGAAAATCGGATAACCGGAAAGGGCACTTTACCAGAAGCTCGAAATAGTTTTTCTTTGAAAAATACCTTTAAATGTTATTTTTTCGAAATTAGAGTTATTACAAAAATTAAAGATTATTAAATTTTTCTATAGATTTGCATTAGTACTTTCTCTATATATTTTATGGATAAATTTATAAAATTATCTATAATTCAAATCCCAGCGCCTACGCTTTAAACAAACAAAACGCAGTTATTCAAATGTAACTGTAACTGACAAATAAATGTCACTATCAAAGAACTAATCATTTTAAAATAATATCGCGGTATTTAAAATTTAATCTTCATTTTATTATAGCTCCGGTGGCTCAATGGTTAGAGGAACGCTTCATGTCATGAGTGCCCTCGGTGCTATGGGTTCGAATCCCACTAAGGCATGGATGTGTGTGAATGTGAACCCACTGTGTAATTGGGATTTAATTCTGTTGAGGTGTTTAAGAAAAAGGTTACTTGGATTAGATTAAACTATATTTTAAGAAATAAACTGTCAAAATTAGAGTAAAATTCACTAATCCAAAAATAAGGATTAACTTAATCTTTTTTGTGACTCGGGCTGTAAATGGCGGGAGGTATTGTATTGGCCACACCAGATTTTTTCTATAGGTAATTTTACAATTTTATTAAATTTTTTAACAGCACCTTCTAAAGTTGTCTTATTTCAGAAAAGTGTGAAATAAAAATAACTAAAATAAAAAATAACTATGACATAAAAAATCACCACTATCACTAATACTCTCAATTTTGCTCATTTTATATCTTTTTGAAGAACTAAATAATAGCAAAAATATCAAAATAAATTTTATTAATAACCACTAACAAAAGAAGAAAACAAACCATGCACAACAGGTGAACTGTTTTCTTGTATTTTGTATTGAAATACTACCACTAGTGACATCTGTCGTCACAATGTGATTTCAGACCATATGTTTTTCTGATTGCTAAGTTCATTGTTGTATTCAAGATTCTAGTTTAAAAAGTTGTATGTATTAAATTGTATTATTGAATAAATAAAGTGTAAATAGTGAATAAAATGAAATTTTATCAGTTATGTTGATAGCGTTTCCCGCTAAAAAATTTAACTTCACAGATGATAATTCATTGTTGATTGACAGGAATTTGAAGTTATGTCATTTATGTATCAGTTTTCAAAGCAATCATACCACTTCTAGAAAACGAAAAGCGCCAAAAATTGTGCGTTTACAGATATTCTTAACGGCATATCTTCAGTGCGTTTATAGACTCATAAAGATACCGACATAGAAAAAAAATCTGTAATGAATACATTAATTTAGCACACCACGTTTATCTTTGGATACTTATACAAGTGCCAAGGATAATAAGAGCAAATCTATAATATGCAATCAGTTATACTAAAAAATAAGAAATAAAATAGATCCAAACATCCATACCCTAGCCTTAGCAGAATTCGAACTTGGGTTCCTTTACACGTTAAAGTGCCAACATTTAAAAAATAATTGGGTCCCAGGGGCCTGCACCATTTTTTTTAATATAAATGGTTGATACTATGTACAAGAATCTATTATAAGGTATCAAATTATGAAATTAATTCATTTTACGTTAATTAGAGCTAAATTAATTTGTGGGTACACATTTTTCTCGCTCGACCTCCAGCTTTTAATATTGTAATAAGGCCGTGAGAGACCAACGTGGCACCTCACCATATCATGTGTGAACATGTTCATTTTGTCCAATACGGCCGTGTGAGACCAACGTGGCACCTCACCATTTCATGTCTGAACCATGTTCATAACTCCAATAATAACATTTGATTGAAAGTATTTCATATATTGTAACGTGTCAGCCCCGCTGCTACGCTGAACAAGTGTCTAAGTATAGCGATGACGCAATCGCGCTAGCAGCCGAGCTACGTAAACAAACCGCGACGTGTTTAATTACTTCCGGTCGCCTGAACCTTTTGTGTTCATTGTTATTAAGCGGTCGAACATTCTAGAGCTCTCTGGAAGTGTTAGGAGAAGCACAGCAGTATCGTGGTGAGCGTATGCAGTTTGTGTCGAGAAGGTACTCGGGAAGTTACTTGTATGTTGGGATAGCTGTGGATGCGAATACTCGGTAGTGTTGACGAGCTATAGTATACGAGACTACTCGGTAGTGTTAAAGAGTATTAGGAAGCTAGGTAGAGTCCGTGCGTTTAGAGAAAAAACAAATCGGCGCAGTAGAAGTTGTACTACCTAACTTACAGATGTTGAATATTAATAAACATTTAACTGAATAATATATAAATGTTATTTACGATACGCAATATTCATAAACAAGTATAAATATAATTATTACTCGCACAAAAGACATTTGATTAAATATCTTTGTCTATATTTGTATCTGTAACCTATACGCTGCAAACAGCTGCTACCTGTCACAATATCATACCATCCCTATTTTCACAAATTGAACCCGCCCGGATGAATTTTGGTCTGCGCGCCGGTTTTTTCTCTAAACGCACGGACTCTATACGAGAACAGTAACGGTAAGTGGATACTCGGTAGTAGTGGTGAAGAATTGTGGCATACGGACAGTCGATGATACTGAAGTTAGAGTTAGACTGTTAGTTAAATAAATAGACAGATAGTGAGGTGAAAAGTATGACTTCTGTCCGAGCAGTTGAATTTACAGACGCTGTTGAGTCAGTTGAGTATATAGACGCTGTGGAGGTCGGTAGGCGGACAGTTGAACGTGATATAAATAGTGATATGAATAGTCGAAATAAATAATTAGTAAGATCGTATAAATAAACAGTCGTGTTAATTGTTAAATAAATAAATAGTGTTAGTTAATTATAGTTTTAGTCGTAATTAGTTTTTTTTAATAATTGTTTAATATTAGTAATAGTCATTTTCATTATAGTTTAATAAACACTTATTTTAATTAATAATAATTGTCTAATATTTACACTTCACCCAAATAAATAAAAACGTTACAATATTAAATAAATTTTTCACAAAATATGAACAAATATACTTCCTAAATTACTATCTGAATAACCCTGAATTTAAGGCCGCGTAAAGTCACATTGGTCTCACTAAATGAATAGGCCAAACACGGTTTCAGACACGTCAGGCCGCACTCTATCCTCTAACACGAGTTTCTATTTGAGACCTGTGCGACACCACGCAGCCGAACATGCAATTTGGCATTGTGGGTCCACATAGATCTCATGCGGCCAAAACGGTGAAAAACACATGGCACTTGAAGTGTTAATAACAAAGCAATATCGCTACCACCTTTATACCTCTCAATAAGAGAGATATTGAATTCATGCTAAAAAATCGCATATCCAGATTTTAGTGAATAAACACGTTTTAAGGTCCCTAGAATTTTTACGATGATGTCCGTATGTGTGTGTGAATGTGTGTGTGGATGTGTAGATGTTGGATTCACGATTTCTCAAATACTATAAGACTTAAGACATTTTTAACTACGGATTCCTCAATCTAACAATAATGGGAAGAGTTGATTAAGTTTTGGTAACAATTGGACAACCGCAAGTAGTAGTTACAAGAAAAAAATCATCTAAATATTATTTATCGAAAATTTATGTAAATACTTATATTAAAGAATATTAAATTCTTTATTCGATAAATATAAATTCATTATTATATCTTCTATAGATTTAGAGATAAAGAAATGCATATAAAATAATTTGATGTAAAAAATCTCAGATCAAACTACTTCAAGGCAAGAAATTCAAATGTTTGTGACACATAAATGTCACTGTAAAAATATTTGTATGCCACTGTCAAAAATATTGGTACATCATTATGAAGTTTATGAAAATAAATAAAAAGTCAACAACGCAAAAGAATAAATATACGTAAAAAAGAATATAAAAGGAATTTGCGAAAAAATGACGAATATAAAGAAAAAGAAAAGGAAAGTAGGAAAAAAGTTCAGGATATTGAATATAAAGAATATGTATTGTACATAATTTATATTAAAATATCCCAGATTTTGCAAATATATGTGAGAATTATTTTGTAGTGAGACATGAATATGTATTTGTAATTAAAAATATTTTTCTTTTTATGCGTACAACCAGGTAAAATATCTGGCGAGAGTTTATGTGTTGGCCACATCAGATTTTTTACCATGATTAGAAATGTCACCTTTATTATTTTTAAATTTTCCATATTATTACCTCTGTCAATCTAATTATAAATATTACAAATATTAAATCAGTTCCACCGTTTTCAGTTTCATTTCTACAAATAAAGCTAATTATCAACGAAATAACTATCTTGTTCGCGCATGCATATTGAATATCACATAGAGCATAATCCTACTGTCACTAATCATTCATAACCTAATCAGTATTTCACAAACCAATTCGATATTACCTTTTTAAATCCATTCCCAATGGAAAGATTTCAATTAAAATATGAAAAGTTTCGTTGAGATTATAGTTTTATTGAACGCAACGCAATCCATGTAATATTCATTTCCAATTATAATGCGGAGTCTAATCATAATCTGGCTTTCTCTCGGGATACAATTACAAATATTTGGGTTATTATAACAATTAAGTTGGCTGGTGCATCATTACGAACATGAGTCATCATCAGAAGGCAATCATTTTTCCATACGGTCGGGAAGGAAGCAATGGGATTAGGATCCTAGTAGGCGCCCTGCTGATAATCCGCATTATTCCTTTCTTGTAATTTGGCTGCCTTTATGGTCCCGGTATGGCCTGTGTCAGCGTTTCCTAACTTTTTTATTAAAGACACCCTAAAATGTGAAACGGGTCGGCTAGTTCATATTTCAGAGCGATGGAATGAAGAATAACGAAATAAGTTATTTTTTACGTCAATAAAATTAGAAAAAATCATAGAATTAATCATTTCCAGCCACTAAAAACATTATATTGTTGATAAGACGATGTCCAGCCTTTTTTTACTTCCCGCTACCCTTGGTAAGGTATAGGAATCGTGCTAAAATCTCATATCGAGATTTTGGTAAATGATCACGTTTTAAGGTCCCTAGAATCCAATTTTAAGATTTTCACGATGATGTCTGAGTGTACTCGTATGTGTGTGTGTGGATCCTCCACTCTAACTCAATATCATTCAGAAAATTTTAAAACCTTGTATTTCAAACTTTTTACCTCTTGCTAAGAGAGGTATTGTATTCATGCTAAAAATCGCATATCCAGATTTTAGTGAATAAGCACGTTTTAAGGTCCCTAGAATCCGATTATAACATTTTTACGATGATGTCCGTATGTGTGTGTGTGCGGATGTGTGTGTGTGTGTGTGTGGATGTGTGTGTGTGTGTGTGTGTGTGTGTGTGGGTGTTGGTTTCACCATAACTCAAATACTATAAGACTTAAGACATTTTTAACTACGGATTCCTCAATCTAACAATAATGGGAAGAGTCGAGTCAGTGTTGGTAATAATTGGACAACCGGAAGTAGTAGTTACAAGAAAAAAACCATCTAAATATTATTTATCGAAAATTTATGTAAATACTTATATTAAAGAACGTTAAATTCTTTATTCGATAAATATAAATTCATTATTATATCTTGTATAGACTTAGAGATAAAGAAATGCATATAAAATAATTTGATGTAAAAATTCTTAATCAAACTACTTTAAGGCAAGAAATTCAAATGTTTGTAATTCACACATAAATGTCACTGTCAAAAATATTTGTATGCCACTGTCAAAAATATTTGTACATCATTATGAAGATTATGAAAATAAATAAAAAGTCAACAACGCAAAAGAATATACCTAAAAAAGAATATATAAGGAATTTGCGAAAAAATGACGAATAAAAGAAAAAGAAAAGGAAAGTAGAAAAAAAATCAGGATATCGAATATAAAGAAAATGTATGTATTGCACATAATTTACATGAAAATAATTATTTTGTAGTGAGAAATGAATATATGTATTTGTATTTAAATTTTTTTTATGCGTACAACCAGTTAAAATATCTGGCGAGAGGTTATGTGCTGGACACATCAGATTTTTCTGTACTGGAAAGAGCCCATTAGACTTTGGTGTAAATCGGATAACCGGAAATGGCACTTTACTAGAAGCTCAAAATAGTTTTTCTTCAAAACATGCCTTTAAATGTTATTTTTCGACAATAATGTTATTATAAAAATTAAAGATTATTAAATTTTCTACAGATTTGCATTAATACTTTTTCTATATATTTTATGAATAAATTTATAAAATTATCTATAATTTAAATCCCGAAGCCTACGCTTTACACAAACAAAACTCCTTGGTGCGCAGTTATTCAAATGTATGTAACTGACAGATAAATGTCACTGTCAAAGAAGTAATCATTTCAAACGAATAATAGTAACTTTTTAAAAAGAGAAAGGTATATAGAACAATAGGAAAGGAAATTAATACAGCATATGTAAATAGGTAGGTATGTATGTAGGTTAATAAAAATTAACGATTCGCAAAAAAGTTCAAGCTAATTCTCATTTTTGCATTAGTGAATTCTATTTTATCCCTGTATTTAAAATTTAATCTTCATTTTATTATCAAAAAAGGTAATTACTTGGATTAAATTAGACTAAATTTTAAGAAATAAACTGCCAAAATTCGAGTGAAATTCGATAATCCAAAAATAAGGATTAGCTTAATCTTTTTTGTTACTCGGGCGGTACATGGCGGGAGGTATTATGTTGGCCACACCAGACTTTTAAAAACGCTATTTTGAAAATAATGCCAAATTTCTATATTTAATTTTTTCAAGATACTTACTTTTTTAAAGCAGAACATAGTTTGTATTGAAATATAAAAAAAACGTTCTTTAAGGGTGAAATTAAATATTGCAATTTCCGCTTTTTAAAGCAAAGGCTTATGATACCAGTTATTATTATTTAGTCAGTATTTAAAATTATTGGTCAGTATTAAATGGTAAATAAAAATGTAACTTGTCGTAATTTAACCCAAACTAATTTAACCAAAACATAACCATACATAACCTAAAAAATATTCATATTTGCTTACACACTATTGGGATTTTCAAATAAGAAAACGCTAACTAGCGGCGAATATTAGAACTACATTTTTATTCAATATTTAAAACCACACTACTTCATTTTTTTCAATTTTAGAACATACCGGGTGGTGCTCGAAATCCGTTGCATAGGTATTTAACATGGTAGAACAGTTTTTCCTTGCGCGTAGGGTAGCGAGAGGTAACAATAATCGAAAAATGAAGTAGAACCTGTACATAACATTGCAACACAAGTTAGAAAATTATAAATCTAAAATAAACTACATAAAAATAAAATCTATTACAATGTAAATAATAGTATAAATTACAATTATTTTTTTTTGTATTTTTAATTCAGTGAATTTAGTAATCAAATCTTCATAATTTAAAAACTCCCTTAAAACATAATTTTCAATATACAACATAGATAAACTATTTATTTTTTTGTTGTCTCAAAATACTTCTCAAATAATTTTTTACTCTTTTGTGAACTGAAAATGCCCTCTTTCCACCTGCATTGCTTATTAGCAAAGTTAGATATATTCTTAAAATAATATCCAAATTTGGGATTGTTGCTATTATGTTATTTTGTTGAATAAATGAATGCATTAATTCCGGTGTTGACAATTTGCAACGATAGTGCTCGCATAGTCGCACCACCAGATACCAGATGGCAGACGAATGTATAGACGATAATTCCCTACTTTTAATTCAGTTCTATGAATCTACATAAATATTATTTTCACTTAGCTTTAGCTAAAATGTATTCCATTTTGTTACAAAATAAAATTCAAAATAATTTTTAATAATGCATTTCTGATTTACAGGCATTAGTCATTTCCGGGCCCTATTTATTACGGGCCCTAGGCAATTGCCTAGTTTGCCTAGCGGTTAATCCATCCCTGGTCTTTCAGAGAAAAATAAAAATGTTTTTGACGGTCCTGCTAAATGGTAGATCACTTATTGTTGTTCAATCATTATTATTAGCTGTCCCTATAAATTCTCTGGTTAAGAACCACTGGTCTATTCACTGATGGCGGGTTGAATTTAAAAACGACTCGCCCATTTTATACTGCATTCAATAATACCTCTTTTATTTAATCAATTTGTAAGCAATACAATATAAGGTAACATGTGTATAATATAATAGTATTATGTAACATACCGCTGCCGGTTACATACTATGAACAAATTTAAATGAGATAACTGAATATTTTAAAACACAATTACTTACTATATTAAATATTGTTCATGGCGTTACTAGATTAGTGTATAGAAAATATAATGAGTATCATTATCAACAGATTTATACATTCTTGTACGGGTGAAGGTGGGCAATTCGCGATAAGCAATTGAATCATTTGCATAATTCGAATGCTGGATATTGAATTTATCGGACTATAAAACCGTTTTCACAATTGATTTTAATTTTACGCAGGTTTAAAAAACCATAAACACAGTTGATAATACTGAAATGCTATAATCGAGTATAGCACCGAAAATAATTCATTGATTACTGATGACCTAAATTTTCTTTTCTTTTAAAAATCATTGTTCTGCTTTCTCTTCTTCTTCTCCTTATTTCTCGACATTTTTAGCAGATAAGGTTTCATACAGATGTAAAATGAGAATGAGAAATATTTTGCAACAACGTGTCGCTCCGCTTGACGTTTAAACAAACTACGGCATGTCTGCTGTCATAGGACAACAATTTTCATTTTAAATTCTTCAATTCTTCAAACAAATTTTGTGTTTTCGGATATAAATTATGCAGGCTAATTGAAGAAAACATTGTTTAAATTACAAAGCCAAGAAATCTCATAAAATTAACTTTCTTATACCAAATCATTATATTGCACCTAGACTTCACTTGAACTGTGCACAGTTTATAAATATTTAATCAAAAATACAATACTACAAAATTCAATGAACGTATGTGTCGATTTGATCCTACAACGACATACAACCTTTCCAAGTGTATTAAACTCTTGCAATCTATTACTGAATAAACAAACTATTGAATAGACTACATGCGTGGTACTGAAAATCTGGTATCTATCACTAAATACCTAAAGGAAAGTTGAAAACGTATGTAAAAATATAAATTTTATTTTTAAAAAATTATGTTTTTTTAATAAATTAAGAAAGACAATTTTCTTTGACGTCATTATTTTGAACTGGAGAAAGGGAATCATATTTAAGAATGTAACCTGTAGATGGCGAGCGAGTGCGATTTTAATATGATTTTGATATTAGTTCACTTTTCTGTCACTGCCTCTCTTCTTTCTTATTTACAATTTGCGTTGTTTCTGTTACTTTTATTATGTGTTTCGATTTGTTAAGCAGGAGTTTAAAGGATTTTAACTTAGTTTATACTCGTACAAGATTAAAATGACAAACTAAAATATTAACCTCCAAACTATTATTCAAATGTCAAACAGGTGATCTGTCATGTTTAAATTACCCGCACATGCCGTTGCTATTGGACGTACCGATGTTATTGTTTTACGACCATTCATTGGTTCGGCGTAATTCTACGCCATATACATGGCGGTAATTTAAATATTAAAATTTCATTAATTTTTTTCTGGCCAATTAATGAAAATTTTGCCAAAAGAAAAAATATGGATGGCAAGTTTTTATCGTCTCTTCAAAAATAATTAATAAAAAAATGGCACGCAAGTAGCCCATTCTTAACAAGAGTTGCTTAATTTCTTGTGCTTTTTTTTGTCAGTAAAATTAAGATCGCATATGAAACCTACATACTAAGGAATTCAAAATATGAACTCGCGCCAAAGTTTACTGGTCTATCAGGCGGAACTAACACGACAAATCGGTTATTAATATTATATTAATAATTGTTGTATTTAACGTGTGTGAAAATTCTCAAAATTAATAGTAGTTTTTGAATTTCAATGGAGGGTTATACAGAGGTATATTTTCGGGCTGCCATCTATTGGTATTTTCCTTGTACTACACATGTGACTCCTTTCACTCCGTTGCTAGATTACAAATAAATCGCTGTCATGGTGACAGTTGCAAGATGGTGCCAAGTATCAAACGAGTGTATGGTCTTTGCAACAGTGACTCCCGCTATAATTATAAAGTATACAAATGTGAAATTCATTGACCGTTAGTATGAACAACTGATTAAGGGTGATTATTGAGCATTTGACTAACATTGTTTTATCTCTGTCATTCGTTTATGGATCCTTTTAGAGGAAAATATTTCAAATAATAGTTATAGAAAAATTAATTGCCCTCATCTTTTATTTGAAGAATTTTTCTCTAAAATAATCTCTAAACGATTGACAGAGATAAAACAATGCTAGTCAAATGCTCTCTAATCACCCTTAATCACCGTTCATACTAGCGGCCTTTAAGTTTACACAGCCATTCGAAGACATTGAATCACATGTAAATCTCAAATGTCAAAACACAAGTGACAGAAGACAGAACTTTAAAAAAGGCGTGGTTTGTTTGTAATCCGATCTTCCATCTCAACTTCTACATCGTCGCATTCTTTCTTGCGTGTGACGTCAAAATCATAACCCTCTAATATTTCTTCCGAATGAATAACTAACAATGAATTAAATTTGTGTCTTATGCAACATTATGTAAATTATACTTGCAAGTGGCCCAATTTGATCATTTTTTTGTAACAAAATATAGAATCTTTATTACGGTAAACAATTATCTCAACTCTTTTCACAGCCTACCTGATATCATGGCGTTCCATGTTAATTACTTATTCATAATTTTCTCTTAGGTTTTTGTAATTTATTTCTTCAATCAAAATTCACTTCAAGCATATCGTTGAATTTTACGAGATTCCAAATATGTGAAAATATATGTATAGGCTGTCCATTTTCAAATATGAAAGTTAATGTCACTTCCGGTTAAACCGGAGGCGCTACTAACATGCCTAATACCATGATATGTGAGCCCCTAAGCCTAGTTTATAAATATGTATATAGAGAATTAAAAAATAATTGTAAATAAAAATGTTTTGAGTAGCCCGTTATTCAGTGCCACCCGGTACCGTTAAAGTAATTACGAGAAGTTCTGAATCACATGTATACATTATAAATTGCAAATGATCGTGAATCTATATTGATTTTTTTAACTAAAAATTACTAGATAATTGCAAATGACAATTGCAGAATTTTCAAATGTTTTAAAAATAGATGTAATTGAAATCGTACACTAGAAAAACTATTAAATTCAGCGTGTGTGGTCTATATACTCATTTAATTAGGAAATGTTGGTATTTTTAGTAAAACCTAATTTAAAACCTATAAAACTACATTTCAAATTCTGTACAAAACTGATAGTTTGTTTTTAATTGTCGAACAAAAAACCTCATAAATTTTAATGAAATTCTCATACAAAAAATAAGAAATACAGACCGAATTCGATGTGTCATCTGATCCGAAGGCCGATTTTTAAATGGCTTTGATATTTACGCTTCGAATACATGACCTATTTTTGTAAATGCACAATAAAGTCTTTATGACCCTATCAATATTTTAAGGGTTAATTATATTAATGGAAGATCCATAATTTATACGAGTTTAAATCGATTATAACTTTACTGAAAATATTTAATTATTTCTAACCAGGCATTGTCCAAATTTTTAGTTCTCATATGTTTTAATAAAGTTCTTATATATTTATTAACATTTAATTGTTAATTAATTAAATATATAAAGAAATTATTTTTTTCATTTCAGATATATAAATAAATTAAATAAATAAATATGTGATCACGACTTATTACCCATTGCTGAGTGTGCCAATCTACTTTATATGCAGATATCGGCATTGATGATGACATATTTGTAGCAAGCGGCACCTACAGGCACTCAATGTTGGCGTGAAGAGTGCACCACAGGGGTCACTTTTGTGCCATTTATAATTCGAAATAATTTTAGCATCAGTCCGAAACGAAGTTGGAACAACAGATTCGCGACCAGACACATAGGCATACGGCCACGAGACCTTTTTATTTGATGAAATAGAATCAACACTATTTTAAAAATAATATTTTATTAAAGGATATTTAAAAGATTAAGCATTCCGTAACCTTTTAGTTCATATAGTATACACATCAATAGTTTCTTAAAAAAATTAGCAATACACCACTGTTAACACCACATCGTTCCGAACCGTCTCCCACTAAAAAGGGTAAAATTGACTTTAAAGAAGTGCATGGGGGTTCTGATTGACCCCAAAACGTTTTTTTTTTATTGTTCTAAATGTACAGAATATATTTTTAATAACTGATTTATATAATTATGAAACCCGGAGTCAAAATAACCAGATTATGCACTTGTAAGGTTAAAAAAATATGTTTTCGTACTCATGCATTGAAATGTGTTGTTTCGCGTCGCCTAAGTAACGTCCGAAACGTCAATTTCCCAGGTCTTCATCAGATAAGCGACCGGAAATTTTTGGAAAAGACAGTCTCCTATTTCTAACGCATTTCTTAAAGAAATATATTAATAATAAAAAAGTATAGTTCGTCAAACATTCTTTCGCTTAATAATAATGAATGAAAATTGTGGAATATTGAATGATATTTAATTTTAAAATAATGAAGTTAGTGCATTTGGTTCACAATATTGGCAACAATTTCTGCTTGGCGGGAGTCGGCAAGATAGAGCACTCGAGAAATCGGTAAAACATAACCAACAAACGTAATGTAAAATGGAACAAAACAATAAGAAATTTAACACGTTTATTAAGTTTAAATTTGCTATATACTACAGGTGAAATACTTGGTAAGTAATAAATAGTTATTAGGTACCATGATTAACACTACATTACATAAAAAAAAAACATTAAAATAATTGGAATTTAAATTTGACACATTACTCTAAAATTAGCTACAAAGCAGTGTTATGTAATAAAGTTTTAATAAATAAAATTATTTGTACACAAATTTCTAATTATTAGTTTTATACTATATATACGAAAAATATTGTACAAACCACGTGCGTGAAATCGTTCTATGGCAACGCTCGCAAGCTCGCGCCGCCAAACACTCATCCGGGAACCAAGCGTTCACGCACCTGGTATGTAAATAACTATTCCGTATTTTATGTCATACGTACAACATTCATATACATTTGTATCATTTTCCACTTTTGTTGTATGGAAACTATGAAAATAATCTATTATTATTAATGCTATAAATATTTTGTAGATCCACTTTGCACCCTTAATGATAAGATGGCTTCTTATTAATTTTAAGACGTTCACTGCCGTAAGGAATTCTAGCTTATTTTCCTTTATATACATACAATTTTTCCTCACAGGCCGCTTATGTAAGAGCAAAGACAATACAAATTAATCGTAATTGGGGAAAATTCTCACAGTTTTTCGGCATACGATACTTATGGTCGTTTGCACCGGTTATACTTAAATTTTAAGTACCCCTTATCGAAATAAGTGCATTGCACCAATTTATAAAGTCCCCTTAAATCACGTCAGCGCTCCTTAAAATTAAGCTGCAATTCCGGTGACACTTAGAGGTACCCTTAAAATATATATTGCATTTTCAGGCCTGTCCAGTAAATTAATAATTGTTTGTTTATGTAGAAATATTAATATTTTGTTTTTCTACAGATGAAAGTGGATAATGATGTGGAATTGGATATAGTGGATGTTGATTTGGAGGTTATAAACTTAATAAATTTTGGAATTCCGCGTCAAATATACACTTTGAAAAATATGTATATTTATATAATTTTATATTGGGGAACCGGGTTCGATCCCGACCGACGCCAAATATTTCGAATTTTAAATTGCACAAAATTAACCCCTGTGATGCACTCTCCACGCCAGCGATGAGTGGCCGTGAGGTGACGCCTGGTAAGCGTCCGCACGGTGTAAATATATCATCATTACCGATATCTGTGTACAAAGCAGATTGGCACACACAGTAATGGGTAATAAGCCGTGATGATATATTTATTTACATTTATTTATTTATATTTATCAACAAAAATAGATATCAGCTTTTTACAGATTTAGATTTACTGTTTTCACTACAATATGGCCATTATATCTATAGAGCTTGTTGGTTCTTTGGCACTCGATGATCCGATATTCTGAAATAATTTAAAATGTACAATATTTACTGTGTATAATACTCGTATATTGATATCACAAACCTTAATATTATCACCGTCGAATATATTTTCAAAATCTCTTATAGTTTTTGTATTAAGGATGACGAACACAACACTTTCAGTAGGAATTGGTTTCCCTCCCACGGTTTTTAACATATATCCAATCGCATTTGACATAATAATTACTAGAATAGTATAATACGAAAATGAAAAGTTACTAGAATTTCTTCTTATACTTCTTCCAAGCTACCCTTCTGTAAGCGACAACTATATTCCATACGTGCAAACCATTGAAGATTAAGGGCAACTTACCAACTAAGGGGCGCTTAACTAAGGGGAACAAATAAGTAATACCGGTGCAAACGGGCATTAATCTTACTCTTATAACCCGTCTCGGTCTACAATAGAATAGATATGTCTATTATTTATCGGACGTTTTTAGTTCTGTCTACGCTGCAATAATGTAATATGTAGTGTGACTGATGAAAACCACAAATTGTATAAAATAAAATAGTGGAAATATATTTTTGTATGTTAATTAAAAAATGTACCCAAACGCCGCTCGGTCTATGTCAAAAACCGCCACCTCGGCCTATAGCAGCAACAGGGCCGTAAGCGGACAGACATACGGGCGCGTTAAACCACAAAATCAACGTGGTTTATAAGACCGAGGCGGTGCTGTGGATAAACAAATTCTCGGTCTATAAGACCGAGAGGGCAGCGAACGTGCTTTAAATTTAAAAAAAAACAAGTGTAAAACAAATGGTCGCAATTACTACGTATATAGTTATGTACAAATCCGTATATAGCAATATAAAATTACCTACGCTGAACATAGTTTATATCCGGATGATAATGCATCTCACCACGTTTTCAATCAATTTGAATATGATTGATAACGCGCGCGCCATTCAAATTGACAGCGCACATGCATTCATTCTTCTTTAATGCAAATATCGCGGTATTTACATATAAACAATCAGTTTCCCGCATTTTTCCCGCGAGGTCTGTGCATTGCATTCAACTGTTGCTGGCTGGCTGCAGTGAATGACAAACTATGGAAGCAGAGGTTGAAGCAGTTACAAGTTAATTCGCAATGCGAGCACTGTTTTCCATGCAAATTCTGCAGATGGGCGATTTATATCAGTAGAATACACGTGGGTTCCATGGAAATAGACAATTTGTTTCTGTGCGTGTTGCAATACAATCGTTGTTCTTTCTGGAATTTTTGTTTCGCTATCTCGCAAGGGAGAAGAATATTAAACCGAATGTCATCACACCTGCTATTCATGTTTTCCTTAAATATGATAATTATATTCAAATAAATAATATATTTTTACACTCGCGGAAGTAATACTTATTTACTTTACAAGAGGCCTGTTAGGCCAAAAAAGGTATAGGCTCTTGTATTGTCTTAAAAAAATTCTTCTACTATCTACATTTTAATTCAAAATTTGATGATAATTAATTTTGAACGGTAATGCAAATTCATAGTAAATCGTATATGGTCCTATTATGCAAAGGCAAAGTATAAGTATTACAATGAGCCCGTCCAACTTTTTTTGAATTTTTTATGTTACGAAGAATTTAAAAATAGAAATTCCGTATTTTTTGTTTTCTTATGGGGCCTCGTGGCCGCGTGCTTGAGTGTCAGGTCGCGAATCTGGGGAACCGGGTTCGATTCCGACCGACGCCAAATATTTCCAATTTTAAATGGCACAAAATTGACCCCTGTGGTGCACTCTCCACGCCAGCAGTGAGTGCCCGTGAGTTGACGCCTGGTAAGCGCCCGCACGGTGCAAATATTTCATCATTACCGCATCTGTGTACAAAGCAGATTGGCACACCCAGCAATGGGTATTAAGCCGTGATGATATATTTATTTTATTTTATTTCCTTAATATTACGCTTAATAACACCTAAAATAATTATTAAAGTTTTGGCGCGAAAGTTCTGACATTAGCGTCACTCCGTCATAAGTAGAGAGAACCGACATACGTTACCATTAATATGGCAATATACAATAAATGTCGCACTGTGATCAAAAATCTTTAGAGCTAAGGGTAATAAAGTAAGTCAGATAGTTATTATATCATTTCAAAATATATATTTGTTTGATTTACTTACATGAATAGGTATACGACTAGTGTTAAATGTTGATTTATGTAAAACTTCGCTAGTACATACATAAATAAAAATCAGATAAGTAAAATAAATAATTTTTGCTCGTTTCCATAATCAAGTTAATTATTCGCTTTAATTAATGTAACTTTAAGACTTTCTTTAATATAGTATTGAAGTTTTCATACTCACCTAGTGCCATTATTATAATTAAAATAGTATTTAAACTGTTTTCTATTTATAATTAAATACAACAAAGACAGTATTGATTACAATAATCAAAGCATAGTTCATAAAAAGTAATGCAACATTTACATTACTATTTACTAAATGATTACAACAATGACAAGTATTGAGATTACAATAAGTAAAAAATATTATAATATAAATTTATTTAATAAGTAAATTTCCATTTGATCTTAATAAAAAAATACTCGGATATATTAAATATGTGTTTATTAGAGTCGTGTAAAGCCAGTCGCGAATTTATGAGCACAATATGTATGGTCCACTTTATAGTGACATTTTCACAGGGAAACTGGACTACTGTAATGACGCGGACGTCACAACATGGCGACCATTTTACGCTAAGAACTTTAATTACATTATTATAGGTACAAAAATACAAAATACATATATAGCAATTTTTATTTCGTTTTCATTTATTTATATTCAAAATTCATATGCGACATGTATTTTTTAAAAAGCCGAAGACTTGTACATAGTAATACGGGTTTTTTTATTTAAAAAAAATAATATATTTCTACGCTAGTAACATTGACAGTGTTTTTTTATGGGGATATCTCAAGGCAGAGGTTACAAACACCGCCCTACACACATCTTCAGCCGAAGAATCTTATTCGGCAGGAAATAGCCTGAATATTGGAAATTCAGAAATCGATGGCATCGGTACATAGAGAACGGTAACCATCACCTTCAAGATATTTTGTTTAAAATTGCATCATTTAAAACTTGAAATTGTAACACCTAAAGTTTTTGCAAATAAATATAACCAAGGTAGCTATGAAAAATAAATGCGTCACAAAACAAACGTACATCCTTATGTTGTTTGACAGTTCTTGTTACAATTCGTTATCTGTTATTAGTAATTTTCTAAGCAGTTTTAAAGTCCCCAAGTCGTACTGAAAATGCAGTTAAGAGAAAATTTCCGAGCCATGATTTTAAATGCTCGCTCTCGCCAAAACATTGCTTCGAAAGGCTTCGATCTGCTTTTGGAAAAAAGCACCTATTATGGTATGGCTAGCGAATGAAAGTTGGCGGTTTTGATTTTGATCTTCATACTATTTAGTTTGGCAATTCTATGAAATAGGATTATTTTTTATTTCCTCTAACAGTAATTCCGACTCGAGGGTTGATTACACCTGAGACGAAACGAACTAGAATTTGCGGTATTAAAATTTTTAAATACATCCCTGTGTCCTGTTGCTAAGGTAATTTTAAATGCCTCCTGGTATTGAGTACAATTCCAATCGTCTGCAACGGAATACATAAGGGTCAGTTTTCTTTCAAATCAAATATATGGAAATGTTTTCAAAAACCACATCTATTAAATAATCTAAACGTCAACTTTCATTCGCTAGTCATACTTATGGGTTGATTCTATTAACATCTGTAAGTCTTACAGATCTGTAAATCTGTAAAAACCTGACATAAACACATCTATTTTTCAAAAAATTATGTTCGACTGTGTTGGGGATGGAATAAATATATATATAGAGATTGGTGTAAAACACACATGTACAGTTACCATTTTAAAATATTTTTTCTTATATTCAGCTTAGTTTATTGTAGTCATCTTGGACAATTTTTTATTATTTGACGATTTTCACTCTGTGATCTGTGTTTTTTGACTATTTATTTATTTATATTTTTTAAATGTCCGACTTGTATGTATCTACGCTTATCCACACGTGTGCTTTTTCCTTCAACTGGACCATTCTAGCCCTGAAGAAGACTATTGTATAGTCGAAACGTCGGCGTGAATAAATTGTAATATTGACTGCCAGTCCGAAACTTTATTTATTCCACATCTATTTTTGTTGATTATTATGAAATTATACATAAGAGTGCAGAATTCGTTGCGATTTTGTCCAGTATTTACAAATTTACAGATCTGTAAGATTTACAGATATGAACAGAATCGACCCATATAACAGGTCTGTTCACAGCTGGTACAATGAATTCAAACTCGATCAAAATTAAATTTAATTTTGATCGAGTTTTTTTCAGTGATGATTTCCGCGAAGGTCGGCCAAGTTTTGAAATTACGGATGAAAACATAGCTGCTATTCGTACTATGATTAAAGAACATAACTGTGTCACATACAGAATGTGCAAGAAAATATTAAAAAAGTGCAACGAAGGTAAATTCAATGCAAGTGTATGATGAACCTGAAACAAAACGACAATTAGCTCAATGGGTCTTTCCAACAAACCCCAATCCTGTCAAAGTAAAACGAGTTCAAAGTGTTGGCAAAAAAAATTATTGCCAATATTGCATTAGAAGATAGGAAAACAGTAACTGCTAATTGTTATACAACAATTTGTTTGTCATAGGTGTTTGAAAAAGTGCGTAAAAATCGTCTGCGAAGTAAACTAGTTTTGCATCAGGACAATGAATTCTTACATACTGCAGCGCAAACTAAAGCCTAGTTAAAAGAATCAAAGGTGGAATTATTGGAGCACCCATCGTACAGACCTGACCTTGCACATTGTGATTTCTTTCTATTTCCTAAATTAAAGGATAAAATGCGTGGTTATACCGATATACAAGTGCAAATGAAGCGGTTGAAACATTCGAAAACTTAGTGCCTCAAGAAGAATGGATTTCTTGCTTTTACGATTGGTCTTGTCGAATGAATAATTGTGATGAATTAAAAAGAGAGTATTTTGAAAAACAATAAAACAATTATTTCTAATAAATTTTGTTTTCTATTAGTAGTTGCAGAAACTTTCGGCGCTACCCTCGAATCAGAAATACTGTTAACCTGTACACCTTAAAAAAAAGTGTCCGAATATTGATACGTGTAAAGAGGATCTTCAGAAATCGGTCGCATCAGTGCATAGGCACATAGGTTAGAGAACGGTGTCTACCACCTTCAAGATGTTTTGTTTAAAATGAATGATTTAAAACTTCTAATTATTATAGATGCTCTTTCATTATCTCAAAAAAAATTATCTACCAGCAATACTTTTGATTTTATTCGCTTTCAAAAAAGTACGTTTTTATGCCCCAGACTGTATAATGGAACAAAAAATATTTAAAGAAAAAACAAAACTGTTTTCCCATGTTACACGCCTATTCTAAGCAAGCAAATGAAATATATCTTTCATTCTTTTGTTCATCTCGAAGAGAGTACATTGACCGAAAACCATCATTCACCATTGTTTCTAATAATACGAGTATATGTATTACATTTCAATAATTATTTTTATTCTCAATCTGCGTCGATACAATAGATATCAATTTCATAATTTGTGGAACGAAATACAGATGACATTCAATATTCTATCTACTGTCAGCAAGAAAAAAATGCTGATATTATATTAACAAACTATAGGCGATGGGCACATTTTGAGCGTCGGCGCCTCTAACGGCTACGTCTTTGGGTACCTAATAAATTTTGACATTTCAAGAAAGTGATACAATTTACAATTTTATTTTGAGTTTTTGCTGTTGTATATGTATATTATACGTCGTATTATATTGAAATGAATAAAATGTTATATGTGACTCAAAAAAGTCAAAATACCAGCGAAGGTACTGTGACAGAAAATATAATTTTTCTCATAATATATGTGATTTCTATTAACCATTTTATCATACTTAGTTTTATATTATAATTTATAATAATAGTTAAATATTATAAGATGCAGAATACATGGAAATTGCGATTAAAGAGTTGGAAAACTTGGATGATTGGAAAGAAGAAAATTTCGCATTTCACGATATCAGTGGGTGATGTTAGCATATTTCTTTTATATTCGCAATAATTGACGAATATTCTTCATTGAAAATATACCAGGCTCTAAGTAGAATCAGTTGCACAAGCGCGGAATGGAGAATACACGAAAAATTCGAACCATGTGAATTTTTACTTTTAACATTAACATTACATGTACAAAATATAAATAATAAATAGACTAATTATGTCAAAAATAGACCTTCTATATGATACAACTGCAAGTATCTTTTACAATGAGAAAATATGTAAACCTAAAAGAATTTTTCATGTTAGTAGAAGATATCTGTTGAAAAGTTATTTTCTTACGCATATATTCCTCATAATAATATTCCAAGAAATTTATAAAATTTAATACTTCAATCGGTAATTTTGTCAGAATTATTACATCTTCCACTGCATCACATAGTATTTAACGTCCTATCATTCGCAATCGTTGCAAACATTTTATAAAATAGATATTTTAAAATTATTCTGACATAAAACATAACCTTATTATGTTTCAATGAGTAACCACTTTTGTCATTTTTGTCCGCTGTTGGTGCTGACTACTTTTGTGCACACCGCCTATAGTTGCTGTCAAATCAGTATGGACTGGAGATTTATACATTGTTGCCATTTCAATGGCCATGTTGAAAATGTTATGCTCTGTTCCATTTAAGCCATTCAGTAGATGGCACTGGCAACAGCGCAAATCTGATGTAGCCGAAATTACATTAGGTAAACTTATCTCTTGTCTCTAATTTCAGCCAATTAGAGAGGTCAAAACTATTCCCTATGCTCCGCAATACTGGATAGCTTAAATGGAATAAGGTATAAGTTATGTATACTCTATCCGTTTTAACTATAGACTAGTTGGCGTTTCGAGCGCGGCCGTTTTTACATGTATTAAATAAAGAATTCAAATTTTCGCGCCATTCCTGGATTTAAAAATATTCTTTCTAATTGACATTTTTTCAGTAATTTTGTCTTAAATGTACATGTGCTAATCTATTTTGTGTTTTTATGCATATACTTATAATCTCCGTACCTTTCTCTACATTTCGGCGAAAGGGGCATGCATAAATGAAAACCACATTATTCAAATAAATTTTAAAGAAAACAACATAAAATAAAAATATAATTCACCTTTGAAATATAAATATTTACACTCTAAAATATATACATTATAAACTATATACACCGTTAAATATGAACAAAATAATGTTCTAAACAAATTTCTGTGTTCCTGGGGTGATCCGAAGGACCATTTTTCGTCCTATGCCCAGTTCTGATGCCACAATTTGGACACTTTCTAATTTGGAATATGCATTCGTAGCACGATATGTGCAGTGTAAATTATACGCCACGCTTCGGAGGGCCTTTCCTTTTGGATATTTTAAAACATTAGCAGAGGATTTTTATCCATAATATTAACGAAGAGAACAATAACAAAACTAACGAACTACCTCGCGAACTTACTAACTAAAAACTAAGAAAACGCGCACAATGAAAACTATATAATAACAAAACACTATGAAAATTAATAAACGAAAAAAACAAACAAACAGAACTGAACAGAAATTGATAATTTGTTGACATTTATATATTTTATGTCAGACGGTAAAATAATTTGATACAGTTGTTAAGCAAATTTATATTTC
Source organism: Harpalus rubripes (assembly GCA_963082715.1). Taxonomy (NCBI): domain Eukaryota; kingdom Metazoa; phylum Arthropoda; class Insecta; order Coleoptera; family Carabidae; genus Harpalus; species Harpalus rubripes. The sequence continues at coordinate 60,191,428 of OY720453.1, forward strand.
GCGTCAATTATTTTACTGTGTAAACTCGGTTCACGTTTGAACCAATCAGAGAGCTAGAATCTTAAGCCCTATCTCACCCAACGCTCTATATTTAAAACGGATAGAGTATAGATGGGACACGGAAAATGTTGAGCATCAGTCCATACTTATTTGACGGCGACTATAGCAAATACTAACAAAATGATAGAAAAATCATATAAAATTATAATTTTTTGTTCAAATATTATACTTGTAAACTTTTGTGATATGAAGGTAAATTTAGTTTTAACTATTAGGTATACCATGAAATTGTTTGTTGTTAAACAAGTGTCAATAAAAATATTGACCGTTGACATTTACGTTTGTGAATTTTTGGATACGTAACGTTATGTACATAGTGAATGTTTGATCAGCTCTGCATATTGATAATTGCTGTTGTATATAAACCTTGTAAACATGTGAATGTACACACAGACAACTGTTGAAAAAACTGATTAACTGAAATGTTGCCCGCAGCTTCACACAATCTTCTGAAACGAATAAAACTAAATTGCATTTTTCTGTTTCGGTGAATATATATAACACACTGAAAACACGTCGTTAAGACTATCTACAAGCGTACTGTCTTTGGCGCTTTTAGTTTTTTAGAGGTGGTATGACTGTTTTCAAAACTGACAAATCAACACTATTTTGGAAACTACACACCCCACAACTAAAAATTATGTTGGAATCAATATTATTCCAACAAACCATGTGGTATAATGGACCTTTTCAATTTAAAGAGATAGAAGATATGCGCAATGGGAATCTGCGCATAGTAAGCAGAGCTGGGCAGTACTTGCAAAAAAAGTACTTTATTAGGCTTGCAAGTACTTTGAGTACTTCAAGTACTGTACTTGAAGTACTTTCTATTTATAGTACTTTGTACATGACAAAGTAAATCTATTCACATGTACTTGGTACTTAGTACTTGGAAAAATACTTGAAGTACAGTGAAAAATACTTGAAGTACTTTAAAGGTACTTGAAGTACTTTAAATGTACTTGAAGTATTTTAAATGTACTTGAAGTATTTTAAATTTACTTGAAGTATTTTAAATGTACTTGAATTACTTTACGTGGTCTCGTGGCCGCGTGCCTGAGTGTCAGGTCGAGAATCTGGGGAATCGGGTTCGATCCCGACCGACGCCAATTATTTCCAATTTTAAATGGCACAAAATTGACCCCTGTGGTGCACTCTCCACGCCAGCAATGAGTGCCCGAGAAGTGACGTCTGGTAAGCGCCCGCACGGTGCAAATATATCATCTTTACTGATATCAGCTTACAAAGCAGATTGGCACACCCAGCAATGGGTAATAAGCCGTGATGATATATTTATTTTATTTTTATTTTATTTGAATTACTTTAAATGTAAGTACTTGAATTACTTTGTTTGTCTGTCAGTGTTTCTTTTGCAGAGGTGTGGTGTTATGTGAATTTCATTAATAAATATATTTTCAGCGATAATATGAAAGTAAGTATATATTTGCAAATTTTTTTGCATAAATAAATTATTTCTAATTTACGCATATTGCATATACATAAATGTTTGTATTACCTAACTACAGTGCTAGGACTTTGCGTATCGCCTGGCGATCGCATAACGTAAAAATGACGTCATTCTAACATCTCGGTACAGCTTCTCGCATCGCATGGCGATCATAATGACGTCAATTTTACGTCATGAGATCGCTAGGTGATACGGCAGTCCCAGCGAGGAACTCTTGTTTTAAATAACCAAATAAATATCGCATATTGAAATTTTTGTCAACAATCACCTTTTAAGGTCCATATAATCAGAAAAATATCAATTATCTGAAAAAGTACTTGCACCCAAATGTACAAGTACTTTTTTAAGTACTTGGTTCTTTCAAGTAAGAAACTAAAAAAGTACTTGTACTTCAAGTAAATTTTTTTAAATCTTGTACTTCAAGTACTTTTAAGAACATCAAGATACTTGGTACTTGTACTTCAAGTACTACTTTCCGGTACTTTGCCCAGCTCTGATAGTAAGAACAACTGAGATCTATGATATTTATTTCTAAAAAATTTAGACGTCAAATGTGAGAAAAATCTCAGAAAAATTTATAAATCTTGTCGAAAAATGTTACAAAAGCATTTTATTGAAGCTAGAATGCCTAACGATGCAAATTTTCACCGAGAATACAGATATTTTAATGACTGCAATATTTTTGGCGTTTCGTTTGACAGCTCAACTGGCAGTTGTTCGCGCCATTGCGCCATTTGCAGCGATAGAAAGAGATAGCCGTTAAATTAAAAAGGTCTATTCCGCATGCCGCTTGGAATAATTAGCGCGGATATCAAATATGTTTGTTTGGTTGCTATGGTTATGACTCTTTGTTTTATATTTATTTATTTCTGAATTCGCGTTTGAAGTTTTGAACACTTTTGGAGTTTCTGTCAACTTTTACAAATTTTGGAGATCTGTAAAGCAGTAAGTTTATCTAAATAATAATACTCGTATATTACTTAGAAAATTAACTAAATAACATTTTATACAAAAAAATGTCAAGTGGTAATGAAGATATAGATATGGTATGTATTATGTATGCCACCAGAAATAAGGGAACTTACTATGCTCTGTTCCATTTAAGCCATTCAATAGATGGTACTGGCAACAGAGCAAATATGAAGTAGCCGAAATTACATTGGGTAAACTTGTCTCTTGTCTCTAATTTCAGCCAATCAGAGAGGTCAAATAGTCGGAGATCCAAAGCCTCATAGCGTTCACTTACACCGGACTTTTGGTTATATTATTGAAACATACATATTCTTATAGGAAATTTTCCGACAAATTCAGTAGTGGTAGTCCTGATTATCAATCTTGGTGCAAACAGCCAAAAATTCATATTTTACATAAAAATTAGAATTTATTTGCGCTAATACTTTTTTAACTTTACTTCGTGATAACTTCTCTATTTATGAAGATATAACAATAATTCTTTCACATTTTAATTTTTGCATGATCTGTGCGTGTAATAGTGCATAAACAAATTATTTATGTTGATTATAAATAGTATATATTAATTAAAAACAACAAAATGGGAACGCGATTTTTTGTTTTTACAGTGAAATTTTCTATCAGCTACAAACTTTTCGTTATTAAGAAATGGACCCTAATATCATCGTCAAAGTTGTTGTACGCATATCAAAGATGTTTTTTTAGTAAAACATTTTTTTCTTAAAATGAACTGGTTCCGAGTAAAACGAATGTAAAGTTGAAGAGTGTTTATGTTGCTGCGCGATACGTGCGATCGTACTAGCTTGTGCAAGCCATTGCCTCGCTTGACACTTATAAAGTAACTTTATTTGAGTTTGTAGTATTCGTTTGTTCTTCTATGTTTCTTTATTTTTGTGTGTTATCACAAAGTATTTGTATTTCGTTACATAGTTTTAAGAAAATAAGGGTCCTGTCATTATGGAAGGTACGTATGATTGATTATTTATTAAAATACAGTGTACATTTCTAACATTTTAGTTTCAAGAAAACTTAGAAATAAAGGACATGTAATAAATTTTAAAAAAGTTTGTTTTATTTGCGAAAGGGAACGTGTTAAACATGAAAGAAAATTATTTTTAATAACTACAAAAGAAAGGGAAAATATAATATGGGAAAATGCTAAAAGCCTTTATGACATAAAAATGTTACAAAAAATACAGGGTTTTGGCTCAACACACCTTGACATGATAGCGAATGATTTCAGATATCATAAAAAATGTATGGATAATTATGTAAATAAAAAGATAACTGTTACTGATTCCCCAAAAATAACTTTAAAATATATATTTGATGAGATATTACCAAATTTAAGCCAACTATTATTTGTAAATGAAAGAATTTTATCATTAACTGATATTAAAAAACTAATATGTGATAGAGCCAAAGAGAAAAAGATTTCTTGGAGTGATGATTATCCTAAATTATCCATAATAAAAACCACTTTAATTAGTATATTTAAAGAAAAAATTAATATAATTAATAGACCTGGAAAATCAACAATTATTTGTAGTACAGAAAAAATAATAAAGTGTTTAGAACAATCAGTAACTGATGAAAGCGACACATTTTCAGAAGGTGAATGTAGTAAACAATTTTCACCAGTAAAATCTAACAACAGACTATCATTTGGGTAAATGCTTAGCTTCCGAAATTCAGGATTTAAAAAAGAATTTAAGTCATGAAAACATATAATTTAGTCAAGAATGGATTAATAGAACCATACCTACTGCCTTATACAATCTGCTAGCTTATATTTGTTCCGATGAAGAAATTGTTTTTCAAGAAGATGGAAAATTAAGCTTATCTTATAAAAAACACATAAAAGTACAAAATTTGTGTCAGGATATAATATATAATTCAACTGGTTTGCAATGTTCCCAAATGTAAATTTAGAAAAAGCAGTTGATAACGCTAGATTATTTTTTAAAATGTTATACAACCGACCAACATTTGATGGAAATTTAGACAGTCTTCGTGCACATCTTTTTGCAGATTGCAAACAAGATATAAGGTATATCTATTATATTTCTTTTTTTGTAATATTATTACTTGAAAATATATTCCAAATTTTAGGCATTTACCACCAACGGAAAATTCATTTAAATACCACGTACTAAAGTCACTATATCAAATTAGAATATTCAAAAATGCAGTAAATATAAATTCTGTTACTCCAGATCCTTTGTTATCAGGATGGGAAGTAATAAATGACATCCTCTTACCAACTACTATGGACAAGGCAGCACAATGTACTGCACGGTGCAAATGTATTAAAAATAATGTGAATTGTGCAATATCTTGTCTATGTATTGGTAAATGTATTAATAATTGATATTTAATTTGTAATTTTTAATTTAATATTACTATTCAATTTATATATGTAGCATATACATGTTAATAAATAAATGTATATTTTATATTTAGGATTTTTCCATTTTCATAGTTTATAATTATTTACACGTAAAAAGTATCAAGTAACAAAAGAGGACTGCGGCTTGCACTTTAAGCTAGGCCGATCGCACGTATCGCGCAGCAAAATACTCGTAAACATTCTCCAACTTTATATTCGTTTTACTCGGAACCAGTTCATTTTAAGAAAAAAATGTTTTACTAAAAAAACATCTTTGAAATGCGTACAACAACTTTGACGCTGATATTAGGGTCCATCTCTTAATAACGAAAAGTTTGTAGCTGATAGAAAATGTCACTGTAAAAACAAAAAATCGCGTTCCCATTTTGTTGTTTTTAATTAATATATACTATTTATAATCAACATAAATAATTTCTTTATGCACTATTACACGCACAGATCATGCAAAAATTGAAATGTGAAAGAATTATTGTTATATCTTCATAAATAGAGAAGATATCACGAAGTAAAGTTAAAAAAGTATTAGCGCAAATAAATTCTAATTTTTATGTAAAATATGGATTTTTGGCTGTTTGCACCAAAATTGATAATCAGGACTACCACTACTAAATTTGTCGGAAAATTTCCTATAAGAATATGTATGTTTCAACTGTATAACCAAAAGTCCGGTGTAAGTCAAAAAATAAACGAGCTAGAGAGCTCTGGATCTCCGACTAAAAACTATACCCTATGCTCCGCAATACTGAATGACTTAAATGGAACAAGGTATAATGATAAAGTGGGCTAGTAAAAACAGCAAAAGACAGCTTTAAATGCTGATATTATAAGCAATTTATGGACTGGCGTCAAAAATATTATTTAATTAATAAATGAATAAATATATCATCACGGCATATTACCCATTGCTGGGTGTGTCAATCTACTTTGGACACAGACTTTGGTAATGATGATGACATATTTGTACCGTGAGGGCGTTTACCAGGCGTCACCTCACGGGCACTCGTTGCTGGCGTGGAGAGTGCACCACAGGGGTCAATTTTGTGCCAATTAAAATTCGAAAATATTTGGGGCTGTCCGGGATTGAACCCGGTTCCCCAGATTATTATTATTATTGACAAATAAAATAAATAAATATATCATCACGGCATATTACCCATTGTTGGGTATGCCATTCTGTTATTATTATTGATGGTTATGATATATGTTATAATCAATCAACATTTTTTGTATAATTTCTAAAATCTTGTTGGAGAAAGAATAGTCTATAACACGTTTGGAATGGTATAATCCACACTCGCAAACCGTAATCGTCGCCTTCAGCTCGGACCACAAACTTTTTGCTCGTGTGGAATATGGGCCATTTCATTACTTGTTTTAGAATATACTATACTTGCATAGTAGGTTTATTTACGTAAATTAACAAATTCGAATCGTTCGCATTCACTTTATGGCATGTATAATAATACTGTCAAAAGTTAGACTGTCATTTAAATTTTAAATTTATCTGTCGTTTAAGAAACTGGCCATAAAATGGTTAAACTTGAAATTTTTTATAAGTGGACATGATCTAAATTTACATAAAATTATATAACAAAGGTTAACAATTTTATATTAATTGTGCATTTGTCCAAGTGAAGAAAAGAACATTGAATTTATTTGAAATTTATCATTTGATTATGTAAAAAGTCTGGTGGCCAACACGATACCTTCCGCCATTTACAGCCCGAGTCACCAAAAAGATTAAGTTAATCCTTATTTTTTGATTAGGCAGCTAATTTTATTCTAATTTTAACAGTTTATTTCTTAAAATATAGTCTAATCTAGTCCAAGTAACAACCTTTTTTAAATCCCTCAACAGGATTAAATCCCAATTACAGAGTGGGTTCACATTCACACACATCCATGCCTTAGAGGGATTCGAACCCAGAGCCCTGAGCGCACTCATGACTTATGAGGCGTTGCTCTAACCACTGAGCCACCGGAGCTATAATAAAATGAAGATTAAATTTTATTTACCGGGATAGAATAGAATTCACTTACCCAAAAATGAGGATTAGCTTAAACATTTTTGTGATTCGTTAATTTTTATTAATTTAAATACATATTTACTTATGCTGGAAACTGAATTGAATTCCTTTTCTATTCTTCTATTTACTTTTTTCTTTTTAAAACGTTACTAATATTATTTTGAAATGATTAGTTCTTTGATAGTGATATTTATCTGTCAGTTACATACATTTGAATAAATTTTTTGAGCTTCTAGTAAAGTGCCATTTCCGGTTATCCGATTTTCACCAAAATCTAATAGACCCTTTCCATTACAGAAAAAGTTCGAAATACAAGGTTTCAAAATTTTCTGAATGATAGTATTTGAGTTAGAGTGGAGGATCCACACATACATACACACACACATACACACAACATCACCGTGAAAATGTTAAAATTGGATTCTAGAGACCTTAAAACGTGGTCATTTACCAAAATCTCGATATGCGATTTTTAGAACTTCACTTACCAAGGGTAGCAAGAGATAAAAATTTAAAAGATGAACATTTTTTTCAATCTTGTTGGAATCATAACCTTGATATACTCGTATATACTCATCCATCTACAACTAAAAAAGTGATGTATAAATAATTCATAATTATGTAGTTAATCCTTAATATAGTAGCCAGTAAATTATCTGCCGCACCACATTTTAATTACCGAATTAATCACAATTAATCCTATCCCAATTGGAGAGCGGTTCAAGACATCAGTTCGCTACCCCGGCGAGTTAACAGCGGGCATTAACAATCATTACACTCTTCCATTCTAATTAAGATGTAAGTCCGTCTTATTCCGAGTGATATAAGTGTAATTAGTGAGTATTTATCCCTGCCTTGTGTGACATTCGTTTGTAAATTTAATTATGATGATTTATCTCATTCCTGCACAAGTGGGTGCAAGACTGGTTGGTTTTACTGCAACTGCATATTTTCTTAAATGTTGATGTTTATTAAAATTGTTTTATTGAGCATGTATTCGAGAAGAATTTCATGCTTATAGGAGTGGTGAGTGGAGGAAAGTTGTATAAATAATTATATTCTTGTAAATTTATGCAGCAGATTTCACAGACCATCTGATGTGCCAGCACAATACCTCCCGCCATTTAATTTTTATTATACCGTGTGTCTGTCTTAAAGGTGTACATAGGAGATTAACATGGGAAATCAGTTTTTCGCAATTTTCTGCTCGCCTAATTATTTTAAGCAAAAACGCGTCAAATAAAAGTTTTAGGGCCTAAAATTCTGCATCTAAATCAATAAACAGAATTACCTTTACGTGCTTTGTAACGACAGAATTTAAATATGAAAATGTCGAAAATTACGTTGAAAATATCGACAGCCATGGAATTGAACAAAAAATAAATAAATGCTTGACGTTTTATCTGTCACAACGTAAGTTAACTTATTTGACGTTTCTGACAATTTAATAAAACGTCAAGCATTTATTTATTTTTTGTTCAATTCCATGGCTGTCGATATTTTCAACGTAATTTTCGACATTTTCTTATTTAATTTCTGTCGTTACAAAGCATGTAAAGGTAATTCTGTTTATTGATTTAAATGCAGAATTCTAAGCCCTAAAACTTTTATTTGATACGTTTTTGCTTAAAATAATTAGGCGAGCAGGAAATTTCAAAAAACTAATTTCCCATGTTAATCTCCTATGTACACCTTTAAGACAGACACACGGTATACAGGTATCCCAAATTAAGTGGTATACTATTGGAACCTCGGAAACTATAAGAGCTAAGAAGCCAGTTAAATGGGCAATGTTGGGCAATTTTGAGTGCTGATTTAAAATTCGGAACAGTTTGAAAGTTATTAAAAAATCTAAAAATCGTCATTTTAAATATGTTAAATTACTCCGTAATTATAAAAGATATAAAAAAATGGTTCACATATGTTACATGATTTGATAAGGCAAACTTAAAAGTGATGTCGCAATAAAAATCAAGATGACGGTTTCCAAGATATTAATAGCAACTTTCTTATTTTAAAAAGGCGCCATATTGGATTATTACTTTTAAAAACAATTTTTTTCTCTCTTTCCAATGGTATAAGGGTTTTTGTGCTTTAATTTTCTTTTCCCCCTAAAATCTTCGATTTTTCATTATTTCTCAATAAATTTCTAAGTATTTTTAGAATAACTTTCAAATAACTTAAATTAACTAATTTGAAAATAAAAAAGCTTAAAAAACCCGTTAGGAGACCATTTCAAAAAAAATGCATAGTTTACTAGATATAGGCGAAAATGTTAAATTGGCAATTTTTAAATTTTTGTGTATAACTTCTAATTGCGAAATAATACTGAAATTTGGTTTGTACCTCCTTAGGACACTTTTTATGATCTTTCGAATGGCAATGCTCAATTTTTTTTACCTCTACTGGACTTCGAGTTATGATGCCCAAACTTTTAATTTTTACATGGCCGCCATATTGGCAAGTAACGCCAGTGATGTCCATCTTTTTCAAACAAATACAACAATTACTAAGTTTATAGTCGAATTTCAAGGTTAACTCTCTACCGTTTATCTCGCTGGTCGCTGCTGTTATAGCGGGTCGAGTGAACCCGATCGAAAGCGTTGGCGAAATGTCATTTTGTTTGGTTATGTTTACTTGATTTTTGCGGACGAATATAATCGAAAATAGAACAAGAACAAGTAATGACATTACGCACATATTTTTAAAATAAAAGGTTATGAATGAAAAATAAAACACGAAGTTTTGACTGATAGGAAAACATTGTGGTACAATTTACAAATTTAGATTGGATAGAAAATTTTAGAGTCTCTAAAAACACTTTTAATTATTAATATAGGGAAAATAACGGAGCTGCAGTCACTTCTTGTTGAAATTTTATAGAAAATTAAACATATACCGACGTTTCGATCACAATTTGGTCATCATCAGGGTAACGGTTAAGGATAAATTTAGACGTTACCGTGATGATGATCAAATTGTGATCGAAACGTCGGTATATCTTTAATTTTCAATAAAATTTCAACAAGAAGTGACTGCAGCTCCGTTATTTTCCCTATATTAATAATTTCTACAGTCGAATCATTCCTAACTATTTAACTTTTAATTATATTTGCGAGGTACTAAATACTAAATTTAAACCAAAATATAATTTTTTAAACGACCCTTCTAAAATTTTAAGTTTTGAGACAAAGATTGCTGTCTCACTATATTGTCTTAGCTGTTGAGAATATGCAGTATTCTAAGCTATTTTCTGCGCATGAGACCTAGAATTTTCATTTCCTTCATTAAGGAAAGAAAATACATTACTTCCTGATTGTGCCTAATGTTTCTTTTTGACATAATTCAATTCTAATTACGTACAATTTGACAAATGCAGCTGACAGATAACACCTAACGATAGTGAATCATACATATACTTCGATCGGGTTGAGCGTTTATCCCATAAAGTCAATTCGGTCGAATAAGCTCAACCCATTTGTATTTGAGAGTCGAGTTGAAAATTTCAATCCGGTTAATAATGCGTTTTTTCCGATCATTTCAACCCGCTAACTTCAACGGGTCGATTCAACCCTTTCAAACGGGTTGAAACTATCGAGATAAACTAGGTAATTTATTGAATTTAAAGGTTATAAACAATAGCTATTTGTGTATTAAGAGCGCAAAATGGGACATTATCGAAATCGACAATGTCCATTTGCGCTCGAAACACACAAGATTTTTTCTACAGTCCTCCACCATAAAAAAATAATAAAATGTACACTTTGTACTTACAGTACTACTCAACAGTTTTGCAGTGAAGATAGGAACGTATTCAAATATGACTTCAAGATATTGTTTTGGCTTTCACTTTTACAAAAAATGAATGCCAATTTTGTAATGAATATTATAAGTTTTGTATAATTTATTTGTTTCAAGTACATAAACTAGTGCATGGGAAAGTGCATGTCCACTGGGAGCGGTCACCCCAAACTTTTGCAGGTGGCAGTACAACTGTTCACACAATTTATTTTAAATTTAATTTTAATTTATTATTACTTTCCATTCTTCTTGAGCTATAGCTTCAATCTAATCTAAGCATTTTATACTTTCGTTTTTGTAAATAAATGCCATATTTTATTTTCACAGCAGTGCGGCATTTTGTTTGGTTATGTAATATATCGACAGAGCAGTTATATGTCAGATTAACTTGTGAAAGTGGTAAATGTGCAACTACAGTGTCATTTGTTCCTGACTAAACGTTTCTATTAAGAATGTAGACAAGTGACATTTTCAACATTATACAGGCTGTTATATTTTAATGGACCCAGCAAATATCTCGCTTATTTATAAAGTTGGTAATTTCTTTCATATAACATAATTTATACAGCAACATGTAAGCTACTTGATGACGGATGTACATTCCTGATACCACTTCCGTTTTATGAGTAATTAATATCTACTTTGAAATTTCAAATCGAACATACTATATTTTTTTACAAATTTGAAAAGTACATCAAATTTGCTTTACAGTCATGTAAAATAATCCATATGTTACATTCTTAAAAAGTAAAATGGCGGGCACTTTTTTATATAATTGTAAAGAGAATAGTGAGCCATGACTGTGGCTTGAAATAAAACAATTAACTAAAACAATTGTAACTATTATTATTAAACGAAATAATATTTTTTTGTCATAATAATACAGAAAATAAGAATAAGGAACACAAGCCACAATCATGGCTCACTATTCTCTTTCCAGTTAGGTGTATAAAAAAGTGCCCGCCATTTTACTTTTTAATAATGTAACATATAGATTATTTTACATGATTGTAAAGCAAATTTGATGTACTTTTCAAATTTGTAAAAAAATATAGTATGTTCCATTTGAAATTTCAAAGTAGATATTAATTACTCATAAAACGGAAGTGGTATCAGGAATGTACATCCGTCATCAAGTAGCTTACATGTTCCTGTATAAATCATGTTATATGAAAAAATTGCCAACTTAATAAATAAGCGAGATATTTGCTGGGTCCACTAAAATATAACACCCTGTATAGTTAGAAATTGGACAGCGAGCGTTTTTTCTACTTTGTTGCGCATGAGCGGCAAAGTGACATTTTGCGTTGACAAAAGTAAGCGCAAATGGCTACTTAGTATATAGACTGTGGAAATTTTTTTTTGAATGGTTGATTAATTTATTGATAGCTTAAGGCCACGTTTTTATACTGTGACATACTGTATATTTTTCATTTACTTTAATAAATAAAACTTTAGATATGACAAGCAATAAATTTAGAACATAATAAGTCCATAAAATAGCAGAGTGAGTAACAGTTATAATGAAGAAAATACAGTTTGTGTAATTTAGAATATGAAATGAAATGACAGAAGGTATGATTACATTTTAAATATGTTTGAACCGTTGCATATTCATGTCTCCTCGTCATGTCACACTCAAATAATATCCTCTTTCCGTGCTGGTCGCACTTAAAACCGTGTGAAGGAAATAATTCCTAACCCAGCATTTCCCCAAAATTAAACAAAATTAGTTAATTACAATTCGTTAACGAAGAGCTTTTTAAATTCCATCGTAAGTGGCGCATAAAGCCACGAAAATGCTGAGAACCTCTCGGGCAAACAGAGAAAAATTAGCATATCTCTGTATCTCAGTAGGCGAGTGACATTTACACGAACAATCGACGTCGGCATTGGTGGTGCCGGAACAGGCCCCGCCTACTGGATCATCATTGAGACGTTCAGTTCTCAGAATTATAAAGAGACAAGAGTGTTTCCTGTTATTACGATCCCTGCAGATAGCTAGCATACTCAGCACACTCGGCGGACTAACGCGCCATGAGAAACTTGCTAGTTTTTTGTCAGTATATAACGGATGGAAAAGTACTAAAGTATATGTAGCGTATTGAATGTATGTATAGGTTATGAATATTTTACAATTTAATGTACGGAAATGTATGTACATTTTAGATTTATAAATGTATGTTATTGTTACACGATATGAGACTATAATAAATAATGGTATTTTTATCTTAAATTGTAACATTGACATATATTTTTAAATTCATATAAAGATAAAAGAAACGTATTGTTTTTATTTATAAAGTTTATATCTTGCAAAAGGGGTATGTGAAATCAGTGAATAAAAGCTAATAGCCACACCCAGAAATGTGTATTAAACCGTGATGATTATTTATTATAATCAGAAAATCCAAGACAGAAATTTCCTTCAAAAAGCAGGATAATGCAGCAACGATGAAACTGGCTTAGCAAAATAAAACTTGCGCAGCATTTATACGATATACTGTAACACGAGGGGGGTGCGGTAGAAGCTGATGATGTGGGCTTACTTACAGGGGCGTCACTAGGTACTTTTAACAGGGAGGGCGCACCTTTAAAACGAAAAATTTTTTGACAGTCTGATTCTACATTTAAATTTTTTCATGTTTAAAACATAAAAATATTTCTTTTGGAAGATTTTCAGATGTAATGAAGCAAACACAAATACTTATCTGTTCTTCTGCAGTGATGTCCCGAGGATCATCTACTATTATTGCAAAATAATCACAATTATTAATTTCCGGAGTTATTTTGCGTATTATACATTTTGCACTACTCTCTATAACATGATTTTGTGACGTAGTAAACAATAATGTGCATTTTGAGGTACATTGGAATTCTGGAGAAAAGGATCAATTTTTTTAATAAAGTCTATAAAATTGGTCTTATTTGTTAAATTTTTTGTTTCACTATGTCCTTGCAATGGGATAGCCTTAAGTCATTTTGATTTCTTATAGTACCTGTCTTAAGAGGAAAGGTTACCCCTGTACTAAAATATGAAGCGAAAATTCAATTAATTGTTTCGAACTATTAACATTTTAAAAAACTCAACACACGACACTCATACTTCCGTTATTAACCTGAATTAAAAAAAAATTATTATTGAAATCTATTAGTATTTGACTTTGATTTTAATGGCAAAACGAGAAAAGTCCAGTTTTAATAGATTTCAATAATTTTTATTTTAAAATGCAGGTTAGTATCGGAAGGATGCTTGTCGTGTGTTGATTTTTTTAATGCGTTACTAGTTCTAATACAGGAATAATTTATTTGAATTTTCGCTTCATATTTTAGAGCAGCGGTAACCTTTTCTTTTCGGCTAAAGTCGTAGGTACATAATCGTCTCGCTGCTTATTGCAGATAAATAAGTGCATAATAAAATAGTAAAAAAATCAGATTGATTTTTAATAATTTATTTAAATAAAAACACGGAAATTAAACAGGGAGGGCGCAAGCCCCCTCAGAAATGGTCTATCGACGCCACTGCTTACTTATTTTCCAACGATGACATTACTTGACTGGTGGACGCTTGGATGATTGGCGTCCACTTGTTGACTGGTGAGGGATGCTGATCAACACTTAGATTATGGACACAGACATACTTGACGTTTAAACTATTAAATTTTATTTACATTATTACAACCTACACTATAACTTATTATTAATTTAACTAACATTATTAAACAAAAACTAGACAAATTACTAAAGATACCAATGTATCATCAAGACAAATACTCGCGTTCGCGGAACGAGAGTCATATCTCAATCTCTTACATGTTTACTATTTGAAAACAGACGTCTTCTCGGCGTGACAAACTAATGCAAACTATCTCAAAAACAAAGCGTTTTCTTTCATGAGCAGATATCCCGAGAGAGTGCAGAGTACAGGGTAAAGCATCCATAACAAACTATCAACCCTGCATGTAAGCTTGTAATAACTTAAATACTGTGGATTTTTTTTTTTTTCTAAACAGAATTTTGACTAACAAAGATAACAAGTTGAAATATTATTCCTGAACTATAATTTAGAAAAGTTTATAAAAAACTTATTTGTTTGTTATTGCTCTTACCATATCCTCGTCTTATTACAATACCTACTCAAATCGGACAAGCAGCCATTATTATTTAATTTAATTAAATCGTTAATATGTCAAGTTCTCGTCATGACTTGCATTTGCTGCTTATCCTATTTGACTAGGTATATCATGCATAGAATTATACACAAGTTTCAAGCAACTTGTATTCAGAAAGTTTACCGCAAGAAAATTATCTGCGTAAAAGTGATCGTCACCTGTAAATTGGGCGCTAACAAAATTTATCGCCGGTAAATTAATCGCAGAAAAATTGATAATCGGTAAATTAATCCGGAAGATATTGTAACGTTTGTATTTATTTATTTATTTATTTGGGTGAAATGTAAATATTAGACAATTATTATTAATTAAAATGAGTGTTTCTTAAACTATAATGAATATTACTATTACTAATATTAAACAAATATTAAAAACTAATTAAGACTAAAACTATAATTAACTAGATAATACTAACACTATTTAATTATTTAACCAATTAACACTACTATTTATTTCCACGATATTACTAACTATTTTTTCCACTAATTATGTCATTATTTATTTATATTACGTTCAACTGTCCGCCTACGTACCTCCACAGCGTCTATATACTCAACTGATTCAACATTGTCTTTATATACAACTGCTCGGACAAAAGTCACACCTTTCACCTCACTGTCTGTCTATTTATGTAACTCTCTCTCTTCCACAGCTTCAGTACCACCAACTATTCGTATGCCACAATTCTTCAACACCAATGCGGAGTATCCACTTCAACTCGCTGTTACTGTCCATGTATACCTAGCTTCACAATACTCGTCAACACTACAGAGTATTCACTTCCATAGCTATCCCAATGTACCAGTAACTTCCAGATTTGCCGTTACTGTCATTGTACACTATAGCTTCCCAATACTCGTCAACCTTACCGAGTATTCACATCCACAGTATACCAGTAACTTCCAGAGTACCTACTCCACTCGACACTTTACTGCATACGTTCACTACGATACTGCTGTGCTTCACAAACTCACTAAGTGAATGTCTCTATATGTATCTCCATATAACTAACTAACTCGCGAATATAGCTGCGTCCCTTTTATACAGCTGCCATTAACATCCAGAGAGCTCTAGAATGTTCGAACGCATAATAACAATGAACACAAAAAGGTTCAGGCGACCGGAAGTAATTAAACACCTGCGACCTGTTTGCTTACGTAGAGCGATTACGTAATCGCTATAAATGAACACTCGCTCATTGCTGCGGCGACGGCGGGCGTTCCACGTTACAATATTGTTCGCTATAGTAGTAAATGTACAAAAAATACAAAATGTTATTGAATTATTTATAACTAATTCTAGGTTAAATACGACTATTGGGCTTCCAAATTATTAAGAGATGGCGCTGACAACAAATGTCAATTTCATGATCTAAGGTACAGTATCATAGTTTAGTATCTATTAGTTTTTTATATTAATTTTAGGAAAAAGATAAAATCTTAGTTATCTATTTTTGTAGGCCGTAGATTTACAACCATAAACGGCACATGTTTTCCTATTTTTAGTAGTTTTTGGGGCGAAAACTCCATCACAACATTAACCTCTAATAAATTGTATTTCTCTTAAATTATTGCTTATTAATTTTAATTGAAACAGGAACTCATCTTTTATATTATATATATTATATTTAAAATAAAACAATTATTTTCACTTTTAGTAGTTTTTACAGTGAAAATGTCGTGACATAAACTTATAATAAATGGAATCTCTTCTAATTTAAACAATATTTTATTAAATTAATACAATGGGGTCATACCACATTTTCCAGTTTATCTTTTTTTCTGAAAGTACATTTAAAACTACTTTCAAAAATATATATTTTATGACACATAAGTTTCTAGTTTTACAGTAATAATTTTTTAAAGTTTATATAAAATTTCGAATGACGTAACAGTTTTGCGGTCGTAGTGACATCTACCGAGCAAAAATGGAACTACTTTTGAAGTTTATGTCGTGTTTTGAAACCACGCTTGAAACCTTCTGGAGTATTTATTGCCTTATACCATCTTTTCCTTACATCTTGAGCCATAAGAATACAAACAATAATTTTATTTTTACTTCTCAACGAGTTATTCTCGTAGAACGACACAGAACATTATTGTACAACCATTGTAATACCTAAATCAAACATAAATTGTATTTATTTATATTTTTATTTAGCATATTTCGTTATTTGTACTTACTTTAAAAAAAAAATAACTTGTTGCAAGGATGTTGACGTTACTTTCAAAATATTGGTTATAGTATAAGGTTATGTCATTTAATAAATAATATATCATTTATTAAATGGTTATGTTAGAAAAAAGTGACAGATCTGTTCATATACAGTAAAAGCACGAGTACGGGTGTGCCTCACTATCGTGTATTTGTGTACAAAACTGTGACGTCACAAAACCAAACTCAGAATCTTTATAAAGAAAATCATGGATGAAAAGTATAATAATATTAAATATTATGTATACATGCGTAATATTAGGTAAATTTTTCATTTATGAAAGAAAAATCAGCATTTTTTCTTTTTGGTATGATCCCATACCCCATTATAGCGCTGTGAAAACCTTATTTCAATATTCAATCCACAAATATAAATGTTACAAATGTAAAAAATTATGTACCTTACGTTTAGTTCAGAATTCTACCGCTAGTAACGAGGCTAGTAACATATTCTTATTTTGAAAGCCCAATACCTGCCGCGTGTTGCGTTGAGACTGGCCTTGTATGCGCAGAACCTAAAATGTATGTTTTCAATTTAACGGCTATCTCTTTCTATCGCTGCAAATAGTGAGAAAATGGCGCGAACAACTGCCAGTTGGGCTGTCAAACGAAACGTCAAAAATATTGCAGTTATTAAAATACCTGTATTCTCGGTGAAAAAAAGATTTTTTAAAGTTATCTGATACTTTACGTCTAAATTTTTTAGAAACAAACGCCATAGATCTCACTTGTTCTTACTATGCGCAGATCCCCTTTGCGCATATCTTCTATCTCTTTAAATTGAAATGGTCTATTCGTACTTGGACGGGTCGAAATATAATAGTAGGGGGGTAACGTGTATTGACGTTTACCCGAATGTTTACAATAACTTATTTATTATATGCTGTTATTAAAACTAGGAAAACACTCCATCATCTAATATTGTTATACGAAGGGGAAGGGGATTCATTCAAAAGCTAAAAAAATTGTAGTTTTTCAATAATGTCCATTTTTATTCGTACCTGATGTTTGTTTTGAAAGAGCAAGCAATTAAAGTTTGCATAATAAAACGTAGCTTGGCAAACGATGAATGAAATGATATAATTGAAGTGTTTGTAGTGGAAACTAGTTAGTATAAAAATTAAAGTGAATCAGTGATCGGCATTTACACACGAGTTCCGAGTACCGCATAGAATGATCCGATTCGATTTATGTATAAATTCATTGGTAATCCTAATATTTGTTTGCAGCGAACGGGTTTGATTTGCGTCGTAAACCCGCAATTTTTCATCAGTACGTGTCGATTCAATTTAACATATCGGCCATTGAAATTCAACGTTTACAAAACCATCCAACTAGTGGCCCGACAAATTACTACTACGTTTACACTATTGCAAATTCCACGACACGCACGCTTTATTACAAAAAAACTCCACTCTCGACGTAGTCCACTGCGATACTATTTTATTTTTTATTCATTTCAATCGTTCCAAATCAAATATTTTCACCGCAAAGTTTTTTCAACGATATGTTTGTTTTCTTTTTTTGTGTTTTTATTTGTCCACTTCGTTTAGTTGTTTATATCCCACGTGTATTTATGTAAAATTTCTCTGAATACGTGATACAATTGTTGTTTCAGCCCGCAAAATTAATGAAATATAAACAATTTTTGATGGGATCATAGGATCATTGAGTTACATTTTCGTAAGATTTAACATATTCAATTCTTTATAAAAATCAAAAGAAATAAACTTTGGGCCTTAATTTCTAATAGATATTCAGTAAAATATTGTTTCTGTAAGTGCTAATTCTTAAGTATTTAAAATTTTAATCATATTTCTTACTTATTTAAGGTGTTCTATCACGATAGATAGATGATGAAGGTTGACAGTTTTTAAGTAAATTTAAGTATATTTTTCACGAGTTTTTACACATACATACATTGGTATTATAGGAATAGGTTCTCACAAGGAAGGTTTTTTCGTAATAACATATAATAAACAACAGATTTGTACAAAAAACTACCTAGCGACAGTTCGAGTGACAATTTATAAACGAATGAGTGTAAAAAACATCCAGCTACCAGGTACTTTTATAGTTATTCACTTCAAGAAAACGGAAAACATGATTTTCAATATAAATCCCGAGTGCTAAGAATTTAATCGATTAAATTTGAAATGTCTGGCTTATGCAATAAATTTTCTTAAAAAGTGTTTGAGTACATAATAATTTGAAAAAATCTCATGTGGCCAGCACATTACCTTCCGTGAGTTCAATGTATTTTTTACAATTTCAATACAGATAATTTCTTGCGAAAGATTCTATATTTCCAATACACTGGCTTGCAAAAAAAAATCGCGTACACCTTAAAAATCAAGTAATCGAGTTTTTGTAATTTTTTAGCTCTGTAAATAATGTAAAAACTGGCAATGTTGTCACTGTCATCACTATTTAATCTATTAAGGAGCTAGTTCTTCATTGTGTTTAATTTACCTACTGTTAAATTACAAATATATTCCAGAAAAATGAAAGAACAACCAAGTATGTATTTCAATTTCTGTTAATTTTGACGTCTTAATTGACACTAGTGACATTGACAAGTTAAATATCGAGATCGACTCAATACAGCAACAAATAGGTGTACGCGATTTTTTTGCAAGCCAGTGTACATTACCTTCCCTCAGTTCTACGTATTTTGTACAAATTCCATAAAAAAATTCTTAGAATTGATTCTATATTTGCAGTAAAATTACCAACATACTATTCGCAATCGAAATTAACGATAGAGGCGCTGATTTTCGAAACAATATGGCCGCCGTACGATGGGTTTGACATATGACAGTTCACATTATTCTCTGAGTTTCGTTGACTGTGTATACAAACCGAATTTTTAAAAACTTATTTATATGAAGGCGATAAGTTTAAATATTTAATTATAAATTACTACACACTACACTACTCACTCTGCTGTCACTTATTCAATATGGCGCTTGTACGATTGCTTTCCGTAGTACCGATTTGCGCCACTAGAGGGGAAATTTTGTGTACGATTGCGAATATCAATCGTACTTGACATTGACATCTATCAATTTTTTTTTAAATTATTAACTGTTTCCAGTGTTATTGCATAGCTGGATGCTTTATGAAATTTAATTTCTTTGTATTTTTTTTATCTCAATATCCATTAAATATGAAGTATAATATGTAATCATCATATAGATAATAAAAATATTCTTTAAAATTTATAACATTAAATGTGAAAAAATTATATTTAACATCGTTTTCTCAAGAAAAACTGTTAAAATCTTCAAATGAGGATACTTCCGGTCGACCAATTATAACCAGAATCTAATCAGCTCTTCATATAGATGTAACGAAGAGGAATACGAAAGAATTATAATTTTTAGAATTGTATTATCAAACCTATTCCCTATTCTCTGCAATACTGAATGGCTTAAATGGAATAAGGTATATTTTTTATGTTTTGTATTAGTTCCTACTCTAATTTATTTTTTTTAAATTAATTGACTTAAATTCAACGAAATTGTTTATTTCTTATTATAATCCATGACTGTCTAGATTAAAAGCTCATAAAACATTTTTTCGCTTATATGAAGAACATGAATAATCGTTCTACAAGACTTGGATGCAGAATTGAAATATTTTGCCTAACGTTTTTTTGTTTAACTTTTCTCTCTAGCACAACATCTCTTCGATTTACAGAAAAAATCACAAAAAAGAAGTTGTAGAGGATTAAATTTCCTTTATAATGGTCTAACATTTTCTATGTTATCTTCAACCGATCAAAAGTTATGGCAATTTGAATTTTTTGGATTAATTTCGAGATTCCGCTAGAAGATTGTACATAGCCTATTCCGTAACTTAACCGCGGTGACCAAGGTGGTTAAGCGTTCCGGAATGTAACCAAAACATCATTTCAGGATCGAGGTTCCATTTCGGAATGTGGTTCCTGAAAATTTTGGTTACGTTTTCGGGACCACAACGATCACAATTTTTTTGTGGTATTGTGGTCACTTTCTTATTTCTTATAATGTAATAAATAAAATTGTATAAACATATAGGCCCGTATTCCGAGCGCACTTTTATAACAAAAGCGCTTTTATGGTCCGCGCTTTTACATTAAATTCTTATGAGGAGTGTGCTCCATAAAAACGCTTTTATTATAAAAGTGGCCTCGGAATACGGGCCATAATTATTATTAATATATACTGATATGTATAATATTTAAGTTAGTATAAAATAGACAAATAGAGTTACGTTGTCACTTATTACCAATGATTCGGTGGTTTCCTGCTATACTGACACAAATTAACCAAGATGTTCCGAATCACAACCACTTTTTAATAACCATAACCTGACCACGTGAACCACAAGAAAACCATAACCAAGGTCGTGGTTAATTTACGGAATTTGTTAAGTATTTTAATATTTTAGTACCGTAAATATTAATGTGTTAACAATAAATTAAGTAAATAAACACGTAGGTATAAATTTATAAACCCATTTAAAATGTTACAATATTTTAAAGTAGTATTTACAGATTTTTGGGCCTAACTCTAACTCGGTGGTAAATTTTTAACCATTGGTTAAAATTTTTATCCAATAGTTATTGATTTAACAACTAAATATCCCTATTTACCTTCCGTCACCTTTAGTTAAGGAAGGTATTGTCTTTGGTCAAAAAATTTGGTATGGTGAGTTTTTAATGAATAAGCACGTTTTAAGGTCCCTAGAATACGATTTTACTATTTTTACGATGATGTCTGTGTGTGTGTGTGTGGATGTGTGTGTGTGTGTGTGTGTGTGTTTGTTGTGTGTGTGTGTGTGTGTGTGTGTGTGTGTGTGTGTGTGTGTGTGTGTGTGTGTGTGTGTGTAACAAAATTTTCGTATACGATAACTCTAATACTACAATTCCAAATATTATAATTCTTTCGTATTCCTCTTCGTTGCATCCATATGAAGAGCTGATTAGATTTTGCTTATAATAATTGGTCAACCGAAAGTACCTTCATTTGAAGATTTTAACAGTTTTTCTTGAAAAAACGATGTTAAATATAATTTCTTCACATTTAATGTTATTAAAAATATTAAAGAACATTGTATTCTCTATACGATTTTACTGCATTTTATACTTTATATTAAATGGATATAGGGTTAAAAAATTATAAAGAAATTAAATTTCATAAATTAGCCAGCTATGCAGAAACAGCTACTATAAGAAATTTAGAATCTTTTGCAAGGAACTTTCTGTATGGATTTTATAGAAGATACATACGCATTCACGAAAATTCTACCGGTAGATACCGCATCTACCGACTATGTTCGAAAACACGAGTGGTAAAAAGTTACCGTGAAAATTGTTCATTGTCCAGATCCATCTACCGAATTCATGAAGAATCTCAAAAAAGGTAGTGATGCAAAACGAAGCGCGCGCGTTAAAAGTTGAAATGTGTTCAAAGTAGGACTCTGCTGAGTTTGTTAACTACGTCAAATTTCTAACCTATTTTAAATTTTAAATTTAAATTTTTTCATAGGTTATGGATCTACCCTGTTTACCACTTGCGCTCTTAAAATATCGATTCCGGTAGCTATAACCAGATAAAAAGCCGTTTACCGGTAAGAGTTCACCGGTAGAATTTTCGTAAATACCTCATATAACTGACGGAAGGTAATGTGCTGGCCACATCAGATTTTTTTGTTATATGCCAACATGCTTGATTGGTCAGAAAATTTAACCAGTTAAATATTAACCACTGAGATACAGAATAGACCCCATATTGTATTAAAACATATATCAGTTAATCATTAATATCTACTGAATAAATAAAAGATATGCGAAGTATCTTTATTTGAGTCATGAAATGTATAAATATAATGAAATTTATGAACGGAAACTATAAAATTTCTGCTACTATTTTCACTATAAAATATAAGTTCACACAAGCATTTAATTAATATAAATGTAATGTAGTAAACAGGACAATATATTCGTATAGGCCATAAATTCTTCGAAAATTTATATCTAGTGGCTTGTATATAATAGAAAGTCTATACTGGTTGTGTTTTTATCCACATAAACTCATTTACCGGTTATTTTATATAATTTCGCACAATGATCGTAACCACAACAGATGCGTGCGAGTTCCACAGTTATTTGTATAGGCTTGAAATTATTATAGCGTAAATGCAGCGAAATGTTCATAATGTGATGTACAGAAGTAAATTTCTGACAATTTCACACCACATTGTTAAACGCAATGAATTCGCTCCGCAATTTATGAACAGTTTTATTAGCACAATTAATTATTGGAAAAGCGTCAATGAAGAGGCAGGTTATTCTCGCTTTGTCAAATTACCGAATGGTTTTAAATTACAAAAGATAAAATAGTTAAATTAATTTCAATTTATTTCAGTAGCTATTCGGTTTTTCAGTTGCAATCGGAATACCGCAAATACAAGAGCATGAGAATGTGTATACAATGACCACATTTTCAAAACAATCCAATAGGGCCGTTGTAATTGTTATATGTATTCTAAGTGTTAAATTTTAAACAATATTGTCCTTTAATTATAATCAAATTTGAAAATATCACGAAATATCAATTATATAATATTATTCACAAAAGATGACTATTCAAGGTCATTTATGAGCCTGATATAATATTATGTACTTGCAGATAACTTCACTGCATTTCGTACCCATAGGCATGCAACGCGAAATATTTATGGGCACATTTTAACTGAAAAATAATAGTTTTTACCTCCCGTCATATCGTAGTAATGTAATCGTGCCAAAAATTCGATGGTGAGTTTTCAGTAAATAAGCACGAATTAGGGTCCTTACAACACGTTTTTATTATTTTTACGATGATGTCTGTGTGTGTGTGTGACGATTTTTTCGTCCACGATAACTCTTTTAACAAACTTCCAAATATATCTATTTTCCGTATTTAAGCTTCCTGCATTCATGTAACGAGTTGATCAGATTTTGGGTAAAATTGGATAATTGGAAGTAATAACAGTTTTTAATGAAAAATTATATTAAAATATAATCCAAAACTTTTCAATTTTAGTATTTAAGAATTCTATATCATGGGAAACAACCTATTAGATTTTGGCTAAAATTAATCAACCAGAAGTGATACTTTACTTGAAGCTCTAAACATATTTTCGTGAAGAATATATTATGACTCCAAAACTTGTCAAATTTATATATAAGACTTTTATATAAAGGGAAGCAACATATTAGATTTTGGCTAAAATTGACAAACCGGAAATGATACTTTATTTGAAGCTCTGCACAGATGTTCGTGAAAAATAAATTGATACAATTCAAAACTTTTCAATTTTGGTATGTATTTAAGACTTTTATACAGGGTGTCCCATAACTTCAGGTACATATTAGAAGGGCATATAGTTCTTAATGTCCTGATTACGGAACAAAAAGAATATTTTCAAAATTCAAAAATTAGTTTTTGACGTTTTTGAAGGAAACAGTTTTGGGACACTGGTTGAATAGGTTGTGTGTTTTTTTCATTACATACACATCTCCCAAACTTAATTGGTGTGACAAAGCTATACGTAATTGCATAAATTAATTTCATTGTTAAATTATTTTATGTAATAGTTATAACTTATTTCACTATTCCAAATATTATAGTATCCAGGGGTACAAAAAATGTTCTTCTTAAGTGAACTACCCTTAAATATAGGAATTTTGAAAAAAATTCTTTTTGTTCCGTAATCAGGACATTAAGAACTATATGCCCTTCTAATATGTACCTGAAGTTATGGGACACCCTGTATTAATGAGAACGACATACTAGATGTTTTCTAAAATTGATAAACCGGAAGTACTACTTTACGGGAAGCTATAAACATGGTTCAAAACTTCTCAAATTTGGTATTTAAAACTTGTGTATAATTTGAAACAACATTACATTTTGACTATACCTATATGATAAACTGGAAGTGGTACTTAATTTGGAGCTCTTAACAGATTTTTGAGGAAAAACATAATAAATTATAATCTAAAATTTGGTATGACAGACTTTTCTATTTATTGGAACAACAATTTAGATTTTGTTTACAAACGATCAACCGGAAGTGATACTTTACTTAAAAGCTCATTGCTATTTCAAATATGGAATTGACGTGAGGTCATTTGTTGGCCACATCAGATTTTTATAAATGTGAAACCGGCTTATTGTCTTGGTTCCCTGTTGATTTACATTATTCATTTTTTATTCGTAATATTTTCACGGCGCAGTTTATATAGAGATATTATATACCAATTAACATAATGAGGCCGATAATATGTACCTATATCAAAATTACTGCGATAGTTAAGTAGTTGAAGCTAGCAGCATATTAAATTTCTTGTGATTTTCTAGAAAATTATAATGTCACGCAGATAACTTCATAAGGGTAAGAAAGCAATTATTCTCAATCACAATTTCCGTGATATTCCATCATTAATTTTTTATATTATAACGTGCTGAAAGTGCTCAACGCCTTACAAAATGAATTAAGATTTCGTGCCAGTAAATTCACTTAACTGGGGTGTGAAAATCCATTTGTATAACTTCATAACTAAATATACATAAATATTACCTCTTTTGCAAAAAAACTAATGGCAAACTATTATTCGTTTTCGTGCAACCCGATTTGCTAATCTAATGGTGCGAAAAGTCATTTGTTTTTTTGTTAATAGCCGTCGTATGCATAATTTAATTGTTTTGCGAAGAAATGTTTGTGAAACCGAAAAAGCTTTCTTGGAAATATATTATGTATTTAGGATAATATTTGGACACCATATGACCTGTCACCTGTCGTTATATTATAAGACAGCATGTACTAAGTTTAATTTTAGGGAGAAGGATGTGTATTGTGAAGTGCCATTTACTTAAAGTTATAAAAAGTGTTCTGGAATAACGACATCTGCATTTTCTTCTTTTTACCTTCCGTCACCATTAGGTAAGGAATGTGATGTCTTTTGTCAAAAAAATCGGTAGTGAGTTTTTAATGAATAAACACGTTTTAAGGTCCCTAGAATACGATTTTACTGTTTTTACGATGATGTATATATATATATATATATATATATATATATATATATATATATATATATATATATATATATACGAGGGTCGTTTGATAAGTCCAGTAAAAAAGCTATAAATTCTTTTGTTTTTTTTAATTCACCCTTATTTCTCAACATAGTCTCCTTCAATGGCTACACACTTGGTCCAGCGAGATTCCAGTTTTTTCATCCCGTCACAAAAGTACGATTTCTCAAGGTCTGCAAAATATACATCCACGGAATCGATGAAGTCTTCATTAGATGAGAATTTCTTCCCACCGAGCCATGTTTTCAAATTGGGGTACAAAAAGAAGTCGCACGGAGCCAAGTCTGGTGAGTAAGGTGGATGCGGAACCAATTCGTAGCCCAATTCGTGGATGTTTGCCATTGCGATTGCGGAGGTGTGAACTGGCGCGTTGTCCTGATGAAAAAGAACTTTTTTCTTCGCCAATCGTGGCCGTTTATTTTTTAGCTCGGCGTTGAAACGGTCCAATAACGTTGCATAGTACGCTCCTGTGATGGTTTTACCCTTTTCCAAATAATCGATGAGGATAATTCCTTGAACATCCCAAAAGACTGTGGCCATAACCTTTCCAGCCGACAAAACAGTCTTCGCCTTTTTTGGCGCACTTTCACCAGGCAGTATCCATTGCTTCGACTGTCTCTTTGTTTCGTGTGTATAGTGGTGGATCCAGATTTCGTCCATGGTCACGAATCGACGCAAAAATTCTTGCGGGTTCCGATTAAACATCGCAAGACACTGCGCTGAAATGTCTTTTCGATTGAGTTTTTAGTCGGCACCCATCTCGCACACACCTTCTTAACCTCCAATTTTTCATGCAGTATGTTATGCACTCGTTCAGTAGAGATGCCTACGGCTTCAGCAATCTCACGCACTTTTAATCGGCGGTCTTCCATAACCATAAGATAGATTTTTTTACCATATCTGATGCGGTGACTTCAATTGGGCGTCCAGTGCGCGTTTCATCTTGAGTTGAGGTTCGGCCACGTTTAAATTCATTTATCCAAAAATAAACAGTTTTCAACGAAGGAGCTGAGTCCCCATGAACTTCCTCTAACTCAGTTTTGATCTGCGCGGCTGTCCACTGCTTCAGATGGAAATGTTTTATTACTGCTCTAAACTCATTTTTATCAATTTTTTAGAAACTGTTGATTTACTCACTTCAAACGACTACCAAAATTAAGCTAAGCGTTGCTTATGGAAAAAACTACGTATCTAGAGGTTTGAAAAGTGGCACTTCTAGGTTATGTACTACAAAGTTCATTGTGGCGCCATCTCTTGAAAATTTACAAAAGTAACAAAATTTTCGTCTACGATATCTCTAATACGACAATTCCAAAAATTAGAATTCTTTCGTATTCCTCTGCGTTGCATCCATATGAAGAGCTGATTAGATTTTGGTTATAATTGGTCAATCGCAAGTAGGTACCCTCATTTGAAGATTTTAACAGTTTTTCCTGAAAAAACGATGTTAAATATCATTTTTTCAAATTTAATGTTATTATAAATATTAAAGAACACTGTATTCTCTATACGATTTGACTGCATTTTATACTTCATATTAAATGGATGTAGAGTTATAAAATTATAAAGAAATTAAATTTCATAAATTAGCTAGCTATCCTAGAAACAGCTACTATATTAAGAAAACTCTGATTGAAAGATGTCAGTGTCAATTGACATATTCGTAGTATATTTGTGTTATAATTTTACTCGAAATATTGGATCTTTGCTCGAAACTTTCTGTATGGAATTTGTATAAAATACATACAACTGTGGAAAGGTAATGTACATACAAGAAATTTAGAATCTTTTGCAAGGAATTTCTGTAAGGATGTTATAGAAAATACATAGGCATTTACGAAAATTCTACCGGTGGAACGTTCGTTTAAAGTATAAGCGTGTCTCGAGTCGGAATTAATGTTAGAGGAAATTAAAAATAATCCTATTTCATAGAATTGCCAAACTAAATAATTTAAAGATCAAAATATTTTGTTATAATCAACATAAACGAAAAATGTTTCAAATATTTTAAAAGCATCCCTATTTTGATATTCAATTACCCTAGTCAGCCATCTATTTTCAGCCAGACATAGCAATGTATATCTGTGTTTTCCTAGTCCAGTATTCAAATGGGTGCATGCAAAAATTTCATACCTGAATATTTCGTATAATTCTATTCTTCTCTAGAGTTTCAAAAGAAACCACATCTATAAAATAATTTAAACGTCAACTTTCATTCCCTAGTCATACCATACATGGCGGAATACTTAAATAATGTATTCAGTTTTTGTAAGTTTAAAATCTATATTTTAAGAAATTTGTAGAAATTTCTCACCATTATTGAAAATGTATGCCGGCCGAAATATTAAGGGCTTGGGCTCGAACACCTGGTTAAATGTTTTATACTATAGTTCCTTTGAAATAAATTAAACAACTATAAAAAAAATTCTAACTGCTCAGATAGTAAAAATTTTCTGTAAATATTTACATTTTCTTGCTAAAAATGTTCTGCCTGTTACCTGTTCCTACGCAAAATGTTTATTTTCACTTCCTATTTATAGGCCATATTTTATGTTACGTAGGACAACCATAAATTTACTATCGTCAACATTCCTAGAAAAAGCAATTTCGCTACGGTTCCCACTACCCAGAGTCACTGACCGAATGGCTAACCCCTAATAATTTGCTACTCATCGCCTTCACAATTATGTACGGTTATATTTTCCCCAGAACAGGCCATATTATTCTATTCTAACCTAAACCTAACGGCCGACTTTTATAGCCTCGTAATTTTTGCATTGAAAGCTAACCAAGTATTGGATGTTGCCGCTTGTAAAGTTTTTCTTTTTAATATATGAGTGTTATAAATGGTTTATTATTTTATACGCGCAGTAATTTTGTAAGTAATTGACTGATTACTGCAAGAAACGTGTATTCTCGCTGGCTATTTTAATGACTATATTTATTGTGTGAAGTTATGCTGGTATATTATAAAATTGTTGCGTTTAGAGATCGTAACTAACTTTCGCAATTTTGCTGTGAGTAATAGATATTACTTATGTACAGTAAATGATCATAATATAGGTTACTACTAACTACAATACATATACAATTTTGTACAGTACCTAGTTAGTACGTGTCATAGCCTACTTCAAGATGTAACAGATTGGTTTTAGTTGACTTTCACAGCAGACGATTTGTAAATAATAACAGTATTTAATCAGAATATTTGAATCAATGTTATCCTGATTCGTGGATTGGTCGTAGCGGTACAATTAATTGGCCGGCACGGTCACCAGATTTAGCGCCTAACGACTTTTTCTTATGGCCATACCTTAAAGAGAAAATTTATCAAGAAAATCATCCTAATCTAGACTCTTTAAAAAATGCCATTCGAAGAGAATGTAATAAAATAACATTTAGACAATTAAGTAATGTAAGACGTGAATTTTATAATAGATTCAGTCACTGTTTTACAGTTAACGGTGATTTGTTCGAACATTTATTGTGATAATAAAATAAATAAATAATTTGTTATATTAGTTATCTAAAATATATTTCAACAGTAGTTATAATCGGATTTTGTTTAATATTCACGAAATAACTAAAACCCGTACTTTTCTATAACTGTAAATACATATAATTATTTCTTTCACAACATGCACAGAGATTTTTATTATTATTAATATGTTATTAATCTGTGTTATACTACTTACTAACTTTTCTGACATTTCAAACGTCATATCTTTGTGCATTTGTTTAAATTTCATGGCTAGATAAATGAGCATTTTATAAAAATAAACCTAATTTTACACGTTACGTGATTTGGATGCAGAATTCAATTGTCTACAAGTTTGATTTGAAGCATTTTGCTCTATAATAAATAGGGAACAAAATATCGCCATATGAAAAAATTTGCATTGATTTTCCTATATTGCATAAATCAATTCACCACCCGGTATATACAGGGTGTAAATGAAATAAGTGCATTAAATTTGACCAGTAGTATAACTCATCGAGAGCAACAATATTTCTTAATAACTTTTTCTCGAAATCGCATATTTTTTTAGCATTTTTACCACCCCGTAAATTGACGAGTCGTTCCAAATATTTTTGTGATAATTGAATGCAGCAGCAATAGCTATGAAAAATTTTGTTTTAGCAATTGACAGTCCTGTCAATTGTTGCAATTAAATTTTGACAGTAATAAACTTGTTTATAAGGTAAAATTCTGTCAAAATGCGAGTACACGGACATTGTAATTACTTACCTATGGTTTATTTATTTATTTTTTACTCGTATCTGTACTACATGTTACTTGACATCATGGTTCTCATAAAGGCAGTGTCATGGAGTTGCCAACGCATTTACACGGAGCGTTTCCAAATCATCACCAAATCATTCTGTTCTTAATATTCGCACATTTGTTAATCTTGTACATCTGTATCCATACCATGTGCAAAAAGTTCAATGTTTTCAGCACATAACAGACTTCAATTTTGGGAATGGCTCATAATGTTCATTCACGAGACTGAATTTACTTGGGAAGGTGTATTTATTATGCACAATACACATCTTGACAGACGAAAATGCTGTAAAAATTTTCATTAAAAAATGTTTGGGGAACAATAAATGGACGACTAATTATTGGTACTCATGTACCTCTTTTAAATGGACAAAAGTTTGTACTTACATTTTTTGAATAACGTATTTAAACTATTATGATTTATCGACGATAAATAATCATCTCATAACCTAATAACTATGCTTTTTCTCTTCCTCTAGTTACCCCGTCACTCCTTGTCTTCCTCTATTCACATTATTCACAGGTAAAGATAAGAAGCCTGTTTCAATACACAACTTTATAATTTTGTTATCCAAAATTTAAATTTATTTATTTTAAAAATTGTATTATTACGTATTAATTAATAATAATGTTATTTCCCTTGATTCGTTTATTAATTACTGTGACTGTAAGTGTAACCGATAACCAACAATTTTTGAGCTGCTTGTATCCCACTTGAATGGCAGCTGCTCATTTGTTCTCCATGAGCGGGTAACGAAATATGCAGCAAATCTTTAAAGAATTTTAACTCAAAATCTAAAAGACTTAGAAAAAAAAGTTATTAAGAAATATTGTTGCTCTCATCGAGTTACATTACTGGTTAAAATTAATGCACTTATTTCATTTACACCCTGTATATATATATATATATATATATATATATATATATATATATATATATATATATATATATATATATATATATAGGCTAGGAACACTTTTCAATCCTTTGTCTACAAAACATAAAAATTTAAAATCGATATCTTAATTTACTCCAGAGTTATGGAATTTCAAACGGGATTCGTGTTTTAATATTGCCACCGGGCCACCCGGTATATCATATTAAAGTAGACTTGTATTTGTTTTCTAAACCGTGTCAATTTCATATCGTCAGAAAAATGACGTGTAAAATAAAAAATATCTATATAAAGGAAAGGGAATTCAAGTAACAGTAAAAACGTTACAAATTTATAAATTTTCCAAACAAATTTTGTTCAACGAAATTGTATTTTGTCGACATTTTTATTAGAGTTTCTCTTAGAAATATTTTCCTCGATTTTAAATATAATATAAAGTGAAACATCAGTCGCTGTGTAATTTAAATTACAAATTTTTCAAATATATCGTAAAAATGTAAAACTTCTGGACTTTAGAAACTTCCGCACTGATATTGGCAAATTATCTTGTTTGTAAAATGTTCATCAACTTTTTTATCAGTAAATATTTTTCATCATAATTTCCTACTACGCAATTTTATACATTTGCGTATCTCTTTATTTATATAATATATATATATATATATATATATATATATATATATATATATATATATATATATATATATATATATATATATATATATATATATATATATACAGGGTGGTGACTTGAACGACGCAGCATAGGGGTTTCTATGGTAAAATCTTAATGTGCAGTTATTTGCTGCCCTAATTATTTTAGAGCAAAATTGAATTTAGGTTTTTCCTACAGGAAAAAATACTGCATTCGAATATGCTAATGTATATAATTTTGCAATTTCCGGAACCGTAAAAATAGTCGAAAACAATAATAACATTTTTGCAAGGTCTGTACTAATTTTCAGCTCTTTGCGAATTTTTCCTAAGCATAATAGCTATTTGTGTTTTAAAAGTGCAAAATGGGACATTGTTCACACAATTTATTTTATATTGTCGGTAATTGATTTTCCTATTTATTTGTAATAAATGTGATATTATATTATAAAAGAATATGATATTATCACTGTGAATATATAAAGGTAATAAAAATTAATTTATTTAATAGATACACAATTATTATTATGACATACATTTAGAGGTTATGTAGAATATATGATATGCGTTGTTATTATCACATCTAATTTAATATCACTAGTTCTTATTTACATAATAATTATATATTCTAAACTTACCTTTTAAAAATTTAAATGATTGTGCTTAATATTGGTAATTTTTAGTTGTTTTCAATATGTCAGTAATCGTGATGAGATTTATTTAATCGTATCCAGCAATTACAAGTATATAAGAAATAATACAAAAACGAATATCCACTGATTTCCCTTCATAGTTCTTTAGTTCTGAATATATCTTGTTGGAGATGAGATCTTAACAAACTACACAAGCAAATAAAATAAAAATATTACTTACACTTTAAATACATATTAAAATGATATGTAAATGCGTTTTTCATCAAAATAAAACAAATAGCCACGAAAATACATAATCATTTGCGCAAGAACAACACATAACAGATTGGCCGATAATGGCGGACGAAAGTGAGCCACGTCATGGCGATACCCTGGTTATAAAGGTATCCTAGTAAATGTGAAACTACAGTGCCATTAGTTCCTGACTAAATGTTTCCGTTAAGAATGTAGACAAGTGATATTTCTCAACACTGTGTACTTAGAAATTTGGATAGCGAGCGTATTTTCTACTTTGTCGCGCATGAGCGGCAAAGTGACATTTTCCGCTGCCAAAAGAGAGCGCAAATGACTACTTTGTATATAGTCTGCAGGAAAACTTTTTTTATCTATTTTTGGGGTACCTGGCAGAACCCACTTTATGTCGTTGTGGTCAAGAACAAACAATGGCCCACCTGCTCACATGTGCCAACTTAGAAGAAGAATGCACGAGAGAAGATCTAGCTAAGGCAACACCAGCTGCTATGAACTGTGCAATTTTTTGGATGAATACTATTTAAATAGGCCATTTCTCTGCCAGTTTTTGCGGACGGTTTTTCCTCTGGCATGAAGAAGAGAATCTTCGAAGAAGATGCATCCTCTCCGTCCTAGTTAATGCCGGGCGATGTATATGGCCTATTTCCATAATTTCCAAATTTGACTATTTATATGGTTATAACAACAAGCTCAGCTAACTCACTCCATGTGGCCCGGATGCGAAAATCGGTCAGTAAGGAGTGAGAAATATTTGTTGTAATGTTTTATATATTTATTGTGTATTAATTATTTATATTATGTATATGGTTTGGACACGAATAATAATTATAATAATAATAATAATAATAATAATAATAATAATAATAATAATAATAATAATAATAATAATAATAATAATAATAATAATAATAATAATAATAATAATAATCTATTTTGAGTGGACTATAAAGAATTGGCCGAATTCAGCACTCTTCATTAGTGAATTTACCATCTCTAGTAACTATGGAAATAGCTTGCATCTTTTTTTTGTTAATGCATCAATATGTCTCGCAATATTTTCTTATTTTTAGATAACCTTCATTAGTTAAAGAAGAGTGCTGATATTGAATTCGACCCACTGTCTCCGAATAAGAATCCAGATTATCAATGTTCCTCTGTATCTATATATCTTTTTCCTTATCTAAACATAAATGCTAACATTAATAAATCATGAGTTGTGAACAGTTTCATAAAATAGCCTGGTTTCAATGTTGATTAAACAAAAAAATATAAAACTAAATCTACTTCGATTGTGAGCGAGCGTTGAGTTTGCAAAAACATAAATTAGCCATTAGCACTAAAAAGCTTAGTGAAACGTATAGAGGCGTCATCGCAAAAAATGGTTTACTTTTCGAGGAAATTTCGTGATTCATCTCATGTACTGTAGCGTACCTTTAACGAGCCATTGTCTAACAAATTTAATGTTACGCTTTAACAAATCCAAATTAAACCGATTTGAAATCGCTTTTTCGGTAATTTAAATTTATCGCCTTCATATCCTTTAAGCACCGGAAAGACGTTTTAAAGCATCGGTGTTCGTATAAAACAACTCACAATCGAATCTCGATCTATTGTCAGCAGCACACGAAATTTTCCGGGAACCTGAATTATCTCTGCCGTGTATCTCTGTCAATTACTTCGTAAAAAGGGAAGAATGTACTGTTCGCAGTACGTGTACACTGACGGAAATGATATGTCGATTTTCTTAATTTTTTAAAACCGTTTTCGTTTTTATCATAATCTTCTTAATACTCGGACTCCTCATTGGGTAAAAACCAGTTGGCAGTTAAAAACACGTTTAATTTGCTTCAGTTTCAGAGGATGTAAAATTAAAGTAATTATCTGGTACGCCATGTCAAATAAGATTATTTTTATTACTCGTATAATTGAAGGATCAGCTTTTTACTACTTTTTCGATTTAAGTTTTTACAAATTTACGGAAGCAATTCAGCTCGTTTATTGCAGAATATTCTTCAAATATTGAACCAGTTGAAAAGTGTTAAAATTTTCATAAGAAATTGAAATATTCAAAATACTTTTTCCAAATATTAAATTAATACATTTTTATGTGCTAATTTTTATTTTATTTTTCTAGTGTTGTAATATTACATTGCGCTCCATTTTTTTTATCTTCAAAAGAAAATAGTGATTGTATTATTTTTTAAACAAATTAATTCCTTATAAAACCGGCTCTAGTGATACAAAGAATGTTAAAAAGAAAAACGACATCTGCATCTTCTTCTTTTTACCTTCCGTCACCTTTAGGTAAGGAAGGTATTGTCTTTGGTCAAAAAATTCGGTGGTGAGTTTTTAATGAATAAGCACGGTTTAGGGTCCCTAGAATACGATTTTACTATTTTTACGATGATGTCTGTATGTGTATGTGTGTGTGTGTCAGTCTGTGTGTGTGTGTGTGTCTGTCTGTGTGTGTGTGTGTGTGTGTGTGTGTGTGTGTGTGTGTGTGTCTGTGTGGACAAAATTTTCTAATGCGATAACTCTAATACTACAATTCCAAAAATTATAATTCTTTCGTATTCCTATTCGTTACATCCATGTGAAGAGCTGATTAGATTTTGGTTATAATTGGTCAACCGGAAGTACCTCATTTGAAGATATTACAGTTTTTCTTGAAAAAACGATGTTAAATATTATTTTTCCACATTTAATGTTATTATAAATATTAAAGAATTACTTATTCTCTATACGATTTTAATGAATTTTATACTTCATATTAAATGGACGTAGAGTTAAAAAATTATAAAGAAATTAAATATCATATATATTAGTCAGCTTTGCTATAACTCTGGAAACAGCTGCTACATTAAGAAAATTATGATATATATATATATATATATATATATATATATATATATATATATATATATATATATATATATATAATAACATTAAATGTGACGACGAAAATTTTGTTACACACACACTCATACAGACATCATCGTAAAAATAGTAAAATCGTATTCTAGGGACCTTACAAAGTGCTTATTCATTAAAAATTCACCACCGAAATTTTTGATCAAAGACAATACCTTCCTTACCTAAAGGTGACGGAAGGTAAAAAGGAAGTGCACAACTAGATGATATAGCAGTTCTAAATACAAATTTTCAACTTTCTATGCGAGATACGTACATATAGACGTCACGACGAAATTTGTCAAAATGGATTCAGGGATGGTCAAAATGGATATATCCGTTGAAATCTGAAAACCGAAATTTTTCGCGATTACATTACTTCCTTTACTATGTACAACGAAGTAGAAAAGAACAAAAGCAATAAGAAATCGAAGCCCTCTACAATAGTTTTTATAAGAAACATTAAAATTATTATGCATATTGGCTCGCTTAAAAGTATTAATTGTTAACTAAATTTGTTGACAAAATCGTACTTTTTATTTTTCTTCAAATTTTTGATCATATATATTTTTGTAATTTTATTTCATATCAACTTTTTGTTTGTCATTTTCAATTTCATAATGCCATTATTTTCAAACCAATGTGTTCACCAAATCAATCAATCAGCAATTGCTTGTCACTCTTTTACACATTCAAAAAAGTGACAGATAACCTCTATGATAGATAATAGATAGATTTACCTTGCAATGTGGAAACTAAAAAATGAAATTATAAAAAACCTTGTATGTGATTCATTCCAAAATTGTGTTTTCGCACATGACGTGTTGACTTCGTTCGTTTGGCAATCTTCACGTCGAGTGTAAAAACAAAACCATTTTGCACATTTAACACAAAAATAAGTATTTACTTACTTGTACCATAAATGTATCTATTACTTATACACATATGTCGATATATTTTTAAAATGCAAATATTAACAATAGCAATTTTCATTTTTGCGAAAAAGGTATAACAGAACAAGGTAACATATTGTTTATATTTTTTTTATTTTTGAATCTTGGATTTCTCTATATTCTATATATTGTTAACATTACATTTACTTTACTTCTG
Source organism: Harpalus rubripes (assembly GCA_963082715.1). NCBI lineage: Eukaryota > Metazoa > Arthropoda > Insecta > Coleoptera > Carabidae > Harpalus > Harpalus rubripes. The sequence goes on from OY720453.1 coordinate 60,228,440, forward strand.
AAGTCGTGAAGTGAGAAGTGAATTATGGTTTGCAATGACATTGACAATGTCAAAGAGGACGTGAATCGGAGCGATCGTCATTATGCAAGCGAAACAACCATTGCCGAAGTCAGTAAAAACCGTGAAGAGAACATTTAACCGAAAAGACCGGGTCAGTCTACGTTAGACACGGCTGCATGAGGTAGCACCCGCATGCCTTACTGACAACCATTGTCACTTCCCATTAACACTGCTACCATTTCGGCACTACCCAATAATAAAATACAAGTATAGTATCGGAAACGAGGAATTTAGTCTGAATCTGTCATTCAAGTTTTACCAAATTTATTAAAATGAAATCTAAGACATAGATTTTCCTAAAGGTTGATTCAACTATTCTGGAACTTGCTTAATTTTAATTATAATTAGAAATTAGACTCAATTTTTTATTATTACCAATTACAACTTCTTAGAAGGAAAAGTCGTTTTAGTAAATCCTACTGGGTTGAGCGGAGTAATCCAAAACTTGTAGCACTTCATAACAAGAGCATGGATGGAGTCAACAGGGATTAGTTGCAGGTTACAGAACACGAATTTGGCAACAAATATGGTACTGGCCTATTGTTGTCTACCCATTTGACGGTACTGTAAAAAAGTGGTTGGTTGATGATGAAAAAACTAAAACCTGAGGAGGTTAATGATGCAAGCTTTTTTGTTTTTGATAGGTATCTATATAAAAGATATTTGGTCCAAAGTTTACTACAAACATAAGGAACTCATACGCAAGAGGATGAGTATGTACGACTACAAACGACACACGGTTTGATATTATTATTGATATATTCTCAAATTCATTGAAGGTGGTACAAAAAAAAGGAGACGATGTGTCTCGACTACTAATTTTGGTGTAACTTACTTTATAACTTACAATTTTAATCCTCCGTCTGTCGGGTGTGGTCTTTGAGTCCGCGGCAAATTGATATTTTTAGATAATTTGTTTATTATTTCTTTCAAAATTTCTACCGCCACAGTACCTTTCAAGTATCTGAATAGCAACTGTTTTACCTATACAAAACTGTTTTACCAATACAAAACTGTTTTTACCTTCCGTCACCTTTAGGTAAGGAAGGTATTGTCTTTGGTCAAAAAATTCGATGATGAGTTTTTAATGAATAAGCACGTTTTAGGGTCCCTAGAAGACGATTTTACTATTTTTACGATGATGTATGTATGTTTGTATGTATGTATGTACGTGTGTGTGTGTGTGTGTGTGTGTGTGTGTGTGAGTGTGTGTGTGTGTGTGTGTGCGTGTGACGATTCTTTCGGATCGCATAACTCCAATACCACCTTTCCAAAAATTATATTTTTTTCGTATTTCTCTTCTTTACATCCAAATGAAGAGCTGATTAGATTTTGATTATAATTGGTCGACCGGAAGTACCCTAATTTGAATATTTTAACAGTTTTTCTTGAAAAAATGCTGTTAAATATCACTTTTTCACATTTACTGTTATTATAAATATTTAAGAATATTTTATTCTCTATACGATTTGATTACATTTTATACTTCATATGCATAGGATATAGAGTTAAAAAATTATAATGAAATTAAATTTCACAAAGCAGCCAGCTGTACTATAAACATGGAAACATCTACTACATTAATGCCCGGTTGCAGAAACGTTCATCAACGCATTTTTCGGTTAGCGGTTCATCAAAACGAACAAATGCGATTTTTGGACAGCAATGATTTAAATGTCAGAAGAACAGGGAAACTGATTCGAATTTGTTCGTTTTGATGAACCGCTAACCGAACAATACGTTGAAGATTGTTTCTGCAACCGGGCATAAGAAAATTTTTATTGACAAAGGTCAGTGTCAAAGTGCAATTTACATAATATGTTTGAGTTATAATTTTACTGGAATATATAGAATCTTACAAGAAACTTTCTGTATGGAATTTGTACAAAATACATAGAACTGACTGAAGGTAATGTACGGGAAATATGGAATCATTTGCAAAATAACTTCCTGTGTGGAATTTGTACAAAATACATAGAACTGACGGAAGGTAATGAGCTGGCCACATCAGATTTTTTAAATTTCAAATAGTTGCCACATGACATTTTGTCCTGACAGACCCCACCCGATCAAACGTGTAATAATATGTATACTCGTATATCTTGGAAACCGCCAGCTTAAATTTTATTCTGACATCATTTTTACGTTTGTCTCATTAAATCATGAAACTTTTATGTGAAACATATTTTTATATCTTTTATAATTACGGAGTTATTTGACATTCTAAAATCGCAATTTTCAGTTTTTTTTTCAAACTTCCGAATTTTTAATTTTTCTTAGCGGAACCTGAACAACATTGCTCATTTAACCGACCTCGTAGTTCATATAGTTTCTGAGATCCCAATTGTACCTTGTACCTCAATTAATTGGTGACATATATATATATATATATATATATATATATATATATATATATATATATATATATATATATATATATATATATATATATACATCGAATTTTAGATTTATATTTCTTTTATAATAATTTGTATATTTTTAAATAAATATTCTTCTAAGGAAATTTTATTTCATTTATTTAGGCTTTGTTCTCAAATTTTGCAAAAATATGCTGTAAAATTGTAAGCTTTTTTTCAATTTTAACCGACACAAGAAAAATGTGTTTGGAATTAGTCCTGTATTAGGCATTATATAGAGACAGGTTCATAGAATACATATTTAAGCGAAATTAGCACTGGAAGGTATGCTGGTGCTCTTCAAAGGATATTTTATTTGAGGTCTCTAAAGACCACACCCGATCTAATGTGTTTCAGCAAGGGCACCCAACAGACGGCGGGTTAAGCGTGCGTAAAATTCTGCTGCGTAAATTCAAAAGAAAACAAAAAGATTAAATGTTTATACGATTTTAAATTTTATCCATTCTGCAATATGCATGAAAAATATATATTTCCATGAAATTTCGGCCAAATCTTCTGTGCTTTTTCTAAAATTGCTTTGCGTTCAACCGATCGACTTCACAGAATCATGTTACCCTAACAGTGTCAGAAACGAGCAGCCCCTAATTGTAACTTCTTCACTACCGTCCTAAAATTGAGGTTAGAAGCGTGCAAGATCGCCACCAATAAATACCACGGCACGGTGGATTCACTCTCATTATCTGTCTGGTGTTCAAGGCCGCTGCGGGATGCTTTTTCCGACACTTGGAAAACTCATTGTGTAAATCGGCTTTGCTCTACCAGAACCGAAACTGTCACCTTTTTAATGCCACTGTACCATGTAAAGCTTTTTCAACCACATTCTTCCTTTATTGCACTCTGTATCCGGAGAAATTTGTTTCAAGAGGTTTTAAATATTTAATACTGACTATTTCACTCATAAGTTTATAAGCCAATCCAAATTCGGGATTCTACCTACTTACTAAGTTACATTTCGACAAAACACCGTCACAAAAAGTGCCATTTCCGGTTATCCTATTTGCACCAAAATCTAATGGGCTCTTTGCATTATTACAAATAGGTCGAAATACAAGGTTTCATAATTTTCTGAATGATAGTATTTGAGTTAAGAGTGGAAGATCCACACATATACAGGTATTCATTTTAAATGGGCCACCATTGCTATCTCGAGAACTATAAGAGCTACAAAGATAGTTAAATGGGCAAACAATTTCTATTTCACAAGACAAATTTAAATAAAAGAAAAATTATTTTTTTGGGCCTGTGGTTCTCAAAATACGGGACATAATTTTTTAATTATAAATAAGAACATATATTTTTTATTTGCCCATTTGTTAGAGAATTTAATTCAAAATTCAGTGATATATTTTTATACCCTTACATAACGATTTTTTTTTTTTTTGATAAAAATGCATGTAAAGTTTTATACTAATTTGATTAAAATATGGCTATAATAAGAGTGCCACGAATGGAAAAAATGGCTACATGTTATATTTATTATATAGAATTAGAGTACCCTGACCTAAAGAAGTGAATGTTTTGTTCTTGTAAGTGATCATAAATGTCTACCCAAACAAAATATTCATGTGTTTATTTCATGGCAATCTAATTCTATGTTAAAAAAATTAACACGTATTCGTTTTTACCTCCCGCTACCTTTGATAAGGGAGGTAAAGGAATCGTGCTAAAAATCGCATATCGAGATTTTGGTAAATGACCACGTTTTCAGGTCCCTAGAATCCAATTTTAACATTTTCACGACGATGTCTGTGTGTATGTGTGGATCCGACACTCTAACTCAAATACTTATCATTCAGAAAATTTTGAAACTTTGTATTTCGAACTTTTTCTGTAATGTAAAGAGCCCATTAGATTTTGGTGAAAATCGGATAACCGGATTTGGTACTTTACTAGAAGCTCAAAATAGTTTTTCGAAAAATACCTTGAAATGTTATTTTTTCGAGATTAATGTTATTATAAAAAATAAACATTATTAAATTTTCTATAGATTGGCATTAATACTTTTTCTATATATTTTATGGTTAAATTTATAAAATTATCTATAATTTAAACGCAGTTATTCAAATGTATATAACTGACAGATAAATGTCACTATCAAAGAAGTAATTTCAAAATAATATTAGTAACGTTTTAAAAAGAAAAAAGTAAATAGAACAATAGAAAAGGAATTCAGTACAGTTTCCGGCCTAAGTAAATGTAGGTATGTATTTAGATTAACAAAAATTAAAGATTCACAAAAATGTTTAAGCTAATCCTCATTTTTGGATTAGTGAATTCTATTCTATCCCGGTATTTAAAATTTAATCTTCATTTTATTATAGCTCCGGTGGCTCAATGGTTAGAACAACGCCTCATGTCATGAATGCCCTCGGGGCTCTGGGTTCGAATCCCACTAAGACATGGATGTGTGAGAATGTGAACCCACTCTTGTAATTGGGATTTAATCTTGTTGAGGGGTTTAAAAAAAAGGTAGTTACTTAGATTAGATTAGACTATATTTTAAGAAATAAACTGACAAAATTAGAATAAAATTCGCTAATCCAAAAATGAGGATTAACTTAATCTTTTTTGTGACCCGGACTGTAAATAGCGGGAGGTATTGTGTTGGCCACACCAGGCTTTTTCCATTCTTGACACTCTTATTATAGCCATATTTTAATAAAATTAATATTAATTTTTACATGCATTTTTCTCAAAAAAATCAAAATAAAAATATTATATCACTGAATTCAGAATTAAATTATCTAACGAATGAGCAAATAAAAAACATATGACATCATGTAAAATTTAAAAGTTAGGTCCCGTATTTTGAGAAGCAGTGGACCAAAAAAAAAATTTTTCTTTTCTTAAATATAGTAATGTGAAATAGAACTTGTTTGCCAATTTAACCATCTTTGTATCTCTTATAGTTCTCGAGATAAAAATGGTGGCCGATTTCAAATGAACACCCTGTATGAATGTTAAAATTGGATTCTAGGGACCTTAAAACATGCCTATTTACCAAAATCTCGATATGCGAATTTTAGCATGATCCCTATACCTCCTTTACCAAGGGTAGCGGGATATAAAAAGTTTTCATGTTAAAATTGAATTCTAGGGACCTTAAAATTTGCCCATTTACCAAAATCTCGATATGCGATTTTTAGCATGATCCCCATACCTCCCTTACCAAGGGTAGCGAGAGGTAAAAAGTTTTCCATATGCTGCTACTAAAATCAATCACGCTATACAAAAATTATACCAACAATTAGTTTATCATATTTCTGACAATTCATTTCGCCAAATATGTTTTTAAAATTTCACAGGAATGTAAATTTCATTATCATTAACAGGATTTCGTTTTATAGTTTTTCCTCATTCGTTCTCATTTTAAAAATAGTTTAATGCAAAAATAAATATATTTACATGAGCATATTCCACACATTAAATTTACTTTGCGCTAGTAACAATTATAACTCCGAAATTAAATGTTTATTACGCGAAACAATAAAAAGCACAGCGGATTACATTATTATTTTAATTTACAGTCAAATATTTATTAAAGTAGCCATAGGAAATGCTACATAAGTTTAAATAAAACAATACGAGTAATTTATTATTAATAAAATGAAAATAACTATTCACAGCGCAATATAATTTTAACTGCTGCGTTCTGCAATATGTACGATTCTCTCTCGCATTTTACGATCAACGCTGCGTTTTCAGTTGAAATTTGGCCTACTAGATAATACATTCTGCGTACCTGTGTGGTTTCTTTTAAATTCAATAGACCCCACAAGTTTCTTTGTGAATTAAAGCGATATTCCTACAACGTATGTCAAAATATGCCACAATACCAATTGGCCTTGTCGACTTTACAATTTCTAAAGATACAAAGAAATTTTTCTGTGTCACATGTTCTGGTTTGAAAGAATAATTTCTCGCTAAAATAAATATACCACACCCGTAGAATATTGATTGATTGATATTTTGATATAACACCTGTGTTTATATTAAATATTAGGTTGTTTATATTTGCCGGAACAGCTATTTTTGTACTTGTAAATTTGTATTAAATAATTCTTTATTACGCTCTAATAAATAACAAACAAAGTTGGTCTTGTTTTACTGGGTGACATTGTTGGTGATTCAACAGTTATTTGTTTTTATTAAAAGGTAAAAAGCATTAAAAGAATGTATTGTTATTTATTCAAATTACGAATAAATTTGAAAACATGTGCATTTTATTTTATTTTTGGTTTGATATTCTAATTGTATCTGTCATAAAAATAATTTGTAATACTTAGGGCCGGTTTATCAATGCAAAGATAAAAGTACCAGATAACAATCTAACAGTTAACGTTAACTGTCAAATAACTTTACATTCAATATACAGTTATCTGCCAGTTAACAAACTTACATTTATAGTATATTCCGTAACTTAACCGCGGTGACCAAGGTTCTGGTTAAGCGTTCCGAAATTTAACCAAATAGTATATTAAAGAACGTGTTTTATAAGACATGTTTTTTTTCGCACGCGTCAAAATTTAGAAAACGAGCGTTAGCGAGTTTTCTAATTGACAAGTGCGAAAGAAAGTCTTATAAAATGAGTTCTTTATACTATTTTTTATGTTTTGCGCCTTCTACAATAACATTTACTTACTCAATTTGTGATTATATTTGTAACCATTTGTACATTTTCATGTAAATAATCTTCCCTAAATAAAAAAAAATAATAATAATTTCGACATTATATTATTAAAATGAATTGTCAATTAACTAAAAATGAATTAGGTAAAAATGGGTTAAAGAAACCTCATCTAGTACCAACCGTCTAAAACAAAAATTTGCGTATCGAAATGCAGATCATTACGATACGCAATTGCGTATCGTAATAACTTCATTATGAACGCAAGATATAAAAACATAATTTCAGGATCGAGGTTCCATTTCGGAATGTGGTTCCTGAAAGTTTTGGTTACTTTTTCGTGACCACAACAACCACAATTTTTTTGTGGTTGCTGTGGTCATTTTCTTATTTTTTATAATATAATAAATAAAATTGTAGAAACATATAATTATTATTAATATACTGATATGTATAATATTTACGTTAGTATATAATAGACAAATAGAGTTACGTTGTCACTTATTTCTAATGATGCGGTGGTTCTCTGCTTTACCGACACAAATTAACCAAGATGTTCCGAATCACAACCACTTTTCAATAACCATAACCTGACCACGTGTACCACAAGAAAACCATAACCATAAGTTACGGAATATATTATTAATTATATAGGTATAGGTATAGGTAACACTGAAATTGTAAGACATTTAATGATCGGCTTGGGACTCGTGTCAAATTTCAAAATATGTTGACAGATCAAGAATACAGACTAGACTGATCTTTATAGGATAGATTGTTTTGTTAATTATTTAAGAATAATGAGGTACTTCGGATATTATTGTATGAATTGTACATCAAAATACAGAATTGTTTTAATTTTTATTAGTGTAATATTTATAATCAAAAAGGACTTCTAGGTTATCACATACAAATTTTAATAAATATTGTAGTTAAAAAATATTAATTTTATACAGGGTGTTTACTAAACATGCAGCACAAATTAAGTAAATTACATTCGAAACAAGTCGTCTTACCGATCGAAAATCATCAAAGGACATAAAAATCTTAAAATAGCCCAAGGTATAACCCTTTTAATTTGTGCAGCGTGTTTATTAAACACCCTGTATAATGAGGTGGCGTGGCTGTGTGCGTTACATAATTTGTCGATTGTGATTCGAGCGGCCAGAGTTCTATTTCGACCAACGTCAAACTTAAACTTAAAAATTATTTCCAATTTTCATGGTACAGATACAGATGTATACCTACCTAATCTGTGCATGAACAGAAGCAGATTGGAACCTCCAGAAATTGGCAAAAAGTCTTAAACCAAAAAATTTCTTTAATTTCAATTATCGCGAAAACGGTACATTTAATCGAATGTGAGAATACATTTTTTCTTTAAAGTTGAAAGGACTTTGAACTGAAGTCAAAAAGAAATCATTAAACCCTTTGAATAAAAAGTTTTCCCTTGTTTTTAATCCCATTACTTTTCAGTAAGCAATCTGGGGAACCGGGGTCGATCTCGACGTACGCCAAATATTTCGAATTTTAAATGTCACAAAATTGACCCCTGTGGTGCACTCTCCACGCCAGCAATACATACGTACGTACAGACGTCACGACGAAATTAGTCATAATGATTCAGGGATGGTGAAAATGGATATTTCCGTTGAAATCTGAAAACCGATATTTTTCGCGACAATACTTCCTTTACTATGTACAAGGAAGCAAAAACAAAAAACTCGATAAAACCCAAAGAAAACTATAGAACCCAGAGGGGTTGGATTTTTACCTCCCGCTCCCTTGTTAAGGGAGGTATAGGGATCGTGCTAAAAATCGCATATCGAGATTTTGGTAAATGACCACGTTTTAAGGTCCCTAGAATTCAATTTTAACATTTTCCCGATGATGTTTCTGTGTATGTGTGTGTGGATCTTCCACTCTAACTCAAATACTAACATTCAGAAAGTTTTGAAACCATGTATTTCGAACTTTTTCTGTAATGGAAAGAGCCCATTAAATTTTGGTGTAAATCGAATAACCGGAAATGGCACTTTACTAGAAGCTCAAAATAGTTTTTCTTCGAAAAATACCTTTAAATGTTATTTTTTCGAAATTAATGTTATTGTAAAAATTAAAGATTATTAAATTTTCTATAAATAAATATATCATCACGGCATATTACCCATTGCTGGGTGTGCCAATCTGCTTTGTACACAGAATTTTTTATCGATTTGCATTAATACTTTTTCTATATATTTTATGGATAAATTTATAAATAAATAAATAAAATAAATATATCATCACGGCTTGTTACCCATTGCTGGGCGTACCAATCTGCATTGTACACAGATATCGGTAATGATGAAATATTTGCACCGTGAAGGCGCTTACCAGGCGTCACCTCACGGGCACTCATTGCTGGCGTGGAGAGTGCACCACAG